>OY748331.1:3607500-4207500 GCA_963556525.1 Cochlearia excelsa | reverse complement strand
CAGAAGATTGCTGATGAAGACTGCGCTAAAGAAGGCCTCTACCCAGTGATGTAGTGGTGTGTGACTGTGAAACATCATAGAGAGACCCAGTTCCACAATGTGTCTATGTTTTCTCTCAGCAATTCCATTTTGCTGAGGTGTGTATGGACAAGATACTTGATGTATAATTCCTTTATCCACAAGTAGCCTTTTTAGTTGATTGTTGGTAAATTCTCCACCTCCATCACTTTGAAACACCTTGATTTTTGTATGGAATTGATTTTCAACCATGTTTTGGAAGGATACAAAGACTGAGTAGAATTCTGATTTAGCTTTTAAAGGGTAAAACCATGAGTAGCGAGAGAAGTCATCAACAAAAACGGCATAAAATTTGAATCCTTGATTAGATACAACTGGTGAAGGCCCCCATAGATCACAATGAATTTTATCTAGAGGGTGAATCACACAGGATTCTGAAACAGTAAACTTTAACCTAGAGTTCTTCCCCATCTGGCAAGGCTCACACACGGGGAAGGTTCTGCTCTTATTGACTTTTATCTCCTTGCTGATTCTGAGATGTTGAAGGATCTGTGAGTTAGCGTGACCAAGCCGATGATGCCAAGTTTCTTCCGAAGCTGAGCAATGGCGGTTTGAGTACATGGCTACTAGCTCTTGATTCTTCAACACATATAACCCATCAGTTCTGGGTCCCTTTGCCACTACTTTCTGATTATTGATGTCAATCACACACACTTTATTAGCATCAAAGTAAACTCCACAAGGATAGTCATCACATAGTCTTGATACAGATAACAGAGATTTTTGAATATCAGGACACACTAATACTTCATTTAGTCTGATAGTACCTTTGGTAGAGGCAATAGTGGCAGATCCAACATGAGTTATAGGAAGATATGTTCCATCTCCTACCTGAATAGTATCATTACCTTCATATGTTGCTGAGGAGTGGAGGTTATTGGTATTAGAGGTGACATGAGCTGACGCGCCTGAGTCTGGATACCAGTCTCTGCCGGAATCATCAGCAACATGTAAGGCAGAGAAAGCTTGAGTAACGTTACCATTTTGATAGTTGTTGTCGAATCTTTTGTAACAGTCTATAGCCACATGTCCAGGACGACTGCAGATTTGGCAGATGGGTCGTTCACCAGAATTGTTTGAAGGCGTGTGGTGTTGAGGAAAACCTCTTCCTCGTGTAGAATAACTTCCACGACCTCTGTTATGACCATAATAGCCTCGACCACGACCTCTGAATCCTCCTCTGTAGTAGCTAGATTGTTGTGCTTGAAACGCCATATGTGGAGTGACTGTATCAGATTCCTCATAGGATATTAGTTTGAGGTCAAAGGTTTCAACTTCAGATACTACATCTTGGAAGGTAGGTGCAACTATTTTTCCCAAGGAGCTTTGTATAACTGTTGTTATCGGGTCATAGTCTCTGCCTAGACCATTGAGAAAACTGAAGATCTTCATGGATTCATCAATAGGCTTTCCAATAGAACTCAGAGAATCACAGATAGCGATGAAATCGCGACAATAAGCAGAAAGAGTTTTGCCTTTTTTTGTGATAGTTTGAAGGGAACGACGAAGCGAAAACTCTCTTGAAAGACTGCTCTTGTTAAAGTTCTCGGCTAAGGAAATCCAGATATCACGAGATGTTTGAAGGTTATGAACATACCCGAGAACTTCTTCAGATAGTGTACCAAACAGCCATGACCTGATGAGCTGATCTGTGCAGAACCAGGCCTCGTATTGTGGGTTGGGAATTTCTGTAATGACATCGTCTTCATAGGAGATGTTGGTCTGGGACGGCGTGGAAATAGCACCAGTGACAAATCCGATGAGTTTATGACAAGACAAAAGAGATTCAAACTGTGTTTTCCATAAAAGGTAATTGTTGGTTTTGAGTTTTATTGTAACAGAGTGTGTGATATGAATATTGTCTGGAAAGGGGTAGGAATCGGCCATTGATATACCTGTCAAGGTTTAACCTGGCTCTGATACCATGAGAAGATTAATAAAGCTTTAAGAAGAAGGAGATGTTTTCTGAATAATACTGTCTTATTGAATGATTATTGCATAGCGTATTACAAGGGTTTTATAGCAACAAGAGAACAATCTAGAGTGAGCTCATCCTTATCCTTTGGTGACAGCTGGATCTTGGTCAAGGTCCTCAAGGACTCTGTAACGGCTTCCATTGTCATGCTTCTCTCCAACGGCTATGAAAGGTACAGCATCTTTTGTGTCTTTTGTCATATTGTGACAATCATATTTGGGCTTACAAATTGGCCTCTCTCCTTTGTTGGTTTGGGCTTGGTCCATCTTCTCACTTTCAAAAATTAAATCCAAATAAATCTTGCCCACATAATCCTACCCCTTAATAATATACCTTAAACACTAATTAGAAAACTCAAATGAAAATATTTTAATTTTGGTAATTTTGTAGAGCATAATTGAACCATTTAAAATTTGAAAAGGGTGTCAAAGTAGGAAAAAATTGAATTAAGTGTAATTTTGTGAAGGAAAGATTGAAATGGTGTAGTTTTGTGAATTTCTCTATATTATTTAATTTAAAGGTCTTTTATAAAATTAGACAAGTGACAACAAGTTCGAATTGAACATGTACCTTTACTTATTAAATATGTAAATCTAGTACTCAAGAATCATGTGCTTATAATTGTCTTATTGGTTAAATTTGTTTTCCAATAACATGCATTGTGCTGATAGAATTATATATGATGGTGATACAACAACAATATTATCAATAACCACTAACTCAATCAGGGTTTAAAATTAAACCTATTATAAATTACAGTTTTATTATAATAGTGTAAGTTTATACATACATATGTATATATAATTTTTCTTTTCAGAAGTGAACAAAATTATGTGTATATATATATATATATATATAATACTTTTGTCTTTGACTGGTGGTCTGGTCTCTTGCCTTTAAAAAGGGTCAAACACAGTATATATTGGATCCTTCTTTAATTTACTTGTCCCTTATCTCTTCTTTCTTCTCTTTTGTGTGTGTTTCACTAATCTCTATTGCACATGGACTCGGATTATCATTACACTTTAGATCTCAATGAAGATCAATACAACAACTCTTTCTTCACTCCTCTTGGATCCTCTCTTCATCATGATCATCATCAACAACATCCTCATGCTTCTTTTAATATATCTTCATCATCTTCTTTAAATTCACCATCTCTTTCCTATCTCCCTTTCTTGATCAACTCTCACCAAGATCAACTAAGTGTTGGGTACAACAACAACAACAACAATACTTTTCATGGTTTTCTTGATCTTTCACAATCACTAGAGGTATAAATTATAAAGTGAATATAATAGATACAAATATTAGTTGTTTAATTAGTACTTACATATATATAACCAAATTATTTCTTACTATGTTTTTTGTTGGAAATTTTAGACCAATAAGTTTGTATCTAATGGTGGATCTTCTTCATCAAGCGATCAAATGGTGCAAAAGAAAGAGACACGACTAAAATTAACCATAAGAAAGAAAGATAATCATCAAGACAAAATTGTGAGAATGATAAAGAAGAAGAAGAAGAAGACAATGGTTACCACCACCAATAATATCAAACAACATGTTAGTGACATGGTTAGGATATGCTCGGATTGTAACACGACCAAGACTCCTCTTTGGAGAAGTGGCCCTAGAGGTCCCAAGGTTAACTAGCTATACATATATAACTAGCTAAACACATGTCTATTAATTAATTATATAAGAAAATTCTACAATTAAGTAAGATATTCTCTTAACAATCCTTTTACCAAAGATACCTAATTTTCATTTTTGTTTTGTTTTGTAACGACAGTCTCTTTGTAATGCGTGCGGTATAAGGCAAAGGAAGGCTAGGCAAGCTGCTGCAGCAGCAATAACAACCTCTAACGTGTCACCGCCAGTCCCGAAGAAGAAGAAGGTTCAAAACAAGAACAAGAGATCATATGGACCTTATAATTTCTCTTGTCCAAAAGTAAAGATATGTAAGAATATGGACACACCAGAGAAGGATGCTACAATAGCCAGGGATTCAAATAGTCAAAGCAAATCCACGATATCGTCTTACTCTTCAGACAAGTTATATTGTGATGATCTAGCTATGATTTTAAGCAAAAGTTTAGCTTATCAACAAGTGTTCCCTCAAGATGAGAAGGATGCTGCCATTTTACTAATGGCTCTATCGTACGGTATGGTTCATGGTTGATTATATATAGTTTCAATGGAAAACTATACTATATTGGGTTTATGGGTTATATTATCCCTTTATAGCTACTAAATTCAGAGTATTTGTTTGTTTAATTCTTGTGGTGATGATATATTAGTATTAGTCAGTCCAACTTTATAATACGTGATTGTTGGGGTTTTGTTAGATTATAGTGTGACTATATTATTTGTATGAAGTTTTTGATATTTCTGATAATTTAGTTGTTATTGATGTGTTGATCATTCACATGTTTTGTATGTTTATTAGGTTTTCAAGGTTGAGAATAATAATTACATTGTCATTTTTGATTTTTCTACATGCCCAATCAATTTTTTGTGACATTTGGGTCAACGAGGGTTTAACTTATTAAATTTTGGTGAACCATTCTCTATTTTGGAAATTTTACAACAAATTTTTCCTCTTCAGAAAGCCTAGACAATTGGCAATTATTTTAAAATTGTAAACTTTTAATATAAATTACAATGTAAATAATTTTGTAAGAAAGGTATTGGTTAATTATTTTTTAATTTGTAATTAAAGTCATGGTATACTTTTATTCAAGAGATTTATTCAGGTAATTTCTTTATCGAAACTGGAGATATTAAGAAGATATTAGATTTTCTTGTTTTAATATAAAACCGGAATCTCTGGGATACAAATCAACAAAACAGAATATTCAAAGAATGTAAGAAAATCACCGAAACTATAAGGTCTCTTTCGTAATAAGTTTGATATTTGAGGGAGTAAACAGCAAAATCTCTTTCCCTGTGAAATCACAAAGCGAAGAAGAAGAAGAAGAAGGCCAAAAATATTGCGACTCTCATGATTCCGACGACATCTCTCCGATCACAAAGGTTCTCGCTTAACCCTCCCTCTTATCAAACTCGGATATCTCCACTTATCGGAAATCAAAATCTATCATTCTCAAGCTCTTCTTCTCCGATCAGCCGAGAAAATCTAGGTTTCTCATCAAGGAAACAGTTTCTCTCCGTGAAGGTATTCAATTTCGTAACTTTATGTGATGGGTTTCAGTTATATAGCTTCAATTAGAGAACCCATGTTTATTTTAAGCTTAAATTGCTTTTAAAACCCAATTATCATAAGTCTTGTTATACATCTTTCTGGTGATCTATGAATGTTTGGTTTTGTATTATAGATTGTTATTGTATTTGTAGCTAAGATAGGAGAGATGTTTCTCTTGTGTTTTGTGTGAGATAGGTACAAGCTTTAGCTTCTGAAACCCAACAGCCAAAATGGTGGGAGAAGAAAGCAGGACCAAACATGATTGACATTACTTCCACAGAACAGTTTCTCGACGCTTTAAAAGACGCCGGAGATAGATTAGTCATTGTTGATTTCTATGGGACTTGGTGTGGTTCTTGCCGAGCTATGTTCCCTAAGGTAAAATCTTTCTTTGGGCTTAGATTATCGGAACTTGAAGCAAAAGCTGAGACCCTTTTATTCTTACTGTTTTTACAGCTCTGTAAAATAGCGGAAGAACACCGTGAAATCTTGTTCCTTAAAGTTAACTTTGACGAGAACAAGTCTCTCTGCAAAAGCTTGAACGTAAAGGTTTTACCTTACTTCCACTTCTACCGCGGTGCTGATGGCCAAGTCGAATCGTTCTCGTGCTCTCTTGCTAAGGTTAGCTCTTCTTTTATCATGTGTCTCTCTTTTGTTTCAAATGCCACTTTGTATATCATGGAAGCAGAGTATAGCCTTAGGCTTAGCTAACTGCATCATATAGTTCTTGAATGGTGTCCGCTAAATCTGAAATAAGCTTTATGCAAACATTTTTGCAGTTCCAGAAACTGAGAGAGGCTATAAAGAAACACAATGTAGGAATCGAAGATTCAAGTGTATAATCAATGTCTAGATCTTATTGAAAAAGTTAGATTTGTCTGATCTGTTCCCTGTATATATCTAACAGCATCCGTGTTGTGTCGTGTTACAAAAACTGTGTTAGGCTAGTAAAGAAGTATTTGTTGTGTTACAAAGCCAATATTATCTTAAAACCCCAATGTGAACCTTAACAAGCCTGAACTAACTTATGAATGTTTTAAAAGAAAACTAACTTGTAATACAATAGGAATACACTTGCATACGATAATTCTTCTTTTTTGTTTGGTTTCTTCACTTCAAGAAAAGCCTACATGAAGGTGAAGCTCTAGGCTCAGAAGCCAACGCCTTCAACATCTCATGTTTATCATCCATTCTATCACTCGTCGAGATATTTGCTACTTTCAAATGTTTAGCCTTTGATAGTATGTAAGCCGCGACTCGTCTCTCTTCTTCGCGTTGTCCATTGTATCTTTCCCATTGGAATCTTTGTAGCTTGAACAACAAACAAAAAGGCGTGTGAACCGGTTCAGTAAATTTAGGGCTAGACGCGTGCTCCTTGTTCACCTGTGACCAAAACTCGATATGAGAGAGAAAAAAAACGATATGTTTTAGACTTATATTTCTTGCAAATCTAACATAGAAAAGTAAACAAAGTTAATAGGGAAGTTTCTTACATCTTCATCTATGAGCTTGAGAACTTGTAGTTTAGGAGAGTTCATTAGCAAGATCACAAGTAGTTTCGGCCATTCGGTTTTACTAGTACTTAACTTTAAGTACACCAGCTGATGAAAGACAATACTTTCATCATACCAAGTCTGCGGCACAAAGCACGCGAAAAATTAGAAATCCAAGATTATATTATGTGAACTCAAAAGAATAAATGTGTACGTACCTCTAAAGGGGATAAAGACAAGGAAAGATGCTTGAGTGATGAGGATATGGGTAAGAGAATCTTCGCAGCTTGTATCTCAAAAATATCAAGAATCTTTGCTTCTCTTATCACTGGTGTATCTGCAAGAGAAAACTCGAAATCTCTAAGTCCTATAATGGAAAAGTAGTCCAAAGAAGGAGCATTAATCACATACCCTCTTCGGCCATCTCCATCACTACGATCATGTATTGATAGTCTCTTTAAAGATGCTACATTATCGATTCTAAAGTTTATCACATTGTCGACATATCTTACAACAACCAATTCTTCAAGATTAGGACAACTTGAGAAAAGCCTAGGCACCGAATCATCGTTCTTGAAGTACACAAGATGAAGGTTAAGGATCTTGAGAGACGGGAAACAGACTTTGGAAGCAGGCACATCCGCGCAAATACAATTCTTGAGTACCAAGATCTCTAGTGTTTTACAGTTGTAGATGTTACTAGGCAATGTGATGATTTCTTTGTCCAAGTAAGGATCAAGTTCTAGCTCACGCACACCGTGTTCAACCGCATACTTAATCCAAACCTCAAAATCTGCGGTCGTACAATCCGAACCAACTGCAAGCCGCATAGTGTCTAGAATCCGCGATTTATGCAATATTAAAAACCTATTGATAAATTCCGAACACGATCTTTTATCACTTCGGTTAGTTCGGTGATCATAGTCAAGTTTTTTCACATGTTTCCAAAGAGATCTCCATCGTTTCGACAAAACACTAGACCATATGGCATCTATTGTCGGAAGTAGGAACAATATTTGAAGTAGCAAAGCATCATGCAAGTGACTTATGACATCTCTCTTCACTTTAGCCGTTCGTTTATTCTTAGAGATTCTACCACCGATTCTATTACATCCAAAACATCAATTAATTAATTAGGACAAAAACATTAAACTTTGGTCGGAGATTGAAGTGTAAGGAAACTTGGAACCCAAGTAAAGACTCGTGAAAGTACTTACTTTTGGAGGTGCATTGTCGTTATGAAACCCTAGCTTGCTATGAGGGTTAACTTTGTTGGTCTATAATGTTTAGCGTTTTCGAGGTTAAGGGATAAAAACACCTTTTATCCATAAAGAAAAAAGAAAGAATTTCAAACGCTGATATAAAAGAAAAACAATGTTGTTTTGGACATAAAACAATGATTTCATAATTGTTATTTTACTATATAGGCAATTTTCCTTCTTTTTTGCTTCATTAAATATATCTTTTTATGTACGGCCGGCTTTTGGATACAACTAAAAAAACATGGATTTAAGGATTTAAGGGATTTTAGAAATTTCTAAAATTTTGAAATTTATCTAAAAAAGAAAATTTTATATGTAGTAGACTTAAGACCATAAATAATGCACAGATCTCTTAAGGTGAGTTTAAAAAAAAAAATTAATATGTAGTAGCCATATATTTAAAATTATCTAATTTTTCTATTTTTTTTGGAAAAAGAAATAATAATAATTCTTCGTTTCATAATTTGTTATTTTGATTGTCGCATCTGTTGACGCATTTCAATGCCTATTAGTTAAATATTTTCAAAGTTTATGTGTATAATGAATTGATTTTTTATTTTATTCTATTGGTTAAATCTTATATTCATAAGAATTTAGATGAGCCAAGCCAATAAAAGCTTAACCATACCAAGTCTATACCGGTTTACTTAAAAATCTTTCTACAAGTACATTACTGTTCTTGTCTAGTCACTGGCCGAATTCAAAATTTGAACAAAAAAAAACAAAAAAAAAACAAAAAAAAAACAAACTCTCAAGTCCGATAAAAAAAAGAAGAAGAGATAGGATTTCGGCGACGGCGTTTCCTTCGCCGCCGTGTTCATAATGTTCAAGAGAGACGACCACACTAGAACTCAACACGACGCCGTTTTCCCCAAATGGCAGGTAACTCCCTCTCTCTATCTCGGATCTCTCTTTATGCTTGAAACCCTTCAAAGGATCGCCACAGCTTCCGTTGAATTTTGATCGATTTCTCTTGGAAATCCGTGGAATTTGATATAAAGATTCGATTTTTATCACTGTTCTCCAACATTTACGAAGATTGTGTGTAATTTCGTATGTGTTTCTGTGTTTATTTCTTCAGGGTTTTGCTCGATCCATGTTTCTGCATAAACCCTTTCCAGATAAAGCAGAGTTACGGAAGGATCTAACTGATTACTCCTACATTCCCCGAGAATTAGGTCCAAAGGTCGTCATTACATACATACACACACTCTTGTCTCTTTTTGTTTAACTAGGTCGTTTAGTCTCATGTGTACCTTCAAGTTAAGCTCTTTCTCTTTAGTGTTTATGTTTGTTAACACACAATCTTTTGATCTCACACTTTAACTAACCACAGATTCCCATAAGAGCCAGAGACAGGGAAGATTGCAGGAAGGGAAACGATTATGTAGGTAGATACAGAGACCAAGGATCCTTCCTTGGGATTGGTGTAGCTGTCATTGGTCATGACCAAGGAGGCCTAAAGGTTAAGGCAAATGATGGTCTTGCGGCTTCTCTTGGTCAAACCGAAAGCATTAGATCTCGGCTTCGGTCTTATACTAGATCTATTCCCCATCATGACTTGCTTAAGAAACTTGGAGACAACGAGTTAATGAGCCAGAAAGAACGGGGTGTGTCTCAAAGTATCCTTCCTTTGACTCAGAAGAATATAGGCAGCAGAACCAAAGACAATAAGCCTGATTCTGCAGAAGAGAAAGAGATCAACGCTGATGCAGCTGAGGAGGAGAGTAACGTTCTTGCATCGATACTCAGGCTCAGTCGGTCTAGACCTGAAGTGGTTTCAGACAGGCCTGATGACATAGCTGATGTGTCTGATTCTACTTCTGTTTGTGGAGTCTTACTTGAAGATGGTACTACTTGCATTACAACCCCAATCAAAGGAAGAAAGAGATGCACTGAGCACAAAGGGCAGAGAATTTCCCGTGTATCCCCCGTGAAACACATACCATGTGAAGCTCCTACTAGAAAAGAAGGTGAAGACAATGATGATATATGTGGAGTGATTTTACCTGACATGGTACCTTGCAGAAGTAAGCCTGTTTCTAGGAGAAAACGGTGCGAGGATCACAAGGGAATGAGAGTTAATGCTTTCTTCTTTCTGTTTAACCCGACGGAACGCTATAATATTCTCAAAGAAAATAAATCCCAACCTGAGACATGTAAGGGCATGAACGAAAAGGCATCAGGTCAGGATCTTTTGTGTGAAGCTACAACAAAAAATGGTTTGCCATGTACAAGAAATGCTCATGTGGGAAGCAGAAGATGTTGGCAGCACAAAGATAAAACTTTAGACAGCAGATCATCTGAAAATGTTCAGCCAGCAACAGGAAGTCAAGTAAGTTGCGGAGTTAAGCTTTATAATGGATCAGTATGCGAGAAATCTCCAGTTAAAGGACGGAAGAGATGCGGGGAGCACAAAGGGATGAGAATCACACCTTAAAGAATCAAACAAAGCATCAGAGTAACTCATTTTGTGAGTACATTAACAGAAATGTTATGTACTTAGCCGGTTTAGTACCTTAACATCATATTTTCTAACTGTAGATAGCTTAGGCTGTATGAGCTTCATAACTAAGTAGGTAAAAGTTAATCAAAACAAATATGCTTTTCTGTTAAAAACAGCTTCTTTGATCTTCATCAATGTCTACTGTAATCAAACTCAGTAGTCAGTACTCACTGATATCCTCCATATAAGTCTCTCTTAGCTTCGTAAAGAATGAAACAAAACTATGAGCAAATTGATATTTACATGAATAAGTCGTATAGTATTGGATTCGAATCTTGACACTGTGTCTTTGGAGGAACATATCTTCAATTTCCACTACGAAAAAATGGAATGTACATTCTCAAATAACAATCAGTAGCTATGATAAACACCGCAAAGAATCAGACCATGGAGGATGATCTTAGAATTAGCTTAAAGTGTTCCTCTTCCGTGTTGATACATCTTCTGCCTCTGTTTCCTCTCGTGACGGGACTCTTAGGTGCAGCTTCATGACATCATAAACTGTGAATCCGATTGCCACAGACGGTACAACCTAGAGAAACCAAGAAGATAAAGAGTTTGTAAGTTTTGTCTGAAAACAAAGACAGATCATGTGAAGCTAGTCTCATACCTTTAGGTAATTGATGCTAAGCCCCGAGAAAAGTTGCTTCCAACCTTCTTCTCTAGCAATCTTGAAAAGGGTTTGCATTGTTCCTCTTCTTCTTGTTTCTTCCTTAACGGCTCCATATAGTCTCTCAACCTGCCAGGGAGTTTCGGTTATAATGCTACTCAGGATCATTGTGTTGAAGATTCAACAGAAAACAGAACAAGATCACACCTGCATTTGTCTCCTGACAACATCTAGAGGATATGTTAAGGTCTGACCAAGCAATCCAGCGACCGATCCACATACAAGTTTCAAGGAAATGTCTTTCTTATGTTCAGCGGGGACATGGCGTTTCATTTCCTCGTAGAAGTAGAACTTCAAACCAGCATAAGGAAATATCCCATACAGAGAAGGAGCTGATCACATCACACACAACCAAAAGAAAGATCAACTCTTTTTCCGAGTCTTGGGAGAAAAAGAGAAGATCTAGTAAATGCTAACACATGGTTGTTATGTACCTACACCACGATATAGGCCTCGGAATCCAGATTCTTTGTAAGTCCTGGAGAAACAATCAGTGATTCCTCTGTACACGATTTGTTCTAAGGGAATAACAGTAGCTTTTGCTTGGGCCTTTGTCGAACCAACAACCTGCACTGCTAAATTCTCTGTGAGCTTACATAGGTCTTTTAAACTCGAGATGAGACATCAACAGTTCAACACACAACATATGAAGCTAGATTACCTGATATGCCAGCTTTGTCCTAACCAAGTCAAGAGGATAAGTAAAGAGAACTGCAGTACCACCAGCGAAAGATCCAGCTACAAGATCAAGCAAAGGGCCTCGAGTAGTGTCAGGGAAACCGTAAATGATCCATCTACGGTATTCCTCATAAGCCATGTAATGAAGTGCTGCATAGGGAACTATCCTAGCTATACTCGCACCATTACCACTGTTCGAAAAACCACGAAAAACAAGGTCAACATAACCTCTGATACTACATGTAATAGCCTCTTATGAGCTTACATGATTCGAAAAACTCGAGAATCAACATACCGATAAAAACCCATTAAACCTTCAGTTTTGCCAATCTTGTTGATGGATCCCACAAGTCCTATGCGTTTAAACTCATCCCTTCTTGTCTGAGAAAGATTCAAATAGCTTCTTTAGTACAGAGAATGTGTAAAAGAAAGGATCTTTTAATGTGGGTCTTTCTCTATAACACTAAAAGCTCTCAGATTTCAAAGAAACAAGCTAAGTAAGAGATTGATAAATGATTCAGATCCGAGTTCTTAACCTAAACTGAGTCAAGGGTACGAGTCAAATTACCTGAAAGAGGATCTTAATTCGCTCGAGCGGAGCAACGGCGGTTTTAGCTATTCCGCCGGTGACGCCGCCGGCGATTAGCTCTTTAATGAACAAAGGCATCGAATCAATAAGTCCGTTCTTCTCTTCTCTCTCCTCCGCCATCGGAAAAGAGGTGGAGAGAGAGAGAGAGAAGATAGATACGGTTTTAAATGGATCTTCTTCTTCTTCTTCTTCAAGCAGAGAATCTTTGTATAGTTGAAGTTAAAGGTATTAGGGATAAATGTCTCATATCGGAAACTCAAAGAGTTATAAACCAATATATAAGGGATATGGACCACTCCACTTATCGCCAATTGGTTTTAAGTTGGAAGCCCATCATCCTAACATGGTATCAGAGCCCGATCCGATCTTAGGCCTGACCCGACTGGTCCGCCTCTCTTGCCCAAACTACCCGAGATTAATGGTTAACGAGACCCATTATCTCGAGGGGGCGTATTAAGGATAAATGTCCCACATCGGAAACACAAAGGGTTAAACACTAATATATAAAAGATATGGACCTCTCCACTTATCGTCAATTGGTTTTAAGTTGGAAGCCCATAATCCTAACAAAAGGAAGAAGAAGAAAAAGAACCAAAATCGAGACTTTTGGTATGATTATTCTTCTTCTTCAAGTTATTATGCAAATCTTATTCTCTATTGGAAATAAATTATTGTTTTACTTTAATGGTGATCGTTTCTACTTTTTTGGTAGTTTGTGTTTACTTTTTGTTTTTCTTCTTATTATTGTTATTCAATGCGTCAAAAGATATGAATAGGCGTTGACATAAAGAAAAGTATGTTTGGTGTCAAAAGATGAAAATTATAAAGAAAAACTAACATTTTGTGTACAAAAAGGAAAACACAAAACAGTATTATAAATCCAACGGTTGTGATTGAATGTTACTGCTTTTCCGTTTTTTTTTTAAGTTAACTCTTTTTGAGTAATGGACTTGGTTGTGTTTACCTCTAAACCAATGTTGTCATGTTTAAAACATTATCTTTACCATTATCTAGTAATAGTATTATAGTGCACAAATTATGTTTGAATTATTTAGTAATAGTATTATAGTAACTTATTACATTCTTAATATGCAAGGAAATGAAGACGATCAACATGAGCTTTATGAAGTGTCTTTTAAAATTTGAGACATTTTTGAAAAGGTATTATTCGGCCCATTTAGAAATAGACATTTTTTTAATGGCTGATGCAGAAATGAATAAATTTCAAACACAATCAGCATGTTTGATATAATTCATGTTAATCTTCATGGCCGATGCAGAGAGATATTTGGAAGATTTACAAATATCTTTATATTTACATTATTAGTTATTTTATTATTAAGATGTTTTCATTTTCTTATTTGGAATATTCTAGGTTTTCAATATTTATTATAAATAGGTCATTTAATCTTATGTTGTAATTTAGATTTTGATAATTAATAAACAAGAGAATTCTCTTAAACCTTGTGTTGATTTGATTCAATTTATCTCACGAGAAACCTTGTCTAGATTTGATTAAATTCATCTTCACAAGATGCCTTGTTTAAGGATTTGATTAAATTCATCCTTACAAGAAGTCTTGACTAAATATTCGATTAAATTCATCTTTGTCAGGTTGTCGGTCTCAAAGATTCTTTGAATCTTTAGATTGAGTTAATTATCAGGTTCATTCCACTACATCAATGGCCCATATAGTTAATTCATGTAGTATAATAAAACGTTATTTGTCAAAGAAAAAGCATACAAAACTACAAAAGTAAGTAGTTTCAAGAAACTAAAACATTTTTTTCTGTTCAAGAACTATATATACATGAATTCGACTTTTTCTAAATAATTAAACAAGCCGGTATATTTTAATAGAATACTAGTAATTAAGACCCATAACTTGCAACCATTTGTGTAAAGAAAAACTCCAAGACACATGTTTATTAAAGAATCATCATGATGGGTTATTATATTTATCAATGAGTGATCGAAGTTTTTTTGTCAATAAATCTGTAAAGCAATATGAACATTAAAAACTAATTAAGTTGCACGCTTAGCAACAATTTTAGCAAAAATAAAAACTTGTGTGTGTGTACAAATTGCATTGAAGATCAAATGAGACATTGAGACCTATACATAGACTATGCATGTAAATCCACACTATTTTGTTATACTACTAAAATGAACTATAGATGGTAGTATGGTTAGTACTAATTAGACTTAGACATTTTCTAGAGATTCATATGATCATATCAATTAATATACATAATCGTTACTTAGCGGAAAGTTGGTTATTGAACGTGTAGATAATACGACCATTAAGTGTGTTTATTTCTGAGCATATGACAGACTGTCGTATTATTATTATTATTATTATTTTTTGTGTCTTTTACATTTGTTTATTTAAGGGTTTGTTTTTTCTTTTGTATTTTATATATATTTTTGTTGCATGAGAATCAGTGTCCAAGTGGAAGCTATTAGCTATGTTGGCTGATAATTCATTTTCTATACGTACAAAGGTAAAGCTTCGTAATACCAATGTATATATATATATATATATATATATATACTGAGACACATCTATACATTATTTACCAATGATTGAAGATCATATAATAAGATATTGATACAAATATACAACTTGACACATTCCATGAGTGTTTTTAATTCTCCATGCACTTTTATGTTCTTGTTTACAACTAATCTCACAACTTTATTTATAAGAAAAATAAAACTAAACCCATAATAAGTGTATTAATTTTATAATAAAAAAAGATAACTAATATCTCACAATTATTATTCATCCACTTATATGTATAATACACCCATTGGCTGTTGAAAAGTTAATGAAAGTCTCCATCTGTATATAGTTATATTCAAATCTATTCTTTCACAAGTTCCAAGACTATATATATATTAGTAGTAGTTTAATAGTAGTGATCATCAATCTTTATACCAATATGCAATTAAATCATATATACTTTCAAATGTAATGCAACGTCACATATATATATATATATATATATATATAAATCGTTCAAATTAATTTAGTTGCATGCAATCCACTAATCACTACATTTATAAGAGGGAATTAATATTCTCTAGATGCATTTTTTAGCCACAATAATGTAGATCTCATCATTAGTTTATCATTAAAATGAATAATTAGATCCGGTATACCAACAAATATTATATCAAGAATCTTATCTCGACATTTGTCATGGATCATATATAATCATGAACTGGACTTTATCCTTGTAGCGTGATGTGAATGCGCATAAAGTTAGCTGGATAAAACATATACTTAAATTCATGAATTTTGTATAGTTTGAAAAAAACCATAATTAATTATTTGGTAACAATAATGCGCATAAACTTTTAAACTAAAAGGCAAGTTTTGGCTTTGCATGGATATAGAATAACACAAATAGAAAATAGAAAATAGGCATAAGTACCAAACGAATTAAAAAAACATTTTTGTAAGATTAAACAAACACTGGCAGTGGAGAACTTGTGTTGCATAGTACGACGACGTGTTCGTACAAATACGTTTGGAATATTATTGCATGTCATAACGCGTTTCTTAATATTATACTACTAATTAATTAATGTTGGTGATAAAAATTATCTTATAATATCTCATTAAAATTACAAATTAAGCAAAAAAATTCAAAATATATCATTAATAACAAAAAAATGTCACAATATCTCGTTGGCTTCATTAAACAAAATTCTATCTCCAACTCTTTTTGATTTATAGAAAATATCACTAACTCTTTTTTGTTGGGTAAAACATATTACTAACTTAAACTACAATCAAAATGAATGTAACATCGTATTATTGATAAATAATATAACGGAATATATTATATATATGCTATGGTGAAATCATAAGATAAATATATGACTTACCAAATGAAAATGTTTGAGTAAATCCATTTTTCTGAAAAGTGACAATAAGAATGATAACACAAGTTGTCCTCTTCTCATTGGTCACTTTTATACTGCCCAAGATACGACTTTTCCACAATATCGTTTACTAAATTATACTTGCAGAAAGCAAATCATTAGGTATTTATTGTGATCATCATCTTTTTCCATTTAATTATTTTACTACAATTATCTCAAGGTTTCTATGCTAATCTTATTGGTATGAATGCAATATAAACCAAGCAAATCAGATTTATTGGGATAACAAACTAAGTCCCACATTGAAAGTTTAGACGAGTAATTTCTAATATATAAAGAGAGTCCAAATCCAATTAATATGAGATCTTTTGGAAAGAAGCCCAATAAGAAAAACCGTGAGGGTTCGAGACATGAGCCCAAAACGGATAATATCGTATTAATTAGGAGTTGAACATGTGACTCAACAGTTCTCAACATTGGTATCAGAGCCTAGGTTATAAAGAAACGGACCTAGAAAAGTTGGGTGGTTCGATGTGGGAAAAACCCTCTAGATTACCTCAAGATTAAGACGGTACGAGATATGTGCCAAGTTTCGAGAGGAGAATCTAAGGATATGTGGTCCTTAGTTTGAGGGGGAGAATGTTGGGATAACAAACTAAGTCCCACATTGGAAGTTTACACTAGTAATCTCTAATATATAAAGAGAGTCCAAATCCAATTAATATGAGACCTTTTGGAAAGAAGCCCAAGAAGAAAAACCGTGAGGGTTCGAGACATGAACCCAAAACAGACAATATCGTATTAATTAGGAGTTGGACATGGGCCTCAACAGTTCTCAACAAGATTTACTATGTTGGTGTAATTCAAAAATCAAATCTCTTCTTACGTAAAGCTATTAAATTATCTAGCAATGTAGTTATCTATTAGACTCATATATAACACATCATTTTTAATCGTGTTTTAACAAAAAACGAGAAGAAAATTATGAAATTGTTTGTTTTTATGTTTTAAGTATTTTTTTGTAGTTTAATAAGTGGTTCAGCAAATAAAAGACACGTTTCAAATGTAAACGTTTTAGTGAAATCATAATATTAACGACAAGAAAATCATAACTATATACGTAATTAATAATAAAGATTATAGACCGTAATATCGTTGATGCATGCATGACTCGTATATATATATGAGAATTATCTTATAATTCTCATGAATACCACTAAAAAAAGTTTTTTTAACACAATTAGCATAGATTTTCGAAAGTTTTACAAATACCATTAAATTTTTTTTTCTCATAAATACCACAAATCTTAAATTTTTAAAATTACACTCAAAACCTTCAAAAAACTATACTCTACCCCTTCAAAATTATACGATAAACACTATATAACAAACCCAAATGAAAAAATTAAAATCTAAAAGTGTTAAAATTTGTCTTTTGTATATGTGGTATTTTTGTTATAAAAATATTTTTATGGTATTTTGTTATAAAAAATTTTGTAATGATATTTTCAAAACAAAAAACTTATTTTGATGGTATTGTAAGAAAATTTTCATATATATATGTTTACATGTAGATGCTCTCCTTATTAGCCGCACAAACAGTCCCCAAACTCCACTTCTCTTTCACGTTCTATATTACAACTTGCATCTTTCTTTATATTAATTATAATTAATTCGAGTTATTAGTATTTTAAATAAATACATACTTCAATGATTGGTCCGTAATATATCATAAAGTTCTGCTCGAAGATTTTGTACAACGAAAATCAATCAATCAATTAATTGGTGGCTAAATTTGATTATATGTTCCTATGAAATTACATACAATATGTAAACAATTCATTTGTTTGTCACTTTTGTGGAAGGCATAATCCAGCATGATTGTAGCAAATCTATGACATTAATTATACCATAATTAAGAATTTAAGCATATATGTTATTAATTTTACAAAACCTTGCATCTAACATATGTGTTTTCGGATATTAATATTTTTGGCACCAAATTAACAGAATATAATGTATCATGTGTAATGTATATTCCCTATATATACAATAGGTAAAAAAGAATTTGTCATCTTAAAATTCTAAATTATAACCATTAATCTTTTTTTTATCTCGTATTAATCTTTATAATGCGATAAGAACAAATAAATCACATTGATTACGTACCCTTTTTGAGTTTGGTCATGTATTGAGATTAATAAGATGGTTTGATTTCCGAATCTTAAGCTGGTGGGTTCAATCACATGCAAATTACAATTGTCTATTTGTATCAGGTAAATGCAAATATACATACACCCATATGTAAGATCAGTCCGTGTCTATAATTGTGTATTATATCCCTTATATATACGTGCATTTGTATAAGTTTATTTTGTTTTAGTTATCTTTTAACTTAATTAATTAATTTTAATTAATCCTATTGATACGGTTAAGGCCCTCTAGTCACACTTGTTCCAAGTCCAAACAAACAATAAAATCTTTACACAAAATCTTAATCCTGATGTGTAGGCTAAATTGCGACAATGTAAATTTTCTTATCATGCGTTTAGTATATATGGTTTGTTTAGACCATATATTATGTTGGTTTTACGGACCGGTTTATATATAGAACGGTTCTCGGTTATATATTTTAAGCAAACTTTTAGTTTAAAAAATCAAAATATGTTAGTAATCAGCTCTGTATAAATGTTACCAACCAAATGGAATTACTAACAGTATTCTTTTGGTTTTGAGAAACTCATGCTAATTTTAAGTTTTGAGTAATTGTTGACAAAAAAGTAATATCAATAGTGTATTTGATTATTAAACTTTTAATTTTATAATTCGTTAATTGTGATACGTGGGGTCACCTAAGATCCTCCAAGAACTTTATTCTTGATAAACCTATATATATATTGGTCAAAATTTGGAATCATAATCTTATGTTATGATTGTATATGATTGCATGTATTTGTGTCACGTAGTTCGACTTTTAACCACTCTTAGATCCGCATATATCCTTCTTGATTTCATTATCTTCTTAACACCAATATATTAAAATAAAATTTTCACGCCCTTATCATCAATCTTTTTTTACTAGCTAGTTTTCCTTTCTTTTTATCATCAATCTTTTTTGGGAATCTTTTTTTATCTTTGTTTACCCCAAACATAATTTTAATTTACTTTATTAAATCACTTCATATGCTAAACGCATAGAATATTTTGAAGATAAAAATATCACATTAACCTAAAATGCAAGTACTAATCAAAATGGGGAGGACATAAATGTTTAATCCTTGTATTTTGTAGATTTTTTTGTAATCATGTAACATGCTTATCAGAGGCATGACGTTTGACTAGTATCCGTTATAATTATATATGTTTTTATAATACTATCTTCAAGTATAAATTTCATGATTAGTTGTGTATAAGTATATATTTATACTGGTTGCATGTGTAGTTAGGTTCTTAAGTACGAGAATTAAATTCTTCACTAATTAAACAAATGTTTTGTTTAGCCGTACGTACCGCCATTAATAGAGAACATTAACATTACCCATTAATTAGGGAGCATACTTTGACCACTTGGGAGAAATTAGTAGCATAATTATAAGATTATCCCACTAAATATGCGGTACATGATTTAATTAGAACTAATATGCATAAATTCATTTTTCGTTTCTAATTAAATTCATTATTGTCAACTAAATAAATTCTTGAAATGATGCATACCTTCCTGTTTCGTATATATTAATTTTGATAATTTATTTGACAATATTCTTGAAATGTTTTTTTTAAGAGACGATTTATTCTTATGGTAACCAGCAAGGTGGGAAAGACTGAATTTTTTTATATATTTTAATATAATATATAGTATATATTATTGAAGTGTTTATGGATAATCACCCACCCACTCCTCTTGTATAATCAGAATTTCAACTACCGTATTTGGGTTAGAGATCTCATAATTTTATTTGAAAACATTTTTAAATATATCGAAATTAGAGAAAAAAATATTGAAACAATAGGAAGAAGCTACAAGCTAACAGTTGTCTGAAACTAATTTTGGCAAAAGGTGATCTTTGATTTTGCTTACAACATCGAATCACATAATGTAAATTTATTAGGTACTGATACCAACTCTTTAAAATTATATTTTTAAAAACACATATGTAAAAACGTATATATTATAAATATCTAAATGAACTATGTATATGGTCATTTCTTGGTTTGAATCGTTGAAAGATCACTAAACAAATTTTTTTGTGACTTTCCCAAAATATAGAAAACTCATACAAATTTAACCGGACAAATTCTAAACAACATTACGTTTTAAATTTGTTTATTTACTTATTATAGAAGTGGCATTTAATTTCCAATAGATGAACAACCTTAGATTTTTCTGAATAAAAACAAATGAAATTAAAATAACCAAAACTCTTATCTATTCATCCATTTGCAAGTCAATGACACCATATTTTTCCACAATCGAATCTTCCCTATTTCTTTACACAAAATTTATTCTATATATGTAAGTAAACTAATTAAACAAAATAAATAAAAAATCAAATTTTGTCAAAGACTTTCCTCTCCATCACGCTATAAATACTTGTCCCTCTTTCACACAAATGTTTAACTCCAAACACACTTCTCTCTCTCTCTCTCTCCGATTGTGTTTCAAAGCTGTCACGTGTCACGTGTCAGGTTCGAAACTCTTAACAAACAAAAAAATGGGTCTTCCTCTAATCATGGAAAAATCACCAAACAACAACAAAAACAATAACAACAACGTCGTGGAGCTCTCTCGTGTGGCGGTTTCCGACACTCACGGCGAAGACTCACCGTACTTCGCTGGCTGGAAAGCTTACGACGAGAATCCTTACGACGAATCATATAACCCTTCTGGTGTCATCCAAATGGGTCTCGCCGAAAATCAGGTAAACTAAACTGATAAATATCCAACATCGGAAAGTAACACATATATATGTTTTTCTAAAGAATACTAATATAGTTTAATATTATGATAATTTATTAATCGTTTCTTCTTTTTTAGGTCTCGTTTGATCTTTTAGAGAGTTACTTAGAAAAGAATAACCCGGAAGGTTCTATGTGGGGATCGAAAGGAGCACCAGGATTCAGAGAAAACGCTTTGTTCCAAGACTACCATGGTCTTAAAACATTTAGACGAGCCATGGCTAGCTTCATGGAGCAGATTCGTGGAGGCAAAGCTAGATTCGATCCTGACCGGATCGTCCTAACCGCGGGAGCCACCGCCGCTAACGAACTCTTAACTTTCATCCTAGCCGATCCTAACGATGCGCTTCTAGTCCCTACTCCGTATTATCCAGGGTGCGTACGTCACACTTTATGGACATACAAATTTAATGCATAAATATAAATAGTTGCAACTAGCTAGTTAATAACTTAATACATAATAAAAAAAATATTATACTCTGTAAAACAAGCTACGTATTAATATTTTTATTAACCTTAATTTAAATTTGAAATTGAAAATCTAAAATAACACTTAAGAAACACAAATTAAAACGACACATAAAATTTAAGATTTTTTTTTACCATTTTCGCATTTTTGACAGAAATTACAATATTAATTTGTATTTACCAAAACGTTTATATATTTTGATTTACAGATTCGATAGAGATTTGAGATGGAGAACCGGAGTGAGAATAGTACCGATACATTGCGACAGCTCGAACCATTTCCAAATAACACCACAAGCGCTCGAGTCAGCATACCAAACGGCACGTGACGCCAACATCAGAGTCCGAGGAGTGCTCATAACAAACCCATCGAACCCGTTAGGTGCAACGGTCCAAAAGAAAGTTCTTGAAAATCTTCTTGATTTCTGCGTACGCAAGAACATTCACTTGGTCTCAGACGAGATCTACTCCGGTTCGGTCTTCCACGCCTCAGAGTTCACAAGCGTAGCGGAGATAGTAGAAAACATCGATGACGTGTCTATCAAGGAACGTGTACACATCGTTTATAGCCTCTCTAAAGATCTAGGTCTACCCGGTTTTCGCGTGGGGACTATCTATTCTTACAGCGACGACGTTGTACGGACAGCGAGAAGGATGTCGAGTTTCACGCTTGTGTCGTCTCAGACACAACACATGTTGGCTTCTATGTTGTCTGATGAGGAGTTTACTGAGAAGTACATTAGGGTTAACCGGGAAAGGCTTAGGAACCGGTACGAGAAGATTGTGGAAGGGCTTAAGAAGGCAGGGATTGAGTGTTTAAAGGGTAATGCAGGGTTGTTTTGTTGGATGAATTTAGGTTTCTTGCTTGACAAGAAAACGAAAGAAGGTGAGCTTGAGCTTTGGGATGTGATTTTGAAAGAGCTTAAGCTTAACATATCGCCGGGGTCTTCGTGCCATTGCTCGGATTTTGGATGGTTTAGGGTTTGTTTTGCTAATATGAGTGAGAAAACTTTGGAGATTGCGTTGGAGAGGATACATGAGTTTATGGACCGACGAAGGAAGTTTATGAATTGTTAAAAGAAAAAAGTAAATTAAATGTGAATTTTTTTGGTGGTTAATAGTACATGAGAAGGAGGTGGAATTAATTTTTTTTGGGAAAGAGAAGGTAATTAATTGAAAATCAGAATTAATATGGGTTTCGATTTATTTCTCTTTTCTAGATATTATTGTTTGTTTTCTTGCTTTGGATGAAGCAAGTTAATTTCATGTTCATAAAGGTTTCTTTGTAATATTTGTTGTTATATTATTATTAATATTAATTTTTTTTTTATCAAAAATGGAAATATTTGTTCTTAAATACCCAAACTGAGTCATTTCCTCTTGTTTATTATACAAAGTATTCGTAGAAAATGTATCTTAACCCTAATAAACTATATATAATTATTATTTTCAAACCAAAATATTTATAGCTTAGCATGGTTTATTCAACTGATTAAAAACAAATTTATGGTCAAAGTAAAATAGAATGTTTCAGTTCTATCTTTCTTTAATGTTTAAGATGACCCCCCAATTAAAATATTAGACAAACATACAAGTTCTTTTTGATTTCTCTCGAAAACCACTGATTTATAACATTTTAGACTTTTTGTTTATGTTAATCAATATTTGGTGTAGAATACATCAAGTTGGTCTAAACTAAATTAAACCAATTATGAGGTTATGTCATTGTTGATGTAGTTTCCAAAAAAGGTTAGTGTTGTTATGTGGTCGGATCATTTTGACTTTGTACTATACAACTCTAACAAGTAAGGTGTTCCATTTTCTTATTTAATAAAATTGTTTCTCCGAAAAACACGGTTTCGTTATCTAACAAGTGAGGTATGTGTGACGATATACAACTTTCAAAATATTCTTATATGATATATATATATTGTACAAGTAGACAAGTTCATGCCAAATTCACATATGCTAGGCTATTAAAATTTAATGAATCAATTCGTTCATTACTAGCTAGACTAGTCTCCAAGATATTTTGTTTTCTTCGCCAAGTCGTGGTACCACTTGGTGAATAAAACACAAAGTAATTAAGAACGTAGACAATTGTCTCTATTAAAATAATGCAAATGATTGTTAATTAGAAGAAATTCTTATATTTTGAATGCCTTGGTCTATATTCTATATACCATGGAATGGTAGCTATATACTCTAGAGGTTGAATGCCAAATTAAGAGTATTATTTGATTTGACTAGTCCGATTCGTCCAAAAGGAACTCATTTTAATTATAATTAAAGTTTATTAAAATGAGTTTCTAAAGAGTCAATATAAGTATTAAGAAATGATGATTAGTAGACTTTGCATACATAATCCTTATAAACTAATCACCGATATGACACTAATTAAGTCTTTTTTCTATCTGCATGTTTAAAGTCTTTACACTTTAATACTTTTGACTTTGTACATGCGCATGTCATCTAACTACGTGCCTAAAACGATATTCTTATAATTGATTACATATATATTATTATTCAACGTGAATTAATCGGTAAACGTTATGGAGTCTTTTAAGTCTTAACCATAAACATTTTTTTTTAAAATACCCTAATGCATTGTGATTATAAATTTAGAAAAACATCTTATTTTTCAAAATGAAAAAGAATAAAAAAGTCACACACACACGTGTAATCGTGGTTGTTGGGATTTTCCAACTCAATGCTACTTTTTGAGAGTCAAAGGTCAACAAAACAGGTGGGAGAATCTTAGCCGTCAGATCAGTCCCCACTACACACGCGTAAAACGGTGACAGGCTGTTGCTTAAATCATCGGGGGCAAGTCCCACGTGTGAACTAATCATCAATGTCGTCATTATAAGTACTTTAATACTACTTTGGTTTTCTTTTCTTCGTGTCGTATTATAATACGACTTTACGAGTTGCACAACGCAATTATATTATGAAACTCTTATATTATTCATGGACTTATGTTTTACAACAACAACCCCAAAACTATAATTCTTTTATTGTTAAAAAAGGAATTACACATTAAAATGATATATGTGACATCACATGTTAATGGTCCAGAGTATAATTTGTTCAAGATCTAGTCAGATTATGCTTTTAGGATTTGATCAAAATATATGATAGCTAGTAAGCTAATCATTAAGCAAAATATAATGCAATCCAATGACTAATATATCTGATTATCGTGTTTAATGAATTATGATTATATAATTAAATTTAAATACATGGTGTTTTGTTTTATTTATATTTCTTTGATGTATCGGCCTAATTCTATTTTTGGATTCTTAAAGGCTTATTAAAGGCCCAAATAAGGCCCATAATGTTTATTTACCCTCCAAGTTCTTTTCCCTTTTTCGTCGGAGAATAAACCTCAAAAAAGAGTGATAAACAAAAAAACCCCAACAAAAAAACTCGCAAGCCTAGAGATTCTGTTGCTCTTCTTCTCCGGTAACGGTGACACACCGATTCAATCTCCGTCTCCGGCAACATTCAGCAAAGGTAAGAAACCATTCAATACTCTTTTTTTTTGCTTTTTGATTCGAAATTTCATCTCTTTTTGCGAATTTGACTGCTAGATCTAAGCTTATTACTAAGATGTAACGCTCATGAGGTTTACCTATTTTCTTTGAAACAATCTGAGATTTTGATGATTTGGGTTTGTATTAGACGACATTGATTTTATGCCCAATTATGTTGATCTTCCTGAATCGGTCATGAACACATGCTTTTTGGTTTCTCGTTTATGTTATGATTATCAAAAGCTTTAAGCTTTTGATTCCATTTGAAAATTGGATTCTAAGTTTTAGTACCTTTTGTGAATTGTGAATTGGATTCTAATGTTTTATTTTGGCTTAAAGAAGATTTTTTTGAGAGATGGCGTCCAAGTTGATACAGATGAAATCAAAGGCATGTGAAGCATCCAAGTTTGTGTCGAAGCACGGCACAACTTACTACAAACAGTTGCTTGAGAATAACAAGAAGTATATTCAGGAGCCAGCCACTGTGGAGAAATGCAATGAGCTCTCTAAGCAGCTTCTCTACACTCGTCTTGCTAGGTTGTTTTTCCCTCTCTTTTACAAGCTTATCTGATCCTGGATTACCTTCGATGTGGTTGTTAGATAACAAATCCGAGTGGTAGCGTGATTTCTTGCACTTGCAGTGTAGAATTTGCTGCAATGTTATTGAGCTTCTATGTGTTGTTATTATGGTGGAAAGGGTAAACCATGGCTTGCTATCTATTAAGTTAGGATATAGTTTTGCTGATGAATGAAACTATACATAATACATTCTAGATTTGAGGGTTATGAACCGTGAAGTCATGATGACATGCCTAGCTATGTGGTCTCTGCATTGCTGTATCCGAACTAGATTTCTTATCAGAATAGTTTTTCAATGCTTTGAGTTATGTTCTGCAAGAACTGTACTTCTTCTTTGTTGTTGTGACTGACTCGTGTATGTTGTATCGCAGCATTCCTGGGCGTTCTGAATCTTTTTGGAAGGAAGTAGATCACGTGAAAGGGCTGTGGAAGAACCGAGCGGATTTGAAGGTTGAAGACGCTGGGATCGCAGCACTTTTTGGTCTGGAATGCTTTGCTTGGTACTGTGCAGGTGAGATTGTTGGAAGAGGCTTCACTTTCACAGGCTACTACCCTTGAAGAAACAAAAAACAACCCCCATAAACAAGAAACATCTCCTTTAAAATCATAAACCGGCCACCGATTATTATCGATCTCATGGCTTACATTAGAAGCAAAAAAGTTCATTTTCTTTTATATCTCTCTTGATAAACAAAAGTTTTGAAGCTTCAAGGCATTCATCACACACATTTTAGCTCATAATAATATCATCAGTCGACAACATGTTTGCTTTTGGTTTCACTTCTTGTGAATGACTATCTTCTTGGAAACATAAGCAACATCACACAAAGCTTGAAACTTTTTGCTGGTGCAAACCGTTTAGTGAAGTGTCTCATTTTTGATCCACTAATACGTCATTGCTTACTAGCGGAACAAACAATGAATTGAAATGCCATTAGGCACGCCTTTCCTTTTATGCTCCTCTCTTTTAAAAAGGAAGAGAATCTCATTTTGACAATTGTTCACTGTCTTAAAACGTTTCCTTTATCCATTGTCTTTCTCATAAAGTTAGTGGAAGATCAGAAACAGAGACTTCAGTTCTTGGGTACTCTCTCTCCTCTCTCTATATGGACGCAGAAACTTGTTTCAGATATAGCCAAAACTTAAATCGAACCTGTGTTTGGATTATCTGTCTATCTATAATCTATGTTCAATTTTATTATTTTAAATCGACTCTTATACTTTACCTTTATATGTCTTTAGAGGATTTTCCTTGAAATCTCTAAAGATTGACACTTTCTGGAGAAAGATTGTAACTTTCACTAACCCAAAATCAAAATATTCTTGAATTGTGTTTCCTTGAGCAGATACTTGAGTTTGTTTGGTTGAGGAAGAAGACTGTGATTTACAAATGGCTAAAGATGAAGCCAAGGCATCAGATTTTTCCAAAGGATTGTTACAGTGTGAAGAGCTCTATAAAGTGTGTCTCCTTACACATTTATCTCTTACGTTTTTTCTCCACTTGACTTCCACATTTTTTGTTACTGAGACCTCTCTTTGGAAATGTTGGCAGTATATACTGGAGACCAGCGTGTACCCACGCGAGCCTGAGGCTCTCAAGGAGCTTAGAAACATTACTCATAACCACCCTCGAGCCCTGATGGCTACTGCACCGGATGCCGGTCAGTTAATGGGGATGCTGCTGAATCTTGTTAATGCAAAGAAGACTATCGAAGTTGGTGTTTTCACTGGATACTCTCTTCTCCTTACTGCTCTTACATTACCTGAAGATGGCAAGGTATGTGTAATATATATGACCAAGAAAAAAGACAACATTTTCCACCTGTTCGGCTTCTGTATTGTTTCTGCCACTGATTTTAGTACACGAGATAATGCAGATTATCGCCATTGACGTGAACAGAGACTCGTATGAAATAGGATTGCCAGTTATAAAGAAAGCTGGTGTTGAACACAAAATTGATTTCAGAGAGTCTGAAGCTCTCCCAGTCCTCGACGAACTTTTAAACAATGTATGGCTTCATAGTTTAGATATCTCACTTTCTTCACCATGATCACTTTATCCGCAGAAAAGGTTCAGTATGTATACTGAGATTGTCTTTGTGTGTTTTGATGTTTCTGATGCAGAAAGCGAACCAAGGTGGATTCGATTTTGCGTTTGTGGATGCCGACAAGGTGAATTACTGGAACTACCATGAGAGGCTCATGAGACTGATCAAAGTTGGTGGGATAATAGTGTATGACAACACTCTCTGGGGAGGATCAGTTGCTGAACCAGACTCCTCCACACCTGAGTGGAGGATAGAAGGCAAGAGAGTAACACTCGAGCTGAACAAGAAACTCTCGGCTGATCAGCGTGTGCAGATCTCGCATGCTGCTGTTGGCGATGGAATCACCATTTGCAGGAGATTATATTAAGCTATGATGTGATTCCAAAGTGTTGCTGTTTGAGATCTTTTGTGTTCTGTCTAATGTTTTCAATAATGCGGAACAAAAAACACTAAACTCTTGTTTTAAAAAGGGTATTTCGCCTCAATAGCAGACTTCATGAAAGCCACAAGAACATCTTCAGGTCGTTCGAATTCAAGATTAACCTTAAAACTCTTCATGATTCACCAAAACAGGTTTCAATGACCCTTCTGGGTTCTGTTTAACATTGTATACAAGGTTGTTTAAGCTAAATGAGAACAAAAGAGAACTTAGAGCTAATCAACCCTTTAGTCTTTTGGGTGCATCAAATCTTGTAAACAGGGGTAATCCCAAGAAGGTGGAAGCATTTCCGCATGACTATGGCCGTTGCTTCACATAGTAGGAGACGGCTTGTCTCCTCTGGTGAACCATTGACCTATACAAACTTCATGTTTTAAGCGAGACCAAAAGCAATAATCGTTTGATTATGCAGGCTACATGTATTATCTAATATCAAACTATTACACACCTGACATTCTGAGTAGAATCTAGTGTAGTTTTCGGATAAATCAGAGAGATAATCGCATATCCCATTCGGCAACAAGTTGGTGCAAGCTTCCTCAACCGTCTGCAAATCATTCTCACATGGTTTGTATAATTGTTAATCTATGTTACGAAGTCAAAATATGAAACTAAGAAGCTATTGCACAAGTGTTTACCTCAGCAAATCGAAGCAAGTGAAGCCCCAATGCTCGTTCATTCGCATGATCCAATGCTATCTTTCCTGTCTGCAACGAAAGAGATGTTGAAAACATTAGTCATTGTTGTCTATGGTAAGAGTTTAACACTGAAAAGTAAGTAAGTTTGTGATCATGGGGATAACATACCTTTTTAAGCTCACCAATGTCTTTACCAGACTTTCTGATGATTGAACAGATCCGAGCATGTGCGTAAAGAAGGTAAACGGCTGTATCTCCCTGTGCTCATGATATGTGACCAAATAAGCATATGTGTGTGTTAAACTTCATAATGCAAATATGTAAAACTAGTAGTGAAAGATACTAGTACCTTGTCACTAAGCATTTTATCAAAGTTGAAAGTATAACTTGTCGATCTATTGTTCTTCAGGTCAGCATATCTAAAAGGACATTAAACAATACCGAAAAATTAGCATGAAAATATTACAAATATGAGGAAACATTCATAGTATTTGTTCAGGTTTGATCATAAAAATCACCAAAACTAATAATACTTACTTCACGGCGCCATAACCAATTGCTTCAGCTGTTTCGTCCAGCTCCTCGGAAGTCCATTCTTTGTCCTTACCTAAACCAGAGAAATAATATGTAAAGGACCACATAACATAACAAAGTTAATGGTTCAACAACTAAAAAAACATAGAAAATGCTGAAACACAAAGTTAGATATACCGCGGTCAATAAGGGCGGTTTTACTGCGAGTCTTGGCTTCATCTAGCAAATCAACTAAGCGGACTACATCTGTAGCACGAGTTCTAAATCTCTTTCCATCTTCTCCAAGGACGAGACCAAAATCAACATGGTCAACTCTAGGGTAAGCTTTATCACTCTCTGGAAGCCAACCTGCTTTTCTAGCAGCCTGATTCATAGAAACATCATAACCACAATTACATTATATGGGACATTTTTCAAAGCAACAAACATCGAAAACGTTAAGAATATCCTCCATCAACCATACTTTGAAGAACATATCAAAGTGCTGCTTTTGGCCAACATCAGTCACATATATAATCCACTCAGCTTTCTCTTCATTAAGCCGATACCTAAGCCACACATATATTAGCAGAAGTATAGAATTCATTTGAACAATGCAAGCTTAATCAAATACAGACACAACTTTGATTCAAGAGCTAAGTGAATTATAACCAACCAAAGAGCAGTAAGATCTGTTGATGCATAGTTAAAACCACCATCACTCTTGACAACTATGAGTGGGATGTTGAAACCTTCAATGAAAATTACACGAGCACCGTCACTTTCTTCAACCAAACCCTTGCTGTTTAATTCCTCAAATACGTTGCGGATATAAGGGTTGTAAAAGCTTTCTCCCTGTCATGGTCCAACATATTTTTCAATAGTACACTTCCATGTATCTTCTCTAAAATAGTATAGCATATAGTGTCTAACTGTTTCTTTACCTTTTCTTCAAGCTCAACTCGGAGGCGTTGATAAACCTTGTCAAACTCGGTTCTACTGATTTCACAGATCTTAGCCCACGCCTTACGGTAAATAGGATCTCCACCCTGCACCAAAGAAGCAAAACAAACATAGACAAGTGAATTATTTTTGATATTGCAACCAATGCAGATGCATATTTGAGCATTGTTATTTACCTGTAGACGGACTACAGCCTGTTGTGCTTTCTCCTTAAATTTCGGATCCATATCGAATTTAGTCTTTGATTCTTTGTAAAAAGACTGTCACATAACATGAAAAGTAATAAACCAAGTTACATTTTCTTCATATAAAGTATCCTAAACCAATATCGGGAGGCCATTTGATGTTTAACCAGATTTACCTGAAGATCTCCAATGGCTGTCTCTGTCACACTATCTGTATCATCAAATTTCTCAAATAGATACTCAATTAACATGCCAAACTGCATAAGAAAAACCATATTTAGTTTTTTGATAAAATATTTGAATATAACAATAAAAAGAAAGCTTGGATTTAAATGTTAAGTTAACATTATAAAAGCATCTATCTACCTGTGTTCCCCAGTCACCGACATGGTTTCTGCGTAGAACTTCAACGTTTGAGTATTCAAGCATGCGAGCTAGAGTATCACCAATGATAGTTGATCTTAGATGACCAACATGCATTTCTTTCGCAATGTTGGGAGATGAAAAATCAACTACTGCTCTCTTAACCGAAAGACTAGGCGCCCATGTCTCAATCCCATCCATAAGCATACTTTCAATACTCTGCACATAAATATCACAAAACAATTTATACTAAACATATAAGAGTACTAGAAAAAACCTATAGACGAAAAAGGTTGTACCTTAGCTATCCACTTAGTTGATAACACAACATTAACAAATCCAGGACCAGTTACAGAACATGACTCCACCATCTCAGAACTAGGTAGATTCTTCATAAGAGCCTATATGTGAAACAAGAGTTAAAAATAAAACATTACAAAAAGAGACAAACATTGTAAAGACCAAACAAACTAAACAGCCAAAACCTGTCCAACAGTGAAAGGACTTTTGAATTGAGTATCTTTTCCTTTGACTAATGACCATAGTCCCATTGCATTGTTACTACATCACAACCACAATACATTGAAGAAAGAATGTAAATTTAAACAAATCAGAACCAAAAAAAAAAGAAGTTTAAATCTCACCATTGGTAATCTCCAAATTTGACAGCATTGTTGTTTTTAATCAATGGCACAACACTATCCTCATCAGGAACCGTTACTTTCAGAGATAAAGCAAAGAGCTTCTCGAGCTGGCGTTTTAGGTTTCCTGCGTGTTCTTTCTTCTGTCACATAACTCAACAAGAAGGAAAAAAAAGTCATGAAAGAGACACAGAAGAGAGAATGTGATGTTAATGACAGTGACTTACAGATGATGATGATGTCATCATCATGGTGGCTACCAAAGACGTTGTCTTTGTTGCGAAAGAACACTTCTTATACGTTGCTCTCGCTATGCCTTTCTACATTCCAAAAACCCACAACAACAAAAAAATCAAAACGCGAGCTTTTCTAAACGCAAACGCGAGTTTGGCGTCTACGATCGGCAGTTTCGTCGGAAAAAAATCAGGTAAAAATCCAAACTAAAGAGACAAAGAGAGAAGAAGGGAGGAGGAAGGAACCATATACCACGGTGGCTAATATCAATGCGTCGTCGGAAAACGGAAGAACGCGGCGGCCGCTGAAGTAGAAGAAGAACAAAGAAGATTAGGTTCTGGTGAAAAAGAAGAACACGTGATACTTAAATGATCACGTGAGTTTTTAAAAAAAAAACAGAAATAAAAATGGGCCTGACTTTTGTGAATCTTAATGTTGGGCCAAGCCCATATCTCTCTTCTCTCAAATAAAAGAAAAAAGTCGAGACCTTTAAGCTTTTTATTATTAGCTTGCTTTTAGACCTTCTCTTCATCTTTTTTTTTTTTTTTTTATTACATCCTCTTCATCTTTTGGGTAATCTACTGTTTTAACCTATTAATTAGACTAATAAATTTCAAGTCTTTTGTTACCTAGATAACAAAGTTTTGAGATTTTGGACATGGACATGATCAGTGAACTTTCTGATGATTTGCTCTTGGTGATACTATCGTTTGTTCCGACAAAAGATGTTGTGGGCACAAGTCTTTTGTCCAAAAGATGGCGTTTTCTTTGGACTTTATTAACGAAACTCGAATACGATGATAGCAATCACATTGGTGAACACAAGATGTTCTCAGAGTTTGTTTACATGTCTTTGCTATCAAACAAAGCACATGTTCTTGACAAGTTTGGTCTCAGTGTAGTCCGTGACTATCCCTTTATAGACTATAGACAATGGATAGAAATCGCAGTTAGTCGCCGCGTGCGTGAGATAGAAATCGAAAATCATTCAGTGGAGGTAGGGTATTCTACTATGCCTAGTAGCCTTTACATCTCTGGTACACTAGTGACCTTGAGACTCGTCCGTTTCGTTATTTTGAGTGTTCCTCCCGGTTCCGTTTGTCTCCCTTCTCTCAAAAGTCTGAGCCTTGACCGTGTCATTTACGCAGAGGAGGAGACTCTATCGCGTCTTTTGTCTGGTTGCCCTAATCTTGAAGTATTGTTTGTGGATAGATGTGAAGATGATGGAATAATGGATATCGCTGTCGTTGTGCCTTCCTTGCAAAGATTAACCTTGTCCGATAGATATTCCGGAACATGTGATAGGAATGTGATAGATGTCCCATCTTTGAAGTACCTTGACATTAGAGATGAAGTAGCTTACGACTCCCGTCAAATAGAGAATATGCCCGAGTTGGTTGAGGCAAATGTTGACATTACTCATGGAGTTACTCGGGAGTTTCTCAGAGCTCTCACTTCTGTCCGGCGCCTTTCTTTATGCTCATCACTTTCCGAGGTAATAGCAGAAACCACCCAATCATGTGAATGTATATATATATATTTGTTATGATTTTCATTCCTCCGATATTTATTGCTAGCTCAGGTTATGAATCCGCATAGTGTGAGATTCAACCGGCTTGTTCACCTTGAGGTGTATACAACTAATAAAGGCTGGTGGGATCTTCTTGCTCATATGCTACAAGACTCTCCTAAGCTACACACTCTCAAACTAATCGATGTATGTCCAGTCTCTATTATATTTACTTTTTGTCCAGTTTAGTATCCCTATAGTATTATTATTGACTGGTGGCGATGTTGTTGGTATGGTCTTAGGATCATTATTATGATTTTGATGCCAAAGAAATCCCAGATGGTTGGAACCCGCCGAGTTCTGTCCCGGAATGCTTGTTGTTCACTCTTGAGTCTTTTACATGGACCGGGTACAAAGGTAGTAGTAGTCAAGGACATAAAATGATGGCGACATATATCCTGCAGAACGCTGCTTGTTTAAAGACAGCGACATTCTCTCCGGAAACTAGTGGCGTTGGAGAGAGGTATCAGATGCTTATGTACTTGGCATTGGTAGCTACAGCTTCTACATCTTTTTTTTTCCACTGAAACTACCGATATTATATATAATGATATGGGCTCGTTAACCGGCCGAATTAGAGAATAATTGTTTTCGTTTATTGAGAAACGTTGTAAGTGCGACACGTGTTTTTTTTCTTCCTTTATTAACTCACATAATGTTTCTCAATTAGTATATAGTAGATTTTGATCCGTGCCAAACACGAGAGTTAAATATTTTTTTAATGTTTTAAAAGACTATTTTGTGTAGCGGTTTGTTAAATAGAAGCGCATAATTGATTTCATTAATATTATAAAAATTAAGAAAAATATATTATTTTAAAAGTAAAAAAAGACATATTGTAATATAAAGACACATAGAACAATTAAGATCATGTGTCTTAAGAAAACATAATTCACAACATGACGACCGCCTTAAAAGTACGGTGAACAACACCTTCAACTTCAACGGTCATATAGTTTAAAAACAAATAAAAGATCATTACCTATCGAAGTATCCATGATAAGAAGACCTTTTGACCTACTCAAATTCAACGGATATTATACGGTCAATATCCTCTACTTTAATATATTTAATGATTTTTATATTTAATAATATCTTTATCGATTGAAAAATAGCGTATATAATATAAATAGCGTATAAAATAAAACAAATATAAATAAAATTTTTATAAAGTATAATGCATGTGAAAACTAAAATATCCAAAATTTAGCTATACAACAACTCAATATCAAATATAAAGTCGAGCAAAAATATTTATGAATGCTTCATCAATCACCACCCAAATTTATACTACATATATTATAATTTATCAAAATTATACTGATATTGGGTGGTTTTCCACCTGTTTTATATTTTTATCAAAAATTAACACAAAATAGTTTAATCTAATTTTTTTATGGGCTGCGAATTGGTTTATGTTACACCAATATATGTAATTTTTTTTTGAAACGAAAAAATAATGTAGTTAAATGAGATTTTGATATGTGGACTAATTGTTGTTAATTTTTTAGAATAACTACTTGTTATATTTGTTTATCAATTAGTATATACGCACACGATATGATTAATATATACAGAATAAGAAAAAGTCGAGACCTTTCACCGTAAAGCTGCTTTAACCCTTCATCTTCATCCTTTGGTAATCTTCTGTTTCTTTATTTTCTTTTGTTCAATAATCTACTGTTTAATTTTTGGCTCCTCTGCTCTCCATGTTAAAAAAAATGAACCAACTTTTGGATTTATTGTAATGTGTGAAACAGAGTTTGTACATCATCTTCGACTTTGTTGTGTGTTAGATTGTAGGTTTTTTTATTTTTTTCTCCTGCTTTAAACTATAAATCTGATTATAATTATTTTGTTGTTAACTAGATAACAACAGGGTTTTGAGATTTTGGGACATGGACAAGATCAGTCAACTTTCTGATGATTTGCTTTTGCGGATATTGTCGTTTGTTCCGACAAAAGATGTTGTGGGCACAAGTCTTTTGTCCAAAAGATGGCGTTTACTTTGGAAATTAATGCCTATCCTCGAGTACGATGATAGCAATCACATTGGTGATTATAAGATCTTCTCTCAGTTTGTTTACAGGTCTTTGCTATCAAACAAGGCACCTGTTCTAGACAAGTTTGAACTCAGTGTAGGCAGTGACTGTCCCTGTGTAGATATTGGACTATGGATTGATAATACAGTTAGTCGCCGTGTGCGTGACCTTGAAATCGAAATTCGTTCTATCAAGGAAGAGTTTGTTAGTATGCCGAGTAGCCTTTATAACTCTGATACACTAGTGGCCTTGAGACTCATCGATTTCGTTCTTTTGAATGCTCCTCTCTCTGTTTGTCTCCCGTCTCTCAAAATTCTGAGCCTTGAGTGTGTCAATTACAAAGACGATGGGACTCTACCGCGTCTTTTATCAGGTTGTCCAAATCTTGAAGATCTGTTAGTGGAGAGATGTGAAGGGGACACAACAATGAATAGCATTATTGTTGTGCCTTCCTTGCAAATATTAACCTTGATTGACACATGTTCTGGAAAATGTGATCGGAATGTGATAGATGCCCCATCTTTGAAGTACATTACCATTACAGATAATGTAGTGTATAACTCTCGTCAAATTGAGAATATGCCAAAGCTGGACGAAGCAAATGTCGAAATTTCTCATGGAGTTACTCATGAGTTTCTCAGAGCTCTCACTTCTGCCCGACGCCTTTCTCTATGTTTATCACTTTCCGAGGTAAAAACAGATTGTACAGTAGTAAGATTCCTCCCAGTATTTGACTTATCATGTTGTGTATATAAAAACAATACAGGTTATGAATCCTTGTGGTATGATATTCAACCAGCTTGTTCATCTGGACTTGTATACAATTGATGAAGGTTGGTGGGATCTTCTTGCTCGTATGCTCCAAGATTCACCCAACCTACAAACTCTCAAACTCATCAATGTATGTGTCGTCTCTATTACCTTGTTTTTTTTATTCAAATTATTTTACCGGTGTTATTGGCTGATAGCGTTGTTGTTGGTCTTAGAAACATGATTCTAATTGTTCTGTGTGAGAATATCAGATTTAGACATGTTCCTATTACAATTAGGAAAACGATGATTCCTAATCTTAATAGGAAAAGACCTTCATAAGACATTGGTTATAAATACAAGCATAGAATCTAAGACATAAACTAATCCGAGTCCTTAGGATTCCGAGCACCTTAGAGGTGGCTCGTAAAGCAAGAGATAGCTAGATAGAGAAAGAATATTTTCTCGGTATCTAGGCTTAGCTTGTAGTAGTCTTTCTTCCTAGGTTCTCCTTGTACTCTCTCGGGGTTATATAACCGGAGATCGAGAGAGCGGTTGATCTTCTTATTGTAAACCACGTCGGAGGTGTTTTCCGACTCTTCATAGTGGATGTTGTGGATCTCGGATCCACCCCAGATGTAGCGGTTGCGACCGTGAACTGGGTTAAAGTCTTGTGTCTTTAGAATTCGTAAATCGGTTAATTGTCTTGGGACAAGGATTTGGAACACAAAATCCTTTACAAGTGGTATCAGAGCTTTCAGGTTTTGATTTACGTATTCAACGGTATATCACAAGAGTTCACGGGTTGAAAAATTGTGTTGTGGTTTAAAGTTTATAGGCCAAACACAAAAGCTTTAAGGTTTATTAAAAGCTTAGGTATTTTGATAGGTTTGGTCACACATGCATCTGTAGGAAATCTTAAACCAAGCAAGAGAGCTTTGAAGTTAATCATATTGGTTGGGTAAATAAAAGTTGCTCGGAGAAATTAAGTTTCTCAAGGGTTTAATTTGTTTGGTCCTACATATGCGGTCATGTGAAAGAAAAGAGATCAAAGGAAGAGAAGATGACGAGTTTCCGTTCATGACGTGTTCATATTTTACATGTGTGCGATTTGATTTGCGGGAAAATCAAAGAGAACAACACGGTCTCAAGTAAGAGAAGAAAACATGTTTTTTTTTGACCCATAGGAGAGAGATCAAGTCTTTGTCATCTTCAATTCAACAAGAAGAGAAGTTGTTAGCTTGGAAAGTTCACGAAATAGAGCGTTCGTGAATTCCCAAGGTTCTCGAAAGGAAAATAGCAAGTTGTTGGGTTTCATAAACACGTGTAAGGACGCGTTGTAAATCTGATTGGTGAAAATCAGAGAGATTGAGACCTCGTCTTCTTCGACTCGTTTCCCGACGTTAAAAGAAACCAAGTTGAGCTCGAAGGATTAAAGCTCGACGGGGACGACGAGAAGAAGAGCCGATATCTCACGAGAACGACAAGGATTGAGATCTCTAATTTTCAAGCGCCGGTGGCAAACGGAGGAAGCAAATCCGAAACCGCGTCGGTTTTTTTTTCTTTTGCAACTCTGAGAAGTTGCTTGGTGGAGATTAACGCCGAGAAGAAATTCGTTGGAGAAGTCGCGGTGGCCGAGCCGGAGAGAGCCCAAAAAATCTGTGGTCGGATTTGTGTCAGGCTCAGATGATTGGCGATCAAGGTGAAGGAATTCGCCGGATCTTGATCCGTGACGACATGTGCCGTATCGATCGAGAAGCTCTCGTTGTCGCCACGGGAGGAACTTCCTTGAGGATGGAAAACGATCGTAGGATCTGTCCATGTCTAAGATTCGAGTGATAAATCGTGGCGGCTAAGCCGAAGGAAAAGCGGTTCCTAATCGCGATCGGTGAGAGGAATCACCGACAACACCATAGGTTTCGACGAGCCTTGAATCTGGTGATGTTGAGAGGGATTCGCGAACAGAGGTAAGCATAGGCTTAGCTCCGTCGCGTTGGATTGTCATAGGTCGGTGATGACTGGTTATGTCATAAGAACTTAGAGACGCCGGTGATTGTCGTAGAACCGCAAATCAGAGACAAGCACGGGACAGTTTCTGGTCGCGGTGGTCATATCTAGGTCTTGTAGACATAACAGGAGAAGCGGCCATTGGCAGAGTCGACTACTCGAGTAGGTAACATTGGCGCCAGTGATGGCGACAAGGATCGCATATGGTCATCAGACGGATACTCGAACGAAATTCGAGGAAAAAGAGTCATCGGAAGAAAAGTGATTTGGCATGCTCGGTGAGGTTGGCCGGAGAAGAAGCCTCGCCATTGTTGAGGAAGATACAACGAGAGGGAGAAAAGGAAGAAAATTGGGCCCGAGGTGAATGTGTATCTTAATGGGTCTATCTTCTCAACTCCTAGCATGTTTGATTTAGTAATAAATCACCACTTTTTTTTAAAAAATATATTCAAGTCAACACTTTCCTATCGTCACCAAAGATTAAAAACAGAGAGCAAGCTCTTGGAATTTGGCTACTCGACGGGATATAGGTCTTCATGACGGACTAGGGATACGATAGTGAGGCAACCAGAGAAGTCAACAACAGGTTGACAACGACAGTGATCTGACCTGAATCAGAGTTGTCCCGGTGGTGGCGTTCTTCGGTCATGAATGTGATTAGATATGGAGGTCGTGATTGTACATGATTAGCCGGTTTTGTCAATCTGATTTAGCCGGAAGAGACGATGGCTAAGTCAGAGATGACCAAGATGAAACTACGGCAAGGAATCGCATCAGGTTTTATTTTGAGAGAGAGATCTTGTCAAGGAAAATTCATTAGTGGATTTAAATTTGACGGTTATTGGTTTCCAAACCAATGGTGGAGACGTTCCAATTCACATGAGAACGTCACCGAGAGAACATAGCTGCAACTTAGAGATCTCTCGCAAAGGCTCACGGGTTTGGTGCACAAAGGTTCTCAAACGGCGATAGGAGAATCGCTAAGATGACAAGAGAACTTTTCATGAGACTGCAGATCTCGGCATGGACAATACGGAAGTGACGGCTGGAATCACTTCATGTGTTATTTTTGCGAAAAATAAGCCATAACGGAAATTGATGGTGATTATTGGTTCATGTCACCCGAAGTTTGGAGATGACGGTGAGATAAAACTCATATGATTCGGCGTCATCGGCATGAATCGCCGGTTTCACCGGTTCTCGTCTTTGTCGAGGAAAGAAACTAGCGAGAGGAAAAGGGGGAGAAGTTTGGTTAAACGACGTGTCTCTCGCTATAAGGAGAAACACAGAGAGCTTCAAAGGAACATTATCAAGATGGCGTTCTTGATATGCGAAAGTTAAGTCAACGGCGATTTGATTTAAAGTGGAGATTCTCTGTGGTTAAAACTCGTAAGGCTAAGATCCGGAAGGAATGTTGTTTCGTCGTGGTTGTGGATCACATAGTGATTATGTGATGTTCTGAAATTTCTGGATAAACAAGTCGCTAAGGTTAAAGAATATAGATCTTAATAGAACACAAGGATAATAGTGTTCAAGTTTGGTGGAAAGAGATCCTAGAAGGATACGAGAGATTCATGGTTTCTAGAGGACGCTTTAGGAATGATATCTATGTCAAAAGGGTTACCGAAACATCAAGTTAAGATCTAGGATTCAAGTATGAGGTTATAGCAGATGGTAGAAACCTGAACAAAGAAATCTGTTTGAGTTGAAACGAGGTTGACAACTTCGGATAAAGACCGGAGTCTCAAAAGGTGTAAGAAACTCGAGTCCGAGAGACTTACAAGGAAATCAAAGGATAATAATGAATTGAAACATTCATTGTAATTCAATCCGATTACTCGAATCGGATTGAGGGATTCACCAAAAGTAAAGTGTTCTTGGAAAGTTTTCTCGGAAGAAAGATCGTTGGAGGTAGCTACATTATGGTGGAAAACATGTGTCTAAGATAATGTATTTGACTCAAGGTTAGAGAACCAAAATCGAGTCAATAACTCGGAAGGTTTGACATGTTGTTTAGAGAATATGCCATAGTTTATACAGTCAACCACACAAAAGAATTGGTGATTATGAACCTAAGAGAAACAATGAGGAGAAAGTAAGAAGATAGATCTCAAAGACATAAGAAACGCTAAAGAATTTAGGTTTCAGGTGGAGATGTACAACCAAGAGTGTCTTAGTCTTCTAAGTGTGGTTTCCATTAGTTCATGAAGTTGTTGAAACCGAAGTAGTCATTGTTGGGAAGGATTCATATTGTGTGTGAAGAAAACAAGTTTCTTAGAACAAGCGAAGATGTCTAAAGTTCCAAGCATAATCAGATTGTTGCAACAAGAGAAAGAGAGGAAAACTTTCTTTATGGATGATGTGCTTGATGATGGTATAGACATGAATATCAGTTGCAGGTTCCTGGAGAACAGTGTTAGCAACTGACGTGGGATCCAAGATAAGGATCGGAATGCAAAGGGTACAAATTGCATTGGAAATAAAGTGACTTCAAAGATTCTAGATTAAAGAAGTCGAGGGTCTTAAGTTAGTGTTTCGAGAGATGTCACAAGGTTGTGAATATGAAACCAACTTAAGGGGGCAACAGTTCGAGTCTGATCTCGATGGTTTTGCTATTGCAAGAAAAAGTTTGAACAAAAGGTTGAGCAGAGATATTTGTATCGATAGTCTTCCTAGCCGGACGGAGTTAGGCGGCGGGTTCCGTTAGTAATAACGGCGGTGCGAAGTGATGCTCTATTTGAGATGTTCAAACAAGTTTTGATCAAGTTCAAGATTGTTTCAAGGAAGTGAAACATGAGTTAGTTATTCTGCAAATTGATTCATGGAGAATTTGTTTGTTATCAGTTTTATGTTAAAACATGGTGTTTGGAAGGGGATGTGTCGAAAGTCTATCTAGCGAGCGTTTATAGTTAGATGGCGTGTTCGTTAAGTCCAACAGCGGTACAACAAGGAGTTCAAATAACATGTTTAAACAAAGAAAACATTGAATCAAAGATTGATTCAAAGGAGATGACACACAAGATTCAAGGTATTTGATTCAAGACTCAATGCGCATGAGTGAAATCAAAAGGCTAGTAAGAGAATCAAGTTGCAAAGATACACGTCTTGGAACTTGATCAAAGTTGGTTATGAGTATGTTAACTCATAAAAGGAAACTATGAAGAAACAAATAATCAATGATGAGTTGAGCTTTATACATGAAGAATTTTGTTCAAGCTATAACTCAAGATAGACGTGGAGATGTTGGTAGCTCGGAAAGGCATTGTGATTTCCACATGTGGAGCTTATCAAGCATATGTCTAGATCATTGATGGTTTAGTAGATTTATGATAATTATTCTACTATGGTATTTGTTCTGCGTAAGTATACACTTATGCAGGTTTAAAGAAGATCAAAGTGCCAAGACATCAAAGGTTCTAAAGGGCAACATGTAAGGAGAAACCAAGTTGGGCTCAAGGTGGAGCTCAAGGAAGCAATAAGGAAGAAAGACAACAAAGCATGATTCATGGAGGTTTGAAGTGATGTTTAATCTGAAGGTGGAGATTGTGAGAATATCAGATTTAGACATGTTCCTATTACAATTAGGAAAACGATGATTCCTAATCTTAATAGGAAAAGACCTTCATAAGACATTGGTTATAAATACAAGCATAGAATCTAAGACATAAACTAATCCGAGTCCTTAGGATTCCGAGCACCTTAGAGGTGGCTCGTAAAGCAAGAGATAGCTAGATAGAGAAAGAATATTTTCTCGGTATCTAGGCTTAGCTTGTAGTAGTCTTTCTTCCTAGGTTCTCCTTGTACTCTCTCGGGGTTATATAACCGGAGATCGAGAGAGCGGTTGATCTTCTTATTGTAAACCACGTCGGAGGTGTTTTCCGACTCTTCATAGTGGATGTTGTGGATCTCGGATCCACCCCAGATGTAGCGGTTGCGACCGTGAACTGGGTTAAAGTCTTGTGTCTTTAGAATTCGTAAATCGGTTAATTGTCTTGGGACAAGGATTTGGAACACAAAATCCTTTACATTCTGCCAAAGAAATCCCATCTGATTGGAACCTGCCGAGTTCTGTCCCAGAGTGTTTGTTGTTCACTCTCGAGGCTTTTACATGGACCGGGTACAAAGGTAGGCAAGGAGATATAAAGATGGCGACGTATGTCCTTAAGAATGCTGCTTGTTTGAAGACAGCGACATTCTCTCCAGACAATAATGATGTGGGAGAGAAGTATCAGATGATCAAGGACCTGGCATATGTAGCTAGAGCTTCTACTTCGTCTCAGCTTTTATTTGACTGAATCGTAGTCACACACATTGTAACAACTATCCTCTTGTCTTATGATTGTGTTAGGTTATTGTCATAAGACATGGTTTTTAACAAAAACTAGAGCTTTTGCCTTTTTTGGCTGAACATTTTAGGTTAAATGTTACAAGATGTTTCATAAGCTCTTTTTTGTTTTGTTTCAGAAGCTCTTTTTTTTTGTTTCAGAAGCTCTTTATTGTTTTGTTTCAGAAGCTCTTTTTTGTTTTGTTTCAGAAGCTCTTTTTTGTTTTGTTTCAGAAGACTTTATTGATAGTTGAAGAGAGTAGTAGCAGAATCTGTATACATGATTGAATAACTTGGTTTTATAGTGAAATCCTTACATTAAGAAGATAATATGCAAAATTAAAACCATTATTCTTGTCTGGTTTACTTCTGATTTTGCGCATATATTGTGGTATTTTAGAAAGGCCACAAATTAGTTTTTAGTGTAGTCGTGTAGTTTAGAAATAGAAAAACAAATCCATTGAATTTGATAACTTCAATCTAACTTATAATACATTAGTCTAGGAGTCTGACCATGGCCAAATAGTATGCTTAAAAGAAATGTGAAATTCAACTTACATATATTTTCAGCCTCAGATACCAAAAACTTCAAGATCAAAAGCTGCCTGTGAGGACAGAACCTCTTTCGAATGCCTCCTTCAATCTATAAGATCAACACTTTCCCTACGAGCTATATTTCCGATGACCCAAACCTGAGATTGACTGCTTCCAAACGAGGATGGGGGTTTGTTCTAACTTACAACTACACTTCTTGCTTCAATTTCAAAGCTTGAGGTGTTGATGTCCCTGCTATATCCTTAACAAATGTCCTTAGGCATCCGTTGATAATGCGTGGGGCTGATCCGTCACAGAACCGTTTTGCAAGATCAACAGCCTTTTTTTCATATCAATTTTTTTAACCAATGTTAGTTCACAACAAGAACAAGGTTATCACATTGCAAATCAAACTGAAGAGGGAGACATATAGGAAGAGATACCTCGTTTATCACTATCGGGTGTCTTGTCTCAAGGACTGCCACTTCAGACATTGCTAAGTGGAGAATCGAAAACTCTAGTATTCTTCCAGCTGGTGCACTCTACAAATAAGTGCAACAACATCCATGAGGTATCTACCAGTACTAAGAGATAGAATCATATATACAATCACATAACCAAAAGAAGTAGCTGCTTCAACGTTCTCACGCTAATTCAAAAGCACATATTGAGCCGAGTGTACAAACATCTAGTAATAACGAGAGCTACCACAACAAAGAGACAATAAAAGAAGTTCAAGTGTTCAATTTTGTACCTTCCAATCTGGAGGGGAAATTTTCTCGATGATAACGACATGACTATCCCATTTATCAACCACTGCAACCAAGAGTTTCTTTGCAAACCTGTGGAAAACACACATAGTGAGATTCAGGTATTCAGATTTTATTTCAGAGTAAGCAGCAATTACCATACACTGGTACATTATTTAGATTACCGTAAAACAAGTTTGCTGTACACCAGCTTCGGTGGAGCTGTAAGCACTTCTGCCTCTGCAGAAAATGGAGAATACATGAACATGTAATACCATTACTAAGTCGTTAAAAGATGAGTAATTTCCATGAACCAGTCCAACTCCAAGCAAACTTCTTATCAGAATAAAACCTACCCATTTTGGATTCCTTCTCATCATGGCGCACAAGCTCATCTTCCTCTTGAGTTGTTTCCGTTTTAACCGGTGGTCCTCCAAAGCTCATGTGGTTGTATTCCAACAAAGAAGCCTTGTCGAACTCATATCCAGGCTCTATACAAACACAATCATAACACACTGAAGTTATCCCACAAACATTTAAAACTCACATAACTTACACAATGAGATTCCTACATTCTTGAAACAGTTGCAGCAGGAAGCAAAGAAACAAGATCAAAGAGCCTGTTTTTAGCTGAATACTTACCTCTTCTTGCATTAAGTCTCTTCTCAAAGAGACGAATCGGGTCAGATCCTTCTAAGCATGCAGCATAAAGTATAACCCTGTCAACATCATTCAGAAACATGGTTTCATCATACATAGTATTAGTAATAACATCAAAGAACCATACAATAACTTCACATTTCTAAAATCAATCAAAATTGGTTTCAGATAAGCTAACTCCTGAGCTTAAAGCTTCATGTGACTCTAAATCTAAAGAACCAAAGAGAGATTATAAAAAAGCATACAGAGCAAGCTCGCGGGCGGCGCGAGGGCTACTTAATCGGCCGCTCTTATCAATCTTCGGCATCGGAACATCTTTAACTTCCTCTGCTGAAATCGTAGGCGTACGGAGAGCGGATTTCGTCGGAGAAACAAACATCCGTAGAGACGACGACCGTCGATTTCCGATTCTCAGGGAGGCCGCCAAGTTCATCGGCCGGAGCGAATCCACCAGCGTAAATCCTAGTGAACGGTGAGAATCAGGAGAGATTTTTCTGGAGAAATAAGAGAGACTCGAAGAAGAAGGAGAGCGTAGACAAATCGGCGAGATGCTTCCCTCCATTTTTGGTTTTCGAGCTCTCTTTTGCTTCGTCGTGTTAGTGTGGAAGCAGATAACGATATCCGTAAAATTAAAAATAAAAAGAAAAATATATCGGAAAAATGTAGCGAAAGGTACGACGTCGTTTCAAAATATTTTAACAGTTAAGATTTAAAAAGTGGCCTATACAGGGATCGAACCTGTGACCTTCGCGTTATTAGCACGACGCTCTAACCAACTGAGCTAATAGGCCAATTGTTGACTACCTTATTATTACACTATAAATACCATTTCAAATGTATCTGTCTTACGACATAGTGTTATTGGATCTTATTGTGCTGCTTACAAAGTACAAACTACACATTTGTTTCGTCTGGGTAAACAAATTTCAGAACCAAACACTAGTTTTGAAAATGTTTTCCCAAAAAAACTTGTAATGTATATAACATTTGGATTGTGATCACACAACTTTGGGATTAGAGATAATGACTATAATCACATGTCTCTCTAAAAAGAAGGATGAGACCAAAAACAAACATAAAAGATATTCATTCCTCCACAAGTGTTTATTTATTTTTCAATAATCTGAGTGAACAAGATTTTTATGTACTTTCAAGCTTGAGAAATATCAAATCCAATAGAAACACATAGTTTGTTCTGTCTCATGAATTATCACCAAGCTGGGACGACCCTGAGGCCGATGCTGCGGATGATGAAGAAGACGATGAAGAGAATAATCCGCTGAAGGGCCACGGCAAAGAGAACCTTCTTTCGCTCCCATTGCTATTCCTCGCATCATCTTCTTCCACATTTTCATTACTTGTGTTCATCTCTAGAGTTCTTGTCCTCGGTATAACCGGATCAACTTTAGTCCCATCATCAGGAGGAAGCTCATATCGGCACACAGGACACGAACTATGAAGCTCAAGCCACGGTACAATACACCTGACGTGAAACTTATGCTTACACGGCATCTCTTTAGCTTCACATCCTTTCTCAAAATCATCCAAACAAACCGAGCATTGCAACGCCTCGCACACCTTAACCGTCGGGAGATTCTCCACGGCTTCTTTTCGTGCGGGAAGTGTCCCTTGCCTGATCGGATCGTTTTCAGCTAAATGTTCAAGCAAGTGGTCTAAACCAGGTCCAACAAAGTAATCACCGATTGAAGATAGAGAAGCGTTGTTCATGTCAGAGCTGGTCTCGTACTCGGAGTTAATCCCTGCGCGGATCCCTTGAAGCAACTGCAAGATTGTAGCTGAGCTTCTTTGTCTCCTTCTTAAAATAGACTCAAACTCCATGTCTAAATCAATCTCTCCTCCAACTTGTTGTCTATGGCGATGACGACGATGATGATGATGATGAGTATCGACATTGCTATGATTTCCACCATTGACATCATCATTTTCCACACCAAATTCTGTTGTCCTAAACCTCCTACGTCTACGAGGATTGCTCATCATACCAAGCAAGATTGGACCCCATAGAGACAATGCACGGTCTGTCCCGAAATCGATCTCTGGCTCTTGAACATCCCTTACGCTTCTGCTGCTTCTGCTATTTCCGCCATTGATCTCACCGCTCATTTCTTCGACGAAACCGCTTTGGCAAAAGGGGCATTTGATCTCAGCATCGATGATTGGATTCACAATTTGTGAACACATATGACACCAATACCTATCTGCCATTGTTTCTTCCTTCTTTCTCTCCTTACCCAACCAAATCTCTAAATGTCTCTCTTGTCTGAAATAACCAGAAGAAGAACATAATAAACAAAATGAAAAGTTATAAAGTTTCAATCTTTCTTTTTACCCATTTTCACATCCGTCTTAATTCAGTTTAAGCAGATCTAAAATAAGCAAACAGAATCCGAAGATTCAGAGAGGAGAATCATAGGAGATTTGTAAAAAAAATCAAACCTTTTTTCGATGCACAAACAAATACAAAAAAAATACCTTGTGAATGTTGCTTACCTTTTGAAGATCCAGAGGCAAAAAGATATATTCTTCCGATAAAAGATCTCCACCAAGAAGGAAGAAACCTGGAAGCTCTTTGTTTTATCTTCTGCGAGGTTTGCAGAAAAATGGTGGGAGGAGAAGAAAAGAGGAGGAAAGGAAGACGAAGAAGAAATGGTATTTAATTAAAGACCCAATCTAAAGCCCATTAATCACATAACAATGAGACAAGTTGGAGATTTGTTAAAAAAAACAACTCTATATATATAACAGGTGGTAAAGCGACAAAAAAAAAAAAAAAGGTGGTTTACTCTTGTTTAATGAAACTTATATTTCTCAACAAATATTTAAATATTTTTTACACTAAATCATATATCTACAAAAAGTTTAAAATTTTTAATTTTATTAAATCTGTGGCCAAAAATAAGTATAATATAATTAAATCTAAATAATTTAAAAATAGAAAATAATTCTTAAAAACTGGAGTTATTAAATAATATATTTCCAAAAAATCACTTAATGGGCTAGAAAGACCAGCCCAAGATCCCGAAAATCGTGACCCGAATCGATTTAACCCTTTATTATTTAAAGATCCCGAATTTAGGAATTAAACACTCATTAAACTACGAAACCCAAAGCAAGCAAGCGAGACGACAATGACAAGCGCAACGAAAAAGGCGAGAGAGACACAATCATCAATGGCTCCTTCTTCATCGAGCGGCTTAACCTTCAAGCTACACCCTCTCGTCATCCTCAACATCTCCGATCACTTCACCAGAGTCAAAACTCAGTTAAATCCCCCTCCCTCTTCCTGCACCTCCGTTAACGTCCCTAGCGGCGGCGATTCGACGCTCTTTCAGAATCCTAGGGTTTACGGCTGCGTCATCGGTGTTCAGAAAGGCCGTACGGTAGAGATCTTCAATAGCTTCGAGCTTTTGCTTGATCCCACGACCGATACGCTCGACAAATCGTTCCTCGAGAAGAAACAAGAGCTATGTAAGCTTTGTGTATATATATACTCGCTCGATTTTTTGCTGATTTGTTGTTTGTTACTTAGTCGATTTCTTGCTCTTTGCAGATAAGAAGGTGTTCCCTGACTTTTACATATTGGGATGGTACTCTACTGGTAGCGATGCTAATGAATCTGATATGCTTATTCACAAAGCTGTGAGTGTGTAGGTTCATTGTTGATGTTATGTTTGTGATTGTGGTTTTTAGGTTATGGATTTGTACTGATTGTGTGTGTTTATCTACAGCTTATGGACATTAATGAATCTCCTGTTTATGTTCTTCTAAATCCTGCTATCAATCATACACAGAAGGATCTCCCTGTGACTGTTTATGAAAGTGGTATGTTGCTTTTCTTTTTGCATATTCCTCCCGCAGATTGTATTATTGGTTTCATGGTTATCTCGTTGGAGCTTTGATTTCGTTTCGATTGTTGTAAAGATTCTAACTTTTATTAATCCTGTTGTGTGATTGTGTTCAAAAACTTGAAGAGTTTCATGTCATTGATGGAATTCCTCAGCCGATTTTCGTGCATACAAGCTACACAATTGAGGTATGCTCTTAGGCTGCTTGATCTGTTATCTATCTATATGATATGTTAGTGGAAAACTTATTATTTAGCCATTGTTGTAATGCCTGCAGACAGTTGAATCTGAAAGAATATCGGTTGATCATGTTGCACATCTTAAGCCATCTGATGGAGGCTCAGCAGCGACACAATGTAAGCCTTATCATACTCTTCGAATTTGTCATAACCCTCTTACTCATTCTTACAGAATTTTGGTTGATTCTTTGATGCTGTGCAGTGGCTGCTCATCTAACAGGCATCCATAGCGCAATCAAGATGCTTAACAGCAGAGTCAGAGTGCTCTATCAGTATCTTGACGCAATGCAGAAAGGTACATTGTATTCCTTCTCAAGTCCCTGCTCTCGGTTCCTCTTTAATTATTCATCAATCTTTTGTGACCAGTCCTTGATCCTAGCTGGAATAGTTGTATGTGTTTTCATACATTGAAATATAATGAAAACACATTGACTAGAAAGAAAATGTAATTTTGTAAAGTTTCAAGGTCTTTGTTGTTCTAAACTTCTAATGAATTGTGTGATTCTGCATCTAGGTGATATTCCTTGCGATAACTCACTTTTAAGGCAAGTATCTAGTCTGCTCAGAAGTTTGCCTGCCGCACAATCAGAAAAGTTTCAAGATGATTTCTTGATGGTAAGTAGTGCTTTTCTGTTTTCTGTCAATGTTTGTTGAAAAGGGGCATGGGAATCTTTTAAATTCGTAATGTTGCTTGTTGTTCTGACTGATCTGTTCTGACTTATCTCTTTATATATATGACATTCTTTTAATTTGCAGGAGTACAACGATAAATTATTGATGTCTTACCTAGCAATGCTCACAAATTGTGCCAGGTACATGCTCTACATAAGCATTCCATTTAACTTAACAATGATGCACGTAAATGTTTGTATTTTGTCCCATACAATGCAATGTCGTACGATTCTAAGAGAGATGAAATCACTTGTAGTCGCTTTAGGCTGACGAAGATATAGTTTTAGATGTTTAGATTAGAAACTAAATCTAGGATCTTGGTAATCCAGTTAGAGGCAAGGAATATACACTTTTTAATCTAATCAAATGCTAAACCATGACCAATCGGGATGTCATTGACAACCAAATAGTTGTCTCTCAAGAATCCTTTCTCTGTTTGATCACTCACTTTTGTTTGACTCTGCAGCAACATGAACGAGGTGGTTGACAAATTCAACACTGCATACGAGAGAAACAGTCGAAGAGGCGGTAGGACTGCGTTCATGTAAAGATTATTTTCAGCTTAAAATCTTTTTTTTGCGGTTCCTAAGAGAAATTTAGAACTCGGTGGCATTCCACTTTTCGGAACCAAACAGCTAAGGAAGTTCTTCTTTTTGCTAAAAAAAACCTTTGTTTAGACAAAACCTAAATTTAGATTGTTTTTTAAATCTTATCCCCAAAATCTTGCAACAAAACTTTTGAAACAACCAGCTTTTATTCAGAATATCAAAAATCAGTGAACAAAAAGTGTTTTTGTTTCATGTGTGTGGTCGTCTACTCATTATATCTCTGTATATCAAAAAACCTTCTTGAAAATTCAAGTTCATGTGGTAGCACTGGTTCCACCTTAGGCTCTGTTGCAAATCGCAACATCAACCCAGCTTGATCACTAATGGCAGGTGTCGGCATCTCTTGTCCGATAGATAAACCTGGCATCGAAAGACCCAAAAGCTCAGCTTGGCCTCCTATGTATGCCGAGAAACCTGAAGGAGACATTAGATATGGCTGCAAGTCATATATAGATGAGTTGTCTGCGATCATTTCCTCGGATCTACTGTGTGGCTCTGGATAGGACACATGGTGGCTGTGATTCCGTGTTGCTAAACCGCCTTGGAGAGTCCTTGAGCCGCCTGGACTGACGTGGCTGGTGTTGCGTGCTGCTGGTACTTCATGAGTGTGCTTGCCAATGTAAGATGTTACCACTGACGCGAGGTCATCGGAAGCTCTCTCCACATGCTTTGTTACGGTACATCCATTGGCTGTACATTTATAGTAACTCCTGAAACATCACATGGAAAACAAAACTGTGATGGAGTGTTCATGGAGATGCAACAGAAGAAGAAGAAGATTGCAGACAAGAAACAGAGAATTTTTACTACAAGAACCTTGGATTCGGGTTTCCTTTGACGACTTTTTGCCCGTACTTGCGCCAGCGATAACCATCTTCGAGGATGTCAATGTCACTTGGCATCTTCACCACGACTTTTGGCTCACGTGTGGCTCGCGTTGATCCACTTATTTCTGCAAGCTTCCTGATACGGAAACAGCATCAGAAGTCGGAAAAATACATGTATTTGTCTTTACTAGAGCAACTTTTTCTAACCTTCTCTTCGACTCGGATTCGTCTACTCCTCCGTAACCCGAGGAAACACTCATATGGGACGAGGCATCTTCTTCTTTGAAGAACGCAACGGCTGCTACATCACCATACCCGAACTGAGCCCCGCTTTGATAAGCTAGCTCTGTAGATACATGTGATCTCCATTCTATGTCCCTCTTGGTTCCGACAAAACCTTCTTGTTTGGTTTCATCCTTTTCCATGTCAAGGCATTTACTGGATGATCCAATGCTTGAGCGGCGGTTAGGTAGAGGTTTAGGGTGATTATGATCTTTTGCGTATATGATCTTTGTAATATGACCTTCTCTGGACCGTTCAACCTTCTTCTTGACCTCACAATTGGGATGTGTGCACTTGTAATAGCTACGTGGATACTCGCTCCCTTTAACTTGCTTCTGTCCGTATTTCCTCCAGTGGTATCCGTCATCTGAAGGTCCACCACTAGCCACCCAGTCTCCTAAACCGCGGACCTGTGTTTGCTCATAGTCTTGGGAATCATTTGGTTCTGAACCGATATTCGTAGAGTCAAGGCTCTTTCTTGAAATGTATTGAGAGGCTAAGAACTTGGCGCTGTCGTCAAATATTTCTTGTTTAGGTTCGTCCCAAGGTAGCCAAGAAAGTTGTCCGGTCGTTGGAGATAGCTGGGCCTACAAGTCACAAGAACTATCAATAATCTGTTAGTAAAAGACAGGACGAAAAATCAAAAATGTCGGAAAAAGAGAGTTTTACCAAAGGGTTTGAGACGAAAACCGGAGACTCTAGCAGAGTTGCAGGGCTAACATCATGAGAAGATATGGTTAAGCATGGAGACCAATGAATATCCTCTGTTTTTAGCCGCGGTAGATTAAACCCGGCTCTTGCAGCTATCCTTTCGCTTAAACCGCCTCGTAAATAACTCGGGTTATCTTGAAAATCTTTGTTCTTGATGTCTACTAAAGAAAAATCTCTATCAAGCTCATCTTTACATTTCTTTTTGTAGTTAGGATTATGGCCTGACCATTCTCCCACTACAACAAAGTTCTCATCATAACCATCCATTATAAATCCAAAACTTAGCTTCTACTTCTGGTTTAAACCTAATTAAGTGTGGTAATTAATGTAATGAACCAAGTAAAGTAGTAAGACCATATAAGAACATTTTATATCTTCAAACTCGGTAGAAAGCTCATAAAACAAGGAAAGATACTCCCTCCGTTTCATATTACACGATGTTTTAGTTTTTTACACGCAAATTAAGAAATCATTTAATTTTGTTATTTTCAGTAGAAAAACATCATTTAACTTTCTACTTAAAATAATTCAACAAATAGAAACATATTGTTCATAATCTAAATCATTGAAAAACACAAAATACCAATTAATTTTACATTGAAAATTGAGAACATCAACTAATTTGAAACAAAAAAATTGCCTAAAACATCAATTATTATGAAATGAGAGAATATTCTTTGAGTTAAATTAAGGTGACATTATAGTATAGTTGATCAAATCTAAGTTGAGTAATCATAATATTGGATTGAATAGAACAAACAAAGATTTATAAGTTTTTATGTTAAAATGTTATAATCCAAATAAACAAAAAATGAATACACTGACCAAAAAAAAAAATGAATACACAACGTTGGCAAAAACTTGACAATATAATGATGTTAACATTTGCCACAAGAATCTGATTTTTTTTAAACTATAAGAATCAGTATATATATATTTTACGTTAAGTGATGTAAATGAGATCACACCAATGGATTGCTCCTTTTGTCTCTTTTTTTGTTTTAGCCTCTTCTTATTGGTTACTCGGAGAAAGTGAAAATAAATCCTATGTAGAAATCTCTCTCTTTCATGTTCTTGAATATATTTTCCTCTACACACATGAAGATGTATATATATAGAAAGAAACTACAAGAGATAGGCATAACTTGGTTAGAAAAATGCTCCTGAACTTTCTCAAAATCCAAACAAAAAATAAGTTTCAATTTTTTCTAAAATGTATAAATACATAAAATAGAATATCAATTTAACTATTTTAGAATTATATATACTTTTGTGCTTTTTTAATCCACATAATTCACTTAAAATGGCCAAACTCTTTCTTAGTAGGTGTTATTTGTTAATATATTTTAATGGATTCTAATGGCCAAAGTCATGTGTTATTGTATTATAGTGATTTGAAATTATTTGTTGAAATCACATGTTATTAGTTCTATGATTTATGAATATTAATTGAAATTCAATGTTTTTTAATAATTTATTATTTAATATTAAAATTCATTTTAGATTTTAATTGATTTGTTAGATTTTTTAATTCAAAATACGAAAAGATATTTTTGTAGGTAATTTTGTTATTTCATATTCCATTATAAAATCTACCAAAAATTGTCAGATTTATAACTCAATCATTTTTTTTTTTATAAAGTTTATAACTCAATCATTAACATCCCGTTTGTGTTTTACACCCTATTAACAAAAGCAAAATACAAATGTTGAAAAAATAGATAATAGAATTTTGTTTGTACTTTTTTGGCTAACATATATAGTTAACGAAGTGCCTTTATTCTGCATTTCCATTTTTGTTTAGACTCTTATGCAAAGTTACATGTAGCTATATTCTGCCTATTGAATACTTTTTTGAAAAATAAATTTTTTTTTGGTTGTTCCGCCTATAGATATCCATAAAAAAATTGTAAAAAAGAATATCTCTCATATCTTATTGTATAAATTTGAATGTGTATTATACTATTATGTGAGCTTCACATATGCATAATTATAACTCATTTGATTTCGGCATATGTAATGTTTATATATTAATACATATCACAATGTATATAATTCTTTCCTAGTAAAATATAAGAAAAAATACCATAAAACCAAAAAACGAAAATATAACAAATAATCATAAAACATAGAGTAGAGAAAATAATTTTTTTAAAAAAAATTAAAGCTATTAGAGAAAAATGAAAAGTATATAAATACTTTACAATGTCGCTAAAGGATTTAACTTTAGGAGTTGCCACTAAACAAAATTTCTTCTTTGTCATTACAAAATAATATCAAAGACCTAAAGTTACATCAAGCCAACGCTAAAAGAGCCAAAAAAACAAAGAAAAACAGCGACAAGAGAAAAGAAACGTTTGAATCAGCGTTTGAGGCGTTTAGGTTTGGTGAATTAAGAGGTGGAGAAGGGCAAATAAGTCCCTTTTTAGTTTCTTTGCACTCATTAGCAAAAAGACCAGTAGGATAGTTTCCATAAATGTTCATGTAGCTGAACATTATCTTTGCACAATCAGTGTTCATGTCGTTGATATATGTCGCGTAAGGACATGCAAACGCTTTAAACGCCGAACAACATTCTTTAGCTGGAAACGCTGGTCCTTTGCACCGTTTTGTCATTACAGTGTAGTTCATATACTCAAAATTCACTTCACATTCTGTTATAAACAAACATAAAACATACAAAAGAGTGTTAATTAATGTTACGTACGTTATGTTGCATTATAATCCTCACTAAACCAAACTACCATATATACAAGGCCATTTAATGGAAAAACATATACTAACATACTTATTAATTTAAAATTAATTATGGTAACGATCAACAATACTAGTTCTTGACGTTTTAATGAATTTTCAGGTTTTTATCCAAAAAAAGAAATATTAGTTCTTGAAATCAAAGTTTAGATTAAAAAGTTTGGTACTCGCTTTTGTTTTGTTATACCTAACATAAAAAAAGTATATTTTGAGTCTTAAATATTCACACATGGCTTACATAACATGAAGAGGGGAAGTAATTAATTAATTAACAAATCTAACCAACAAAATTAAAGAAAAAGGATTAAGATACTTTTCAAAATACATACTTTTCTTGGCATTGAGGAGGTTTCTTCCATTATCTGAGGTTTGAGATTCGAACACACGATCTGTATAATTAAGCGAATCAATAAATATATTGATTACATCATATCTCAATAATCTAATTCTAGGACAAGAGAAACGTACCAGATATGGTATTTGAAGAAGAGTGATTTATCAATAATGCCATTACAAGGAGTAATAATTTCATCTCCATGATGTTTGTTATTACACAACCTTGAAACATTCAAAGAAAAATGAGTTATGGCAAAACCATACACTTAGGGAAAGATATGAGAAATTAATTAATGTCTTCTTAAGTTTTAACGGTAAGTAGTTTCTTTGAAAAACGTCAAAGCTCAATTAAATAATATTTGACTAAATAGTTATTATTTTGTATTGGTTAATTGTGAATATGTATTAAAATATATAACTCCTTTGTGAAAAGTAGCTTAAGACTAATGGGCTCGCAGGCCCATTCGCGAACAAAAGGGAAAAGGCCCAAAGTCTCAAGGTATATAAAAGGAAGACGATGACGTGTTAGAAGAAAACATCATCACTAACAAGAAAACAGAATCTGTTACAGACATTGTTACAGAGGAGAAAGAATCAAGAAACATAGAGAGAGAAAGGAGATCGCCGGGGAAGACGATCGCAGCCGTTGAAGCAGGAGGTTCCGCAAGCCGCTTCATCGCCGGAGTCAGTCTCGATCAAGGCTGGGCCGGGTAGTTTCCTCCTAGATTCTTTAGCTGTTGTATTTGGTACCTACACAAAGAGGTAGCCATTGTTAAGCAATTAAGCTTGGTGATAGTGATCATGGTGGTTTAGTTCCACTCCCAGACGTAGCGGTAACGTGAACTGGGTAACCAAATCGTGTGTCTTTAAGTTTACGCACAAACACAATCAAGGATCAAGCACAATCAAATCTGATAGAAAGTGGACAAAGATCGAGATACATCAAAGACTGTATCAGGGACCTAAATCAACAAGTGGTATCAGAGCTCTAGGAGCATCCTATCAGATTAGTGTAAGAGGGATTCAAGGATTGTAGAAGACTTATCTTGCTGCAGTCTTCAAGGGCAAATAAGTCTCAGGGTCTTCTTCAAGCGTGTAACTCCTCCATCTCCTCTTGATAGTTCACCTGATACAAGAACCAATCAAGATTAGTCATGGAGCCTACACCAGGGAAGTTTCAAGTAGAAAAGTTTGATGGTAAAGGCGATTTTGGTCTGTGGAAGTTCAAGATGAGAGCACAACTTGAGATACAAGGCCTAATAGCAGTTTTGGATGAAGACTTATCTGATATGTCTGAATCAAGCAAAGCTGAAGAAGGAATCACTCCTGCAAAGGCTGATCCTAAGTGGGCCAAGAAGGATCTCAGAGTTAGAAGTCTCATAGGAACATGTCTCAGCGATCTTATTCTAAGGAAGGTCATGAATGAGACCACGGCTCTTGGTATGTGGAAGGCTCTAGAGAGAGATTACCAAACCAAGTCTCTTCCAAATCGCATACACCTGAAAAGAAAGTTCTCTTGCTTCAAGATGGAAGAAGACAAGACCATTGAAGAAAATGTTGACACATTCCTAAAGTTAATTGCGGATCTTGCAAGCTTAAAGATCGAGCATATCGGATGAGGATCGAGGCTATCCAACTATTATCGGGACTACCTTCACAATATGAGCAGCTTGTTCACACCTTGCAATATGGGAATGGAAAGGAGACACTCACTCGTCAATGAAGTTGTGACAACGAGCATATTCTAAGGAGGCTGAACTAAAGCGAAGGGGCTCATAAAGAAGGGAAAGTCAACTCCGAAGTATTGTACTGCGAGTCAAGAAGTAGATCAAACCAGAAGAGTGGCAAGGGACACTTCAAGAAGAAGGTCAACCACAAACCCAACCTCAAGTTCAACAAGGTTAACAAATCAGAATGTTTCATATGTGGAAAAGAGGGTCATTGGAAAAGAGAATGTCCAGACAGAGGGAAGAAGAAAACATCAGAATCTTCAATCAACGTTGCATCAGAGGTTAGACAACCTATGGTACTCATGGCTAGTCATCAAGGTACAAGGGACATATGGGTATTGGACTCAGGGGCCTCTTGTCACATCACCAACAACGAGAGAACTCCTATTTGACTTTGAGAAAACGAGAAGGAGGTAAAGTGTTGATGGGTAATGATACTTTAAGCGATATCAAAGGCATAGGAAAGGTGAAGATTGTTAATCCGGATGGATCAGAAGTCATTCTCACCCAAGTGAGATATATGCCAAAGATGGGAAAGAGCCTAATATCTTACGGGATGTTAGAGAAGTCAGGCTGCAAGTATGAGGGTGAAGATTTTGTTGTTACTTTCAAGAAGCAAGGTCAGAAGGTCATCTCAGGGAAGTACAATAATGGGTTATACTACTTACAAGGATCTGTATCAAGCCATGAAGCAAACGTAGCAGAACCTGCTGGAAAACTCACCAAGCTATGGCACTCAAGACCGGGACACATGAGTGCTCACAACATGGAAGTCTTAGTCAAGAATGAGTACATACCTAAAGAAGAAGTTGGAAAGCTAGAGTTTTGTGAAAGGCCGTGTCTTAGGGAAATCACACAAACAAAGTTTTCCTAAGGCTAAGCATACTACAAAGGGGATATTGGAGTATGTTCATTCGGATATGTGGGGATCACCATCTACACCGGAGAGTTTAGGAGGCTGCAAGTACTTCATCGGTTTTATAGATGATTTCTCAAAGAAAGTTTGGGCTTATTTACGTAAAACTAAGGATGAAGCTTTCTCAAAGTTTCAAGAGTGGAAGGAAACTGTTGAGAATCGAAGGGGAAGAAGGTTAAGTGTTTAAGGACGGACAATGGACTTGAATTTTGCAACAATCGGTTTGAAGATTTGTGCGAAGCTCGGGGATTAAACGTCACGAGAACATGCACCTACACTCCGCGGCGGAATGGTGTTTCGGAAAGGATGAATAGGATTATCATGGACAGAGTAAGAAGTATGTTGGCTGAAACTGGTTTGGGTCAAGAATTTTGGGCAGAGGCTACATCAACGAGCTGTGTATTTGATAAACAGAACACCCAACTCCACAATCAACTTCAAGTTACCGAAGAAGTGTGGACGGGTTACAAACCCGATCTAACACATCTAAGAAGGTTTGGATGTTCTGCTTATGTTCATACAATACGAGGCAAAGACAAGTGCTTAGAGTCTGTGAAGGGTATTTTTCTTGGATATCCTTTTGGAGTAAAGGGTTACGGAGTTTGGATTGCGAGAGGAATGGAAGTGTGTCACAAGCGGAAACGTTGTGTTTCATGAAGAGGAGGTGTACAAGGACATCTCGGGACGAAAGGGGAAGCCACTCATAGACCAGAAGGGAACAGAGTGAAGATCAGCTCTAAGGTGGTAAATGAAAGGGTTTCTCCAACTACATCTTCGGAGGAGTCACCCGATGCGGGTGGAGAATTGGAACGGGCTTCGGATTCCGAGTCGGAGGATGCATCGAGAGGATGCATCGGGAGATGAATCGGAAGGTTTAATTTTTCATGAATCGGATGACTCGGGGAATGAAGAACAGGCTGGTGATGGATATCTACTAGCTAGGGACGAAGTAGAAGAAGGAATGTTAGACCACCATCAAGGTTTGAGGATGCGGATTTTGTTGCCTATGCTCTATCGGCGGCTGAAGACATTGAGATAGAAGAACCTAAGAGCTATGCAGAAGCTAAGCTAAGCAAGGAATGGAAATTCTGGAATGGTGCGGCTATTGATGAGGTGGATTCTCTCAAAAAGAATCACACTTGGGACTTGATAGACGGACCGAGAAAATCGGAAGGTTATTGGGTGCGGATGGATCTTCGAGTGAAACCGGGAATACCGGGAGTGGAAGACAAAAGGCACAAGGCTAGAGTAGTAGCAAAAGGCTATTCACAGAAGGAAGGTGTTGACTACAATGAGATTTTCTCTCCTGTGGTCAAGCACGTGTCTATAAGGATTATGCTTTCAATAGTGGTGAACCTGGACTATGAGCTGGAACAAATGGATGTCAAGACTGCATTCTTGCATGGTGATCTAGAGGAAAGAATTCTGATGGAACAACCAGAAGGGTTTATCAAAAAGGGTGATGAGAACAAAGTCTGCTTATTGAGGAAGTCATTGTATGGGTTAAAGCAATCACCCGGACAATGGAATCCGAAGTTTGACACCTTTATGAAGAAGGAAAAGTTCAAGAGAAGCGGCTTTGACTCTTGTGTCTACATGAAGAATGAGGGAAGTGCTACGGCAATTTACTTGTTGCTTTATGTGGATGATATGTTGATAGCATGCGGGGATAAGTCGAGGAGATCGAAAGGTTAAGGACGAGCTTAAACAGAGAATTTGAAATGAAAGATTTGGGAAAAGCTTCAAGGATACTAGGAATGGATATTCAAAGGGACAGAAAGGAGGGAACTTTAACTCTGTCACAGGAAGTGTATCTGAAGAAGGTTCTCAAGTGTTTTGATATGGATGAAGCAAAGCGGACTACTACACCAATTGCATCACACTTCAAACTTAAGAGCTTGAAGAAGGAAGAGGCTGCAGAAGAAAGCAAGCATATGGAGAAGGTTCCATACGCTAGTGCTTGTTGGGAGTATCATGTATGCCATGATTGGTTCAAGACTCGATCTAGCTTATGCAGTTGGATCGATAAGCGGATTTATGTCAAGACCTAGCGAGGGAACATTGGGCTGCAGATTAAGTGGGTGCTTGAGGTATTTGAAGGGGACTTACAACTCAAGTTTAGTTTTCAAGAAAGGAAAAAGTTTCGGCGTTGAAGGATTCGTGATTCGGATTATGGTACGGATCTTGACGGAAGAAGATGCTGTAACGGGATATGTGTTTAAGGTTTGGGGAAACACAATAAGCTGGAAATCTAATCTACGGTCAGTTGTTGCTCTTTCTACTACTGAAGCGAGAATATATGGCTCCGTCGGCGAGGTAAAGAAGCGGTTTGGTTAAGGAATATTTGTGAAGAATTGGGTTTTATTGGTGGAAGTGCAAGGATAAACTGTGATTCACAAGGTGCCTTAGGCTTGGCTAAGAACACCGTGCATCATGAAAGGACTAAGCACATTGCAACTAAGTATCATCAAATTAGAGATGTGGTAGGCGATGGAAGTGTTACTCTTTATAAGGTTCATACGAGTAAGAATGCAGCAGATTTTCTAACTAAAGCCTTACCTGGGCCAAAGTTTGAGCTCGTTGTGACCTCGTGAACTTGTCTTGAAGGGACATGCGGCTGCAGTAATCACCTGTCAACATTGGTCTCCCAAAACAGAAGGTACAATGGTTAGTGTATTTACGCAAAATTGAAACTTGTTGACTAAAGTTATTGAAAGAGGTGAAGAGTGATTACTCGAAGAGCGAGAGGAAAAGACAAGGAGGTCTTGTTCCGGGTGGAGTACACATGCAAAAACAGAAACAAAGGTTAGAGCTTTCTATGCTTGTTATGATAACAGCTATGGAGAAAGTTTGAGGAAAGGTCAATACCTGTTGAAGCCGAAGAGAGTTAAGGCAGAAACTGTGTCATTGAAGCTCAGATCTGACAAGGGAAGAAGACAAAACAAGAGGGTTAGTCTTTGGAATGCTAAGAGGCTTAATGGTAGAGAATAAAGGAAGCGGAAGTTCTTACCAGAGAGATTCAAGGTTAAGGAGATCAGATCTGAGATGTGTGAGCTTCACAGAAGCAGTGAAGAACATGCAAGAAGAAGATACAAGATTCAGTACAAGGTCTAGGTTCTACAGCTACTCAAAATCAAGCTGAAGAAGAGAGACGTACCTGATGAGTTCTTCTGGGCAAAGATCGTGAAGATCTTGAGCAAGGTTTCGTCGAAGAACATGAGGAGACGAATCGCCTTCATCGTCGCCAAGGAGAGACAGGAATTAGGGTTCGGCGGTTTTGTCGCAAAGGGTGTCTGAAGCTAAGGTGGAGTTTGTGAAAAGTAGCTTAAGACTAATGGGCTCGCAGGCCCATTCGCGAACAAAAGGGAAAAGGCCCAAAGTCTCAAGGTATATAAAAGGAAGACGATGACGTGTTAGAAGAAAACATCATCACTAACAAGAAAACAGAATCTGTTACAGACATTGTTACGGAGGGAGAAAGAATCGAGAAACGAGAGAGAGAGAAAGGAGATCGCCGGGAAGACGATCGCGGCCGTTGAAGCGAGGAGGTTCCGCAAGCCGCTTCATCGCCGGAGTCAGTCTCGATCAAGGCTGGGCCGGGTAGTTTCCTCCTAGATTCTTTAGCTGTTGTATTTGGTACCTACACAAAGAGGTAGCCATTGTTAAGCAATTAAGCTTGGTGATAGTGATCATGGTGGTTTAGTTCCACTCCCAGACGTAGCGGTAACGTGAACTGGGTAACCAAATCGTGTGTCTTTAAGTTTACGCACAAACACAATCAAGGATCAAGCACAATCAAATCTGATAGAAAGTGGACAAAGATCGAGATACATCAAAGACTATATCAGGGACCTAAATCAACATCCTTAATGACATATATTTACACGTACAACGAAATATTAATAATGAATGTGTGATTAAATAGTCACTAAGTAATTATCTTCGTGCCAAAAATTATTAATTAACCATAGCAAGTTTTCTTTTGTCACAAAATTAATGTTAATACGTTAGTAGTTAGTACCGTTTCATTTTGCAAAAATAAAAAATGTTGAAAAGTCAGACAAGATCGTCAAGTAATGTTAAAATACAAAAAAAGATGACAAAATAAATATAAACAATATAATTAAAAAGAGAAATTACGTGTAAGCTTGAGCGTTCTTCACGCCATTACAAGAGCTCCTTCAAGTCTTCTCCTAAAACATCTTAATAATAATAATCTTGTCTTTTTCTTGGTATTTCATAAAATAAACAGATCTGTGATTGTGTTTTAATCTCGTGATCAACAACAAATTAATACAGGTTCTTGTCTTCTTTTCCTCTCTTTTTTTCTTTTCTTTTACTACTTGATTCTTGTGACAATTATTATTGCCTAACGTGAAAGTACTTGTCCTTTTATATGTTACATCTCAATTTATTTATTTATTTTAATTGAATATCTTGAGTAGATCTGGTTTTTGGTTATCTTGTAATCCTCATGAACAGAGTTCTTCTTTTGTTTTAATCAAGAAGTTTAAGCTGCCTTGTCTTCCAAGAAACAAGATCTTGTCTCACAAGCAAGAAGCAAATTAAAAGAGAGAGATATGGGAGGTTCAATAACAAAATCCGAAACTCTACAAAAAGAATGGGTTCCAGAGACAAAACTAGAGGCCAAGATCATAGAAGCCGTGCAGCGCAAGGCATCTAAAGGCACCACAATGAAATCTTTCAACAGCATTGTTCTCAAATTCCCGAAAATCGACGAAGGTCTTCGAAACTGCAAAGCCATTTTCCAAGAATTCGGTGAGCAAAAAACACTTCAATTTCTAAAACCGATATCGAGTTTTCTCAATGTTTGTAATGATTATATACTCTGTTTTTTTTTGTAGATGAGGATTCAAACGGGTCCATTGATCATTCAGAGCTAAAGAACTGTTTAAGGAAGCTAGAGATCTCGTTCGAAGAAGAAGAGATCAATGATTTGTTCAAGACTTGTGATATTAATGAAGATATGGGTATTACATTTACAGAGTTCATTGTTCTTCTATGCCTTGTTTATCTTCTTAAAGACGATTCGTCTACTCTCCAAAAGGTATATTGCAAAGCTAATATCTATCATCATCTATGTTTCTTGAGTTTGATGTTTGGTTTTGATCTTTTTCGGTTTTGAAATGGTGAATAGAAATGGAGAATGGGTATGCCTAAGCTTGAACCTACGTTTGAGACACTAGTGGACACGTTTGTGTTTTTGGATGAGAATAAGGACGGATATGTTAGCCGCGAGGAGATGGTCCGAGCCATTGATGAGTCTGGAGAAAGATCCTCAGGGCGTATTGCGATGAAAAGATTTGGTTCACCCTCTAACCCTATTCTTCTTCTTCCTTGACTTAAAGAGTATTGATTTTGATTTTGTTTGTTTTTGTAGAGGAAATGGATTGGGACAAGAATGGTATGGTGAACTTTAAAGAGTTTTTGTTTGCATTTACACAGTGGGTTGGGATAGATGAAAATGATGAAGAAGACGACGAAAACAATGATAAGGCTTGATGTTGTGTGATGTTGTGTGGGTTCCAAGTCTTATTGTATGTGTTTGCAAAAATGACATAAGATATTTGTTGATGTTTATGTAATGCAAACAGAATAATTCATTACCAAACATAAACAATTATGTTTTTACACAAAACTGGAATTAAGCAACAAAGCTTATTAGTAGTCTCCACACAACTATATAAAGAAAAGAGTAAGCAAGCCAAAACTAAAACCTAGGACAGAGTCAGACAGACTTATTCCTCCCTAGTTTTGGCTTCTAAACTCTCTTCGTGACACGATAAATAAGACAGACACAGATTCATATACGGCTAGTGTTTTTTATTCCAGGAATAAGAGACAGTACCAGTAGCCCGGGGAAGAGAAAGATGAGATGGAGATAGTATCTCCAAAGCCTTCTTGTTTTGAAGCAAGCGGTTACGGTGGAATATATACCTTCTTGAAAAGGTGAGAGAGGGCAAGCAAATATTAAGAAACGAAACGTGTTTATTAGCCCATTGTCTTGGCTCTCTTCATGCCGAGGCTATTGTAAGGAGAGACGGAACCAGACATTGGAGACCCTTCTTCTCGGAGACTACCATTGAGAAGAGCTAATTCCCTGAGCTGCTGTTTCTTGTAGAAATCATGTGTTTCCTCCTAACAACAAAATAAGAAAGTGTTGGTATATAGTAAAACACTATGCATATCTCTGGTTTAAGATGATTAAGAGCTATGAACAAACCACGGGAGTAAGTAGATCATCGAGTATTTCACGAGCTTGCATGAGACGCGCATCAACTATCTCTATAGGTAGTTCTGCCTCGACTAAGATGTGGAGTTGTTCATTCAAGTGCTCATAACCTGGTTTACCTCTCATCATTTCCTCCTGCAACAATGATATAAAAATTAGAATGAATATAAAGATACATAATGAATCTATTAGTATCTGTGTAATTACCTTAATCTGATCTTTAATGCTGCCTCGTCCCCTTATCAGAACACGGCAATCGGTATTAGCTTCAACTCTTTTGAGCGAGTTTCCTCTAGGACCCAATAGGCGACCGACAAAATTGTACTGCATATTATCGAATTAAAATTTATATATTGGCTAGAGAAGTTTAAGATCTTAGCTAGGGAATGAAGATTCATACATTTGGGTATTTATCTACAGGAATATCGACCCTGATTGTTTGCTTGACAATGAGACCGGACGAGCTACCAGGAGAATTCAGCCAATTTTGTGCTGGAGACGATGAAACAGAACGCTGCAAATGAAAATGATAAAACCAACGACCTCTTAGTAGCCATGTCAACCTCAAAGCATAAGTATATTGCGTTGTTGCAGCATCAAAACCATAGAGACAGTAAACAAATCATATCAAATGTGAGTAATGCATTGCGTTGTTGCAAGCTAGTATCCTGTAATGTTTTTATCCATAATACACACGATAAGAGGACATATTAGAGCATCCTGCACCACACATCTATATGGCTCCTCAAGGTAGTGGAGTATCTAGTTAGTACCTTAACCTAAGACAAAAACCTTACAATACAACACTGCGTGTTAATGTTAGAGCAAGGTACATGTCATGATGAGGTAGAATTAAAGGTAAGTTATGTCAAGACAACAAAAGCTTCTACTGAAATAGTATGAATTAGATGAAAAATGAGTTATGTTAATGGTTAGTAGTCATACTTCTGATGGAAACTGAGAGGGCCATCCATTCATGTCAGCTCTTGTATTCTGAAATATCCCTCCAGAAGACAGAGGGCTAGGGTGATCAAACCTACTCTGACTTATTGCATTCTCCAAAAGCGTGGTTACACGCAAAATTTCTGTAATGTCAATTTTATAAGAGTAAGACGCACCAGTTAGAGTTAGTCCCAAAAAAACCAGTCACCAATGATCGTGGAACAAAGAGACAGCTTAGTCTCAACTAAGTTAGCCAATATTAACTTTCGCACTCAAGTTAAAATAGAACATTGTAACATACAGAAAACAAAGCAAACAATCCAATGTTGTTATGATCTCTCCAAAGGGATCCCTAGGGAAAATAATGAGTAAGAACTCCAAGGAATTGGATCTACAAGTCAATCTTTTAGTACAAAGATCAGGAAACAAAACTATAGAAGATCATATGAGGAAAGCAAAAGAAACAATAATGTTTTGCTCTTATCATAACTATAAGTATTACCTTGGTTCATCAGCCGACAGACATGTGGAAGCACAGACAAGAACGGAGTAAGCTTCTGACGCTCTGCGAGTAACTCGGAAAGATACCTGTCAAAGACAAAATTGCAGACAATCCAAATCAGTAAGACTATAACCTCAAGCACATAAGACACCAAGCAAATCCACTCATTGTCAAATATACAAATTTCAGTTCTTTTAACTAGATTCAAGTATTTAATTTTAACACAGAGCAGATCTAGTTTAATCTCCATTACTGAAGACATTATAAGCTTACATGACCACAAGTCAACAATACACAACCAATGGTTCTATAAGATCTGCCTAATCGATAAAACCGATAAAAAGGGTTTCACAGATTCATAAAAAAAAAATTTGATCTTTAAGCTAAAAAGTATAAGGCTTTAACTAAAATCAAAGTAGAATTGAGCTATAAAAAAGAGCTTAATTTGCAGTGGTAGATAACAAATCTCATCTCATACACATCTAAAAAAAAACCAAAAGACACATCAGATTTAGAAACAGCATAGATCTCAGCACAAGCAAACAATAAGCAAACAAAAAAAAATTCAGATTTGCGACAAAAAAGCAAAGAGTAATAAACAACTAAGTAGTAAGCTACAAAGGAGATAGAATTTTTGAAAAATTACTTCTCCTGCTCAACGAGGAAAGAAGGCTGTGATCTGAGACCACCAGAGAAATTAGGTGACTGAGGAGCAGAAGGAGGCACAGAGAGAGGCGGAGGATACGGAGAGAATCTCCCTCCTCCGCCGCCACCACCACCGCCGCCGCCACCGAGTGAAGACATCATCATCATCGCCGAGGATCGAAGAGGATTTGGGATTTGAGGCGGCGGATGAGAGAGAGAGAGAGAGGCGTGTAGTGAATAAGGCACACACAAACACACAAGATTTTATTAGCCCTTTTTTTTTTAAATAGCAGTGTGTGATTATAATATTTTTTTCATTTTCACACATGAATAGTGAATTTTGAGTGTGCGTGTTTTTTTACCGCTCTAAAAAAAAAGAAAAGAAAGCTTCTTACTGAATCAGAAGGTTTCTCTATCTGGATCCAGCCTGTTTACATTATTACAACCTCCTCCTTCCTTTTAATCATTGCTGTCTTGTGAGAGACTACCTACCTTAACCGGGCCCCACTTCAATTTCTTTAGGTTTCTCGATTCGGTTTACGTATTGTTTATTTTCTTTTGGTAGTTATACATGTATTCCGTCAAAACGCTGCGTTTTTCCAGGATCCACTTCATTCGTTTATTAGGGTTATAGTATATAAATTTGTGAAACACTTTGCATTCTATTATTTAAACATCCATATTCGAAGAACCATAATCTCCTACACATCCATGTTAACATGTGAAATGTATGCTTTGTATTTCTCTATTATTCCATTTCATGTGTTGGTGGCTTGTAATTTTAAAGGCACAAAATTGAACAACTTGCATTTGTTTATGGATATTATTATTATGTGTTTTTTTTTGTTATTTTCTACGAAATATGACAAAACATAAAATAAGTATATGGAAACAGTCAAGTAGATTAAGGAGACAGAGACATCATAATCACAATTAGCGTAGAGAAAGAAACACAACAACTAATTAAAACATAATTAGTCAACACAGAGCAAAGGAGAGAATGTAACATAGAACGAACTAGGTCAGACTTCAAATGGCTTGATTCACAAGCAATAGCTCCCAAGCCTCCAATCTTGACCTAGTTTCAAAATCCAATTTTTGATTATGTTCAATTATTAAGTATATGTTCCCTGTCATCAATCAAAACTCTTTTTTTTATCTTATTAGATTTAATCAAGAAAAGCCACTTGTTAAGAAGAACCCAAAAAAAACTAAACTTATTTTTTTCTAGAAAGAAAAACAAATGTAGTTTTCAAACTTTAAATCCACCGAGATTTGCTTTAATAGTTCTTCAAAACGACACGCATGGTCCCACTCTCATTACACAAACCAAACCCCATTATTCAAAAGCTCTCTTCTTTTGCCCAAACCCTCGCTTTCTCTTTTTAACACACACAACTTGGTTTTTTTGCCTATTTAACCCAAAACCACTACTCATTTCCAACTTTCCTTTCATTGATCACATAAAACATGTCAAGTCTACTTCCTCCTCCGCCTGAAACACCGCCTTGGGAAACACCGTCTTCTTCTATGTGGTATACTCCAAGAACCACTCCATGGAGAACACCACACAACACACACTCCACACCGCTTAACCAAACTCCAAATCCACAAGCGGTTAAACTTAACGTTCTTGATGAAGAGACGAGGAAACATACAAGGGTGATTCTCAGGCAGCCACGGAACAGCAGGACCCATATGTGGATATGGTGTGTCGCTGGTTTATGTTTTGTCTTCAGCCTTTTGCTTATCTTCTTCGGGATTGCTACTTTGATTGTGTTTCTAGCGGTTAGACCAAGAACCCCTGTTTTCGACATCCCAACAGCAAACCTAAACACGATCTACTTTGACTCCGCGGTGTATTTCAATGGTCACTTGTCGATGCTTGTGAATTTCACAAACCCTAATAAGAAGATAGAAGTGAGGTTTGAGCAGCTTAAGATAGAGCTTTTCTTCTTCAATAAACTGATTGCGGTGCAAGGAGTGCAGCCATTCTTGCAGAGAAAACAAGAGACGAGGTTGGAACCAGTCCATTTGATCTCGAGCTTGGTCTACTTGCCTATTAACCACGCGGTGGAACTCAAAAGACAGGTGCAGAACAACAATATAGAATATGAGATCAGAGGTACCTTCAAAATCAGAGTTCATTTTGGAATGATTCATCACTCATATTGGCTTCATGGGAGCTGCAAGCTTCAGATGACCGGTCCACCTGTTGGAATACTAGTTTATCATAACTGCACAACAAAGAGATGATGAAGAAGACAAGTCAACTTCAAAATCTCCAGCTTTGGCATGTTCTTCAAGTATAGATCTCTTTTTTGCTTACCAACAAAATGTATAAAATAACAAGGCTTAGTCAAGCATATCCAAGAACAGAGAGATCGGAGTATGTACTAGTTTCAAGATCAAGAAATCAAAAAAGATGTTATCTTTCTAGGCGACAGATTCATGATTGATCCATTAGACACAGTGCTAAAAACAGTGTTGAGTTTTTGTACTGTTGAACATACCTGAACCACCAGGGAAAAGAATTAAGACCAAAAGCAAAAGAGGTATCAAAGATTAGATTCTTATGTTGGTTCCCTTTAGGACTTAAAAGTAATAAAAAAACATACAGGCAGAGAAAAGAAAGCTTACCCTTTTCCTAGCAGCATATGCCAACACAGAGGATTTTAAAATTCAAAAATCTCAACTAAGATTAGTTCTTGGTATAGGAAACATCACTTATTAGATACAAAGGTCTCACATAGAAAAATTAAGTACAAATTAATCGTCTAAAGCCACAAATGGTTTCACTGGACAGGCATGTAAAGTTGATGGTATATAAAACCCCACAAGTCTTAGCTAATGGGAGCTTTAAGAAACATCACATGTCTAGTGGTAGACTAAAACAGGGATCAACTGAAACTCCATTCACATTTTTTGTTCTTTTATCAGAAAGAAAGAAAGACATAAAGCAACCAAATCACTTTCTCTCTCTCTCTGCAATCCCTCAAATCAACTTGCATCAGTTGCTTAAACAGTACCAACTTTGAAAATCTAGACAAAAGAGAAATAAACAAGAAACTCACATGTCTAATGGTGAATTGAAAATATCATTATTCCCCGTCTACTTCACACAACCGAACTCTACTGTTCTTATTAGATGTTTGTAAGATACTATCAGTTCAATCTTGAACTCTCAAGCACTCTCAAAGTGTCAAAACCAAACTTAATATCAAGAACCCACAGCAAAACTAACAAGACCTTGACACTATCAAAGAAATCAAAAAAATCGGTTTCAAAATGGAGAAACATGTAGTCAAAACATAATTTATACCCTCTACAAAGATCCAATCTTTCCCACAACCAATGCCTAAGAGATCAAGCTCTTACGCGTCAACATTATTGAATGGTACAAAGAACAAAACACAAAGCAAATGGGCTAAAAGAAAGAAAAAAATGAATCTGGATTTCGTCTTCTTACATTGCTATCCCCTCAAACCTCACTAGGAGTCTTAGCCACGATAGAGAGAGCATGTAACCCGCTCTGCAACTCCTTTTGCAACAAGTCATATACCATTCTATGTCTCTTAACCAAGCTCTTACCTTGAAAACCTTCCGAAACGATACGAAGGTTGAAATGTGTTTCTCCATCAGCACCAGCGCTACCTCTAACAGCAGCATGTCCTGCATGCTGGTAAGAAACATCTTCAACTTCTAACTCAACAGGATTCAGCTCCTTCTCCAATCTCTCTCTTATCCTCATCCCTCTACTCCCTAAAGCAACAACATTCAACCCGCTTTCGGAAGTTTCAGTCTTTTCACTTCCCAAATCCTCCACTAGACCAGAATTAGAATCTAAATCCGTCTCAACAACACTTGTTTGGTCGTTTTCTTCATGAGTAGATGTTAAGCTAGGCTCTGATATCTCTCTACAACTTGTATCCTCCTCAGATTTCACTGCTAAATGAAGAGCCTTCTTCTGCATCAACTTAAGCATATTAAGAAACCCATTGTTTCTAGAAGGAGACAAGCTCTGCTGCAGACCGAGAAGAACAGCGAAATCCGGTGTTGTCCTCAAGATCTCAGGCACGGTTCTTCCAGATAAACCTTGTACTAGAAGAGCAGCTAACCCTTTTGTGAGAACCGAATCTGAATCAGCTTCGTAAAAGACGTTACTTTCCTCGTCTAAGAAAGCCCTAACCCATACCTGAGAAACGCATCCTTGTACTTTGTTCTCTATCGTTTTGAATCTCGAATCGAGAGGCTTTAGATTCTTACCGTAGAAGAGAAGCTGCTCGTACTTGGCCTTTGGTTCCTGTACTGATTGAAATAGCTTCACGATCTCTTGTAGCTTCGGAGGAAGCTCATCGATTGATTGAAGCTCATCAGAGCTCGACGGCGACGACGATGATGAAGACGAAGCTGATGGTGATAATCTCTGGAACGTGACGATCGTACGGCGAAACGACGGAATCCGCCGGAAAATCAGGGTTTTGGCCGGAAAATTGACGGAAGATATCAAACTCCGTTTAAACGGGATAAGACGAAGCGACGAAACGCAACACGAAGAAGACATCGTTGCTGCCATTGTCGACGAACTCGAAGCTTCGAGAGAGAGATGATGAATATATATCCCAAATTAATCAAAAATTCCGGTTTAGTTAAACCGGATATGTACCGGAGTAGAAAATGAATATTTTATACGGGGGTTGATTTTGAACGATTATAAAGTATAAGACTCTTTTCGGGAAAATAAAAAAAATATAGAAGAAAGAAAGAGATAACTAGATTCCATTACAAGCGTTCGTCTTCTTCTTCTTCATCGTCGTCGTCTCGAGTTTCGTCATCTCTTAACGCTCCGCTATTATTATATACCCAAAATCAATCATGTCCGAATCTAGCTTTTCCCCTTTCTATAACAAATCTAATAATACTTAATTAGCTATGTAATTAATTAATTAATAAGATTTTTTAAAGTTTGTCCCTTTCTTCCTTCCCTGAGATTTCGATCGTTTAAAATTCCAGAGAAACTACATCTATGTTTTCCTTGTGAATCATTCAGACAAGAGCTGAATCTGGGTAACTTTCGATTCTCATTTTGTCTCAATCTCTGAAATGCGTTTTTTTGTTATGTTTCTCTCTTGAAACGATTTGTTTCTGTAATGTGTAACACTATTTCACGTTTGAGATGTTTCGATAATGGTGATTGTGATCAAGGCTTTGGCTTTCTTCAATGTTATTAAGTTTTATTCTACGCATTTGTTGATCTATGGAAAATAAAGGTTCTGCATTTGTATTACATTACATAAAACTCTATTCATGTTTATAGGCTCTTTTGATTTGAATAGTCTTCGAACATTATGCATTGGACTGATCTGAAAAAAATAATCAGGGTTTGTCTTAATAGGTTGTTGTAAGATGCCATGGTTTTTTGTTTGCTTATCCATGATTATGACATGAATTAAGATATTTTCTTATGGCCTTAATATAGGTTCACTGTCCATAATTTTCTCGTCGTGATGGGTTCGAAGTCCGTTGTTGATATGATACAAACCTCCCAGGAGGTCCATTTTCCTGAGCTACATTTGAATGGGTTAGAAACAAGGGCAGTTAAGGAAACCACTTCTTCTGCATCGGAAGAGATCCAAAGACAGCCTTTTGTGATAGGTCAGTTCTGTTTTTCTTACAAGTCTACATTTTTTGCTGAATAGACTGGTCTTGGATACATAAATATTTGACGGTTGGTCTTGATATTGTTGCATGGGTTTTAATGGTTAGGTGTTGCTGGAGGCGCGGCATCGGGAAAGACTACTGTTTGTGATATGATAATCCAGCAGCTGCATGATCAGCGTGTTGTGCTCGTCAGCCAGGTAATCTTGTTTCATTAATAAAGTTTCGTAATATGGTTCTACCACCGTTGTTTAGATATTTTCTATGTAATTTGTATTCTCATCATTGTGATAAGCCACAAATTTCTCCACTAAATTTCCGATGATAAAATCATTTGGCAGGACTCGTTCTATCATAGTTTGACTGAAGAAGAACTTGCTAGAGTTCATGAATACAACTTTGACCATCCGGGTGAGAATATATTCGGAATGTGACTGCTTTCTGTATTCTGTATTACTCTTTGTCATTTTCCATCAGTTTTGGGTTGATCTTGATTCTGATGAATTATTATTGTTTCTGTAGACGCATTTGACACAGAGCATTTGTTGTCTTGTATGGAGAAACTGAGGCAAGGGCAGGCTGTAGATATTCCAAAATACGATTTCAAAACTTACAAGAGCAGTGTTTCCAGAAGGGTACTATCTTCCTTCTCAGCATTTCTCATAACCATATTGCTTATGACTTCACGGAAATGATCAAATCTTGAGGCGTCTTTTTCATTTTCTTACTGCATCTTTCTGTAATAATGGCAGTTATTAGATGTCATCACTGGCTCTTATCGGGTTAGGACTTAGGAACTAAGGGAATGTGTAATATTATGCAGGTAAATCCTAAGGATGTAATAATTCTTGAAGGGATACTTTTATTCCACGATCCACGTGTCCGAAAACTGATGAACATGAAGATCTTTGTTTGTACAGGTAATTTCTTGTCTCTTTTCATGATAGTTACTGTAAACACTTGTTTTTACTACATTCCACTTCCTTTTTGTATTACTACCAGAAGTAGTAATTCTTTTAGTTTTAGTTTTTTCTGGTGTTAATACTTTTAGTTTTTTCTCCATAGATGCTGACGTTCGATTGTCAAGAAGGATAAGAAGAGATACTGTCGAGAATGGTAGAGATATCAGCACAGTTCTTGACCAGGTTAGCTCATATTAGTATTGTACTGCATATTTTATCTTCCAGGACAAGGAGAATTGGTTTACCTCTTGCATTTCAAAATATCATAAGTCTCTGATGCCATATGTTTTCGCCCTTATCTTATAATTATATGAATGGAAACCTTTTGATGCAGTACTCAAAATTTGTGAAGCCTGCTTTTGATGATTTCATTCTTCCCACGAAGAAATACGCAGATATTATTATCCCTCGTGGTGGAGATAATCATGTAGCTATTGACTTGATTGTGCAACATATTTGCACCAAGCTGGGTCAACATGATCTCTGTAAAATTTATCATAATCTCTATGTTATACACTCGACATTTCAGGTAATTAATATATCTTGCTCATCTAACTACTATTTACATTCTCCTAACTACGAAACAAGACTTGTGGTTGCCACTAAAAAATCACCTCCTTGCAGATAAGAGGGATGCACACTCTTATACGAGATTCTCAGACAACAAAACATGATTTTGTCTTCTATTCTGATCGATTGATTCGGCTGGTAGGATTCTTAATGCTCTTTTCAAGTGGCTGAACCAATTTTCCTGTCACATGCATTGGTTCTGTTGTTTGATTTTTTCATTCCTTTATCAGGTTGTAGAGCATGGTCTTGGACATCTGCCTTTTACCGAAAAACAAGTGGTTACTCCAACTGGTATTGTTGTTCGTGAACTCTAAAGATTATTATTGTGTATCGGTGTAGTGGTTAAACACATATGATTAAAAGACGTATATATTGTGATCATCTGTATCAGGATGTGTATATTCTGGTGTGGATTTCTGTAAACGGTTATGTGGTGTCTCTGTGATTAGGAGGTACTTTCCTATATCCTAACTTAAGTTTATTCAAGAGTAGCTTTATCCCACTCTCACAAACTTTACGGTGTTTTGAAATAATGCTAGTGGCGAGAGCATGGAGAATGCGCTGCGTGCGTGTTGCAAAGGCATCAAGATTGGGAAGATCCTAATTCACAGAGAAGGCGATAATGGTCAACAGGTAAACTTGTCCTCTAGTTTCAATCCAGGTGTTCCATTTCACTAGTGCTTTATGTATAAACCACTTCGCAGCTTATCTATGAGAAATTGCCAAACGATATCTCGGAGAGGCATGTTCTATTGCTGGATCCTATTCTTGGCACAGGTAATTGACATGTCTTCATTTGATTTGCTCACTTTCCTCTAGTACACAGTTTTAGCTAATTCAACACACTTGAAGATCCTAATGGCACCAAATTTGAACATCTTTTCAGGAAATTCAGCAGTTCAAGCTATCAACCTCCTGATAAGCAAGGGCGTACCCGAAGGAAATATCATATTTCTAAACCTTATCTCAGTAAGCTTACACACACTACACACCCTCAGCTAGATTGAGATATTATTTTCATGTTTATCCACAAGAATGCAGCTGGACTGAGATATCTGTTTTCTCTTTGTTCAATTAGGCACCTCAAGGTGTTCATGTGGTTTGCAAAAAATTTCCAAGACTGAAGATAGTGACATCTGAAATTGAGATTGGTTTAAATGAAGAGTTCCGTGTTATTCCTGGAATGGGAGAGTTTGGGGACCGATATTTTGGCACAGACGACGAATAGGAAACGATGTGGTCCTGCAGCATTAGCTGTCCCTTCCATGGCCTGCAGTGCTGTTTACTGATTCATTCACCATCATATCCGCTACAACGGCTATACACAAACTATAAAATGAATCACTTTTTACTCTGTTGATTTTCCCATTTAAACCTCCTCAAGTAGTTGGGAACAGTTTTGATTTACTTATATATGCCCAAGGGTTGATCGAACCCTATACTCGGGAATCGATACTCTGCAACTCTCTGTGCACCATTACCATATACTGTTATCTTTAGAACACTTGATACCATATATGAATATCCTTGGAGCTTTTGATACTCCATAAGCATCATTTGGCTTCATTGTCCAAAAAATATCTCTTGTTTGTGTTTGTAAGTTTGGATGGACAGACGTGTGGTTGAAGTGTGTGATAGAGACTCTGCTTTGTTTTGTACCTATCTCTCTCTTCTCCACATATCCAAGACTTTGGGGATAAAGTTGGGATCATTGGCTGCCGTTTGGTAGTATTTACTATCACTCATTTGCTTTATCCGAGGTTGATAATCTTCCTCGGGCTCTCCTTCCGACACGTGTGTCAGAATTCTAACAGTATATTCCTTGTAGATATTACCTATATATAGTCAAAAGTTGCAGGTATCTAGGGCTTTGTCTCGGCCTCATCGTCCTTCAGCAAAGTCTATCTTGCATTCCAAAAAGCAACCATGTCTGCTTTTGTTGGCAAATATGCAGGTACTTAACATTGCACTCTTCTTGCTTAAACAACTCTTTGTGTTCCGGTCTCTTCAGGCTCTGACTTATGTCCTTTCTGATGTCAGATGAGCTGATCAAGACGGCTAAGTACATTGCAACACCGGGAAAGGGCATTTTAGCAGCAGATGAGAGCACTGGAACCATCGGGAAACGATTCTCTAGCATCAATGTTGAGAACATTGAGTCCAACCGCCAAGCTCTCCGTGAGCTCCTCTTCACTTCCCCAGGCGCTCTCCCTTGCCTCTCCGGTGTCATCCTTTTCGAGGAAACGCTCTACCAGAAAACTTCTGATGGCAAACCCTTTGTTGACTTCCTCCAGGTCTGGCCAGTCTTAATCATTGGGTTGCAAAAGTTGATTCTCTTGACATGAGTCATATGGAACTTAAGGTTTATATTCGGTTGAATCTGATTCTTCTTCTGTATCAGGAGAATGGAGTTATCCCCGGGATCAAAGTGGACAAGGGTGTGATTGAGCTGGCAGGGACCAATGGTGAGACCACTACTCAGGGTCTAGACTCGCTTGGTGCACGTTGCCAGGAGTATTACAAGGCAGGAGCCCGGTTTGCCAAATGGCGCGCAGTCCTCAAAATTGGGGCCACCGAGCCAAGCGAGCTCTCAATCCAAGAGAATGCCAAAGGCCTAGCCCGCTACGCCATCATCTGCCAGGAGAATGGACTTGTGCCTATTGTCGAACCAGAGATTCTTACTGATGGAAGTCACGACATCAAGAAATGCGCAGCAGTGACAGAGACGGTTCTTGCTGCCGTTTACAAGGCCTTGAGTGACCACCATGTCCTCCTAGAAGGCACTCTGCTTAAACCTAACATGGTCACTCCAGGATCCGACAGTGCAAAGGTAACAAAACTAGTCGTGGACAATCCGGTTTGGTTTTGATTTAGTGTTTAGACTTTTCGATTTTATTGACTATTCTTCTAACAGGTTACACCGGAGGTGATAGCGGAACACACTGTGACTGCTCTACGCCGCACTGTCCCAGCAGCGGTTCCAGGAATTGTATTCCTCTCAGGCGGACAGAGCGAAGAGGAGGCGACACTAAACTTGAACGCGATGAACAAGCTGGATGTGTTGAAGCCATGGACGCTCACTTTCTCCTTTGGCCGAGCCCTCCAAAAAAGCACACTCAAGGCTTGGGGAGGTAAAACCGAGAACGTAGCCAATGCTCAAGCCACGTTCTTGGCTAGGTGCAAGGCCAACTCGGACGCTACACTAGGGAAATACACCGGTGGGGCTTCTGGTGACTCTTCCGCTTCTGAGAGCTTGTTTGTGAAAGAGTACAAGTACTAAGGAGCGTTTGATGCGGTTGGGATATATAATAGCGTTTCGTGGGCGTTTTGTAACTGTTTAAAATGTTTTAGACATTTGGTCTAGCGATTGACCAAACTGTGTAATGTTCTTAAGTTGTCTCTATTTTCTTATCTTCTTCCTCTCACTCTCTTTGTCTAAACTGTCAAGTGATGGTTTTTCTTACATATTTTCGCGCCATGACATAACGGTTTTGTTCAAAAGTTCGGTAATATCGCTTAGATGGGTCCCACAAGACTATCCTTCGTATTCTCACAAACAAATATATTTCACTTGATATTTCATTAAATTTAAATTTCCTCTAAATACCTTTGTTAAATGTAAATATTAACTTTATAAATTAGGATTCACGGAAATACGCTTAGCTTTTTTTCTTGTTTTTTGCTTAAAAGATATAAATCATAAAATTAATGCTTATAATTGTACAAAAACAAAAAAAATGGTGTTAATTTAGCTGGAAAGTGATTGATATTGAGACACCACATGGCTCATGTGATGAAGATGGTGAGCAAAGGGTCCACGTGATCCATTCGCTTGTGTCTTAAGCATCTCTTCTTCTTCTTCGTAATATCACAAGCCATCTTCTTTTAATTAACAAACAAACAACGACAAAAATAAAAACCAAATACGAATCTTTCTTGTATGTATAACTCCAAATACTTCCTTCCTAATTAATTATTTTTTATGTAATACCACAATTTAACACTATTTTCTTCACTAAATAAGGTTTTATTTGAGTTGAAATATGCATAACTTACTCATTCAAACTAGTTATAATATAATCATTTGTTGTTGATATAAGAAGAATGACACCTAAGTATATTGGAATAATTGTCACATGTATTTATCAATGACTGATTAGGATATCAAAAATTGTGGACCAAAAACTTAATATTTCCTTGTTGATAAATGTGACATTTATTTATTATTGTTCAAATAATAGATGATTTGATCCAAAAGTATATTTATGTGTCCTATATAATATATATATATATATATACATACATATATATTTCTTAAGGCTTATCCAAAAAGACAAAATGGTTTTGGAGATAATAAAGAAATATAGATTAAAGGAGTATATATTTAAGATTTAGTTCATTTAATATAGATGTAAATGATTTGATCTAAATCAATTGATTATGATAGTTTTAGTTGTTACCCTGAAAATAATTCTACAAAAGCCTTTTCAAAATGTAAAGCTCACACCAAAAAATATTCACACAATTTTTACAATGACATTGCAATTTTTTTTACCTTAATATATAATTTAAACAGAATCATCAGAGAACGCAAATGAACAATTAGACGAACCATGAGAAATTACCATTTTCTCATGTGTTATCAATTGTGGCTTTTTACTTCCACAAATACCACTTTTTAACTTATCAATCTCCGGTTTTCCAACTTCTACCTGCCTTATCTCAGCCAACATTGCCACAACATCTTTCATCAAAGGCCTTTCACTTGCCTTGTTGCTCACACAAAGGAACGCGACGGCGAGTGTCTGAAGCATCTCATGCAATATCTGATCATCAGACCGTCCATCGAGTCTCAAATCAAGAAGCTTGCTTGGATCTTTCTTCTCGGACAAGTGATCTCTCACCCACTTAACCAAATGCGCGCCACTGGGTAGATCCGGATCTAGCGGATGCTTCCCGGTTAAAACCTCTAATAATACTACTCCGTAGCTATATACATCGCTCTTTTCGGTTATATGTTGCATCGAGGCATGTTCTGTAAAAACGCGACGAAAAAACCAAATCAATGGTAAAAAAACCTAATTTCGGAATTTTAAAAGAGTATTTAGTTAAGCTTACCAGGAGCCATGTAACCATAGGAACCAGCTAAAGGAGGCCGATTACTCGGGCTTCCGGTATTTAGTTTGCCGGAGATGGTTCTAGCTAAACCGAAATCGGCTAAGTAGGGTTCAATTTTGTGACCTAGTAAAACATTCATAGCTTTAACGTCGCCGTGTATAATCGCGGGGAGACAATCGTGGTGGAGATAGGCTAGTGCATGGGCCACGCCAAGAACAACGTCGTATCTAGCTTCCCAATCAATTCCTCCTCCTTTCCCGGCACCGTGTAGCTTAGAGCTTAGGCTACCGTTGGGGAGATAATCGTAAAACAGAAGATTAAGATTCCGATTCGAGCACCAACCTAGAAGTCGAACAATGTTTCTGTGACGAATAGATCCTAGAGTATTGATCTCCGAGTTAAACGCGCCGCTTTGTTCTTTCGACCACATTTTCTTCACCGCTAGTGTCTCTCCAGACGGAATGGTTATACGATAAACCACGCCAGAGCTTCCGGTTCCGACCACGTTCGAGGAAGTTAAATTCTTAACAATGTCCTCGATGGAGAAATCGAGTTTTTGGTAAAGCGTCACGTTCCAAGAATCTATTTCGTCCTCGAAGAGTTCTTTCGCCGCGACTCGTGCCCTGACCAACGTATAAACCGCTAAGAGCACGAGGGCGGCGGTGATGGTGACGAGAATCAAAATGCCTAATTTTACAGCGGAGTTGTTCCGTGTCGAGGATCTGAACCCGTCAGGTCGGGTCGATATTCCGTCGGAGATGTACAGGCCATTGTTCGAGGCGATATCGGAGAGCGGGAGTCTCCGAAAGAAAGGCGTGTCGGGTAATTCGCCGGAAAAATCGTTGAAAGATACGTTAAGGGAGACAAGGTTCTGCAAATCCGATAAGATGAGCAAGTCTCCCGTCAGTCTATTGTGAGATATGTCGAGAACACCGAGGTTCTTTAAATCGGAGAATCTCAACGGGATTTCTCCGACTAAACCGTTGCTGCTAAGATTAAGAGAGATCGCTAGAGACGGGATCCGACCCAATTCTTCCGGGATTTGTCCAGAGAATGCGTTGTCACCGAGGTTGAGAAGCTGTAAACTCCGACAAGCGGAGATTTCTTTCGGGATTTCCTCGGAGAATCGGTTCTTGGCGAGATTTAGCTTCGTGAGCTCCGTCAACAACCCGATACTTGGAGGCAGAGGACCCGATAGGGCATTATCGGAGAAATCGACGAACTTCAAGCTTTTCGGGAGCATACCGAGCAATGAACCGGAGAGACTGTTCGAGTGAAGATCAAAAAACTCAAGGCTTTCGCAGCCAGAGATGGCCGGAGAAATCGTCCCGACGAGACGGTTTTCGCTTAAATCCATAAAGTTGAGATTTTTCAAGCTCCCAATTTCCGCCGGAATATTCCCGGCTAGTCTGTTTCTGTTGAGTCTTAACCGGTAGAGATTCACACAGTTTCCGATCTCCGACGGTAAGAAACCGGAAAAATCGTTGGATAGAAGAAGAAGCTTTGTAAGATTTCGCAATCCAAAGATCTCTTTGGGAATCGAGCCAGATAAGTTATTGTAAGAGAGATCAATAGCTTGAAGCTCTACACACAAAGAGAGACTCTCAGGGATGTTACCAGTTAACTTGTTCTGCCACGCGAAAAACATCGTCAAACTTCTTAGGTTACTTATCAAAGACGGTATCTCTCCGGTTAAAAAATTATTGTCAATCTCTAAATGCGTAAGCTTCGTGCAATTCGATATCTCTTCAGGGATCGTACCGGAGATTTTGTTTACGCTTAACTGAAGCTCCTGAAGATTCGTAAGGCTCCCGAAGCTCTTCGGTATGGTTCCCGTGAGTTGATTTTCAGACAAATCTATAAGCAATAGCTCGGGACAGTTCCCGAGCTCTGTCGGGATTTGCCCGACGAGATTATTCTCCCATAAGAGCAGGCTTTGGAGCTTCTTTAGTCCGCCCAATGTCGTAGGGATCGATCCCGATATCGAATTCTGGTACAAGTACAGATTCTGAAGATCTGTACAGTACCCGATTTCGTCCGGGATCGGACCAGACAACAACGAAGTGTAAATCGCTATTGTCTTGACGCGTTTCAAGTTCCCTATAGAACCCGGAAGTCTACCCGAGAGACTAGTCTCGGCGAGACCAAGCATAACAAGATTCTCCAAGTTACCAATCTCCCAAGGAAGCTCGCCTCTTAGATTCTTGTTCCCGCCGCCACGGAACGTTTCGAGCTTCTTGAGCTCACCGATGCTCTTCGGGATCTCACCGGACAACTTGTTGTCGAAAAGCATAAGCTCTATAAGTCCGGTAAGGTTCCCGATCTCCTTCGGAATCGAGCCTTGGAGATTGTTAGTGTTCAAAAACAGAGTCTCTAGTTTCTTGAGCCTGAAGATTTCTAAAGGGATCTCGCCGGAGAAAGAATTATCCGATAAATCAAGTAATCTAAGCTCGGTTAAGTCTCCGATCTCCTTTGGGATTGCTCCGGTGAGATTTAGCGAAGATAAAGTCAAGAAAGTTAGAGACTTTATTTCCCGGAGAATCTTCACAGGCGGCGACGGCGAGCCTTGAAAGTCGAAGCCTTTGAGATGTATCTCCGAGATTAGGCCTTTCTGGTCACATTTTACGCCGACCCAGTTGCAGGGAGACGCGTCGGCGACGTTCCACGTGGCGAGAGCGTCGTGGTCGGTGATGTTTAGCTGAGATTTCCATGAGAAAAGAGCTTGGCCTTGTTCGTTTAGAGAGAAACAGGGGATGAAGAAGAAACAGAGTATGAATGTGAAGAAGAAGAAGAAGGAGAGATTAGAGAAAGTTAGTGCCATTGGAGAAGAGAAGAAGTGCGTTGGGATTGTAAAGTGAAGAACCCCATGAGTTTTGGTTTTACTTTGTGTTTTGGGAAATATATAAATAAGACTTTCGAAAGATAGAGAGAGAAGTAGCAGAGGATTATTTGGATCCCAAAAAAGGTGTTTTGCTTCTACCCTCTAGCTTTATTATTCTTTTAGAGCATGATTATTGGAGAACTCTCCAACCATGAATTCCTTGAAATTTTATTTATTTTTTAAAACTTTTTTTATTTTAAAAATAATATAAAAAAATAAAATAAAAAACCCACCAATCATGGGACGTCACGTGTCAGGGTGCCCCATGAACAGTGTAAGAGACTGGATCCGAAATGAGAGTTGAAAGAGACCAAATCTTGTGATTTTGGTGGGTCCCACAGAGTAAGAGACCATTAAAAGCCTCCAATAATCTTATATAAAAAGATTTAAGGGAAAATTACAAAACTACACAATTTCAAAATTAATTCACAAAACTACACCGAAATATTCAAAATTAAATTCAAATAAACCTTATTCATACAATCTTATCCTTTAATATTATACCCTAAACACTAATTAGCGAATCTAAATGAAAAGATTTTAATTTTGGTGATTTTTAATGGGTAAATCAAGCTTTTAAAATTTTGAAAAGGCGTAATTATGTAAAAATATTGAATTATGTGTAGTTTTGTGAAGGAATGGATAAAAGAGTAGTTTTGTGAATTCCTCAAAATTGTTTTCATTTTTTCAATAAAACAGAATAAAAACCTAGAGAATAAACTATTTGTGTTTATAGGGTTTTTAATTTTAACTCACGATCTATATAATATAACCCAAGTTATTACTCAATTTTGTCTAATTATTTGTGTGTTATGGTAAGATGAATAAACTTTAGAGAAATAAATGATGTAAAAAGCATACATAGAGTGTTTTCACTAATTATCCAACATATGTATAATTTGAATTAGATTATCTACTATGTACTAAATACTGGCTACATTACTACATTAGAATTATAATGATGTTATAATTCATCTACTTTGGGTCTATGATATAAATACAAAAATAAATTAATAAAAGTTGAAGTAAAACATGGAATCTTGAAGATGGAAATTGCACATTGTGTATCAAATGTAATTTAATTACATTGTGTAAAATTGCTAATTATATTAAGTGGGGCGACCCATTCCATTAGATTCGTCTTATTAATTGGTGCGCCTATATGATATATAATTTAATTATTGTTTTAAATGTACTCTCAAGGCACATGACATCTCTATGTCATCATGTGCATGCATAAATTATACTATAATGTATAATAGTCGTATGCATAGCATATTAGTTATCTTATTATCTATATTCCAATTGAATATAAATTTTAATTTTGGGTACTCAAATTGCTTTAAAATTCACTTTTTAAATATATATATATACTTCCTCAAGGTGCCAATGATTTTCATATTTGAAATATATCACAAATAATGATGATATATGTTTAATATATAACATGCCTAAAAAATATGGTTTGAATGGAGTAATAAACTCTTTTTTCTACAGAAGTGGTTACTCGTTAGTAACTTAGTATTTATATACAGAAATTATAAATTTTAATAATTTTGAAGAAATAGAGAAATGAATGGTCCATGATATAATAATAAAAAAAGATGAAAAAACAAAACAAAACAAAACAAGAAGGAAGTAAAGAGAAAAGACAAGCAATCCCAACTGTACAATCTGCCAAATCAGTGAAACATTTCTTTCACAAATCTTATGATTATTATCGTTTTATATTAATTAATGGTCCCTTTGTTTGTTGGGTGACAACACCCCCATATATACGAGTTACGATATTCTTATCGACATGGTGAAATTTACCTAAACGAGATTATAACGATCTCATTTAATCATTAATAAAGAGTATATTCATCTAAGACATTTGATTATTAAAACAAAATAGATCTAAGTATATTCATTTTATGGTCCTAGAGTCCGAATAATGCAAAAAGATCTAATCGCGATTTAATAATTATGTCAGAGATCCCATCACATTATTGAAAGACATGTATATATATAATATTTATATATGTTAGTTAAGCTCTGTTAAGTGGCTTGATCAGATCTTGGATCTAATGTAAATTATGATGGGTTAATTATTTATATATATATATATATTCCATCATGCATCCAATGAATATAGTTAGCTATTTTATTTATTATGAATTTAAAATATATATTTCATCATTTCCGAACATATATATACATATTTCATCTCCTATATTCGACATAAGATCATACTTTTGCGAAAATGTGTAAACTATTTTTTAAAACGTTAAGTTTAATATTTAGATAAATATTCAGCTTTTTCCAACTTTCCGCTTGAAATTTCTCTTTTTTTTCTTTTTAACTTTTGATTTATGCCTAACCATGAAATATTCATTAAGCCTTTTTTGAAGAATGGTCTTTTTCTAGTTTTATTTTAAGAAATGTTACACGACCACAAGTTTCTTTTCTTAGGAAACAAAAAGCAATATATATATGCTTTAGAGCATCATTATCAATGTTTCTTAAAGAAGTTGCTTAGTAATTTAATTTTAATTTGTTGTAATTATTTTTTTATCTAAGAAACTAAAGTTGCTTAGAAGTGTTTTTCACAACTATTGGTGTTGCTTAGTTAGGAGTTTTTAAAAGTAAAATAAAATATTAAAAAGTTTATATTAAAACATTTATGAAAACATTATTATTATTTCAAAATGAAAAACATAAGACAAATAAACATTAAAAATAGGAAATTGATAAAAGTGAAAAGAAAAGAGAATTTCACAAAACTACATCATTTTAATCATTTTTCACAAAATTATACCTAATTCAATTTTTTCCTACTTTTACGCTCTTTTCAAATTTTAAATGGTTCAATTATGTTGTAAAAAATTATCAAAATTAAAATATTTTCATTTGGGTTCGCTAATTAGTGTTTATGATATAATATTCTCAAAACTAAATCCAAATAAACCCTACCTAACAATTTTATCCTCTTAATATTATACCCTAAACACTAATTAGCGAACCGAAATGGAAAAGTATTAATTTTGTAAATTTTTAAAGGGTAAATCTAGCTTTTAAAATTTTGAAAGGTTGTAAATATGTAAAAAAAAATTGAAATAGGTAGAATTTTGTAAATGAATGGAAGAAATAGTGTAGTTTTGTGAATTCCTAAAAAAAAAAGGTTTTCTTCTAAGTCCGACACGTGTCCGGTGCTTAACATTATCAAAGATGCTCTACTAAACATCGATCCTTAACATTATTTGATTACTTTTAATTAATTTAAATGCTAAGCACCCCTAAATTTATTTTAAGAATCACCAATATTGATGGTCTTAGTACTAAAATATGTACCGATAAAAACAATAATCTCATGTCTTTTATAAACTAACATTGCTTAGTGGAGAAGATGAGCTTTTGCTTTCAACTAATCTCAAAAGTTTTAGTTTAATGAATCAAAGGGTCGCTTTAATGTTATAAACTAAACATATAATAAACCAAATTTTATAATAAATATTACAAATAATACGTGTAATGTGAGGTGTAGTTTAGAGTAGAGGTCAAATGTTTTTTGCTCCACTGTTTCCGTATTTTTAGGAATTGGGTTTCCCGCTAACTAAACATTAACCCAACAAATTATATTATTTTCTTTCCGCTACGATTTTGATTGATGAACAATATACTTATATTCTAATTAATTGTAAGTGCATACTTATAAGTTATATCTATATACTATTTTTTATTTTATTTTGTATTTAACAATTTTGAACGTTAGAACAATTAGGCGAAAAGAATTATGTATTTTCTTGTTTTTTTTGTTAAAAAGAATTGTGTAGTTTCGTGTAAATTAATTACGGTATATCGTTTTAACTTTTAACACATTATTATACAAACATTACAACACAATCAAAGTAACAAATATTTTCTAAATTAGACATAATTTGTTACTTTGATTGTGCTTTAATGTTTGTATATAGACAAATGGATTGCTTGGGTGATGGTGAAACTGTTAAGTTAAATCAACATCACAACACCTAACCTAAATTTATGCATCATTGCTAATCTTTTTTACTAAAGATGGTCCCATTTATAAAAGATTTAAACAATCTTTAATAGGGGTTTTTATGGGCCCAGCCAATTAAAAATCCATCAAAGTTCTTATTGAAATTTGTGAAAACCTACCAACTAATGAATAATGATGTTAACCAAGAAAAAGTACTCTACAACTTACAAAAGCAAAGTAAATAGAACAAGACAAAGCCTTTTTGAAAACCAAATCAACACACTGTTTCTGTTATCTTTCAAAGAATCAAAATGTACAAAAAGCTATTGGATTTATCAATGTGTCCATTAGTGTGTATATCAAAACCTTTTGAGATCATATAAACTGTTTCACATTGTCACCTATCAGAACTTAGCTCAACACATTTTGGTTTAGGAAACATTACAAGAGAATAAAAGAGAGTGATTGCATCACTTGTGTTCTCTCCCTTTAACATCACCTTCAAGATCATTTGTCTTTTCGACGATTTTCATAAAATCCATGTCAGAACACGAAAAAAGAGCTGATATATATCTTTTATACACCAAATATAAGTAAAAGTTTGGCTGCAAAAACTCATCTCCCGAAAATTCTTAGCACAGATGAGGTGAGAGCAGAACTGAGAAACTTCATGCCGGACGATCCACCAGGGAAGTAAGATATACAGTAGTAAATCAAAGCAAGAACCTGTTCATTATCACAAAGCAACATATACGAATGTTAATAAAACAACATAATATGCGGATTTTGCAAGCACAAGTTCTTAAAGATAAGCAATGCCACTCGTTCTAGAGTTTAATGGTTGTTGTTAAAATGTGGGGAGTTCATCAGAAGATTCATTCACTAAACCGAGGGGAGAATAACATATGATCTATAGACTATGATACTTACGATGTCCACATTCTTGTTTTAAACTTGCACAAATCAAAATCTCACAGACAAAAAGGGAAATATTTTAAGGGATGGAAGATGAAATGCAGTACCTGTAACACAGAGAAGAGCACTGAGAGGATGTAGCTGTGAAGAACCATCGATACGTATATGGTACCAACCATGGTGGCAATGAAACCTATGGTTAAAGGAAGCCTCTGGATAAGCAGACAAGAGATTAGAAACAGAGCAAGGAACAAACTCTTTGCTTGACAGATACTATATAATAACTTAGCCTACCTCCCTCGACGACATGTGTGCAAGCTGGTTTTGTGGGCCACGGAGTGCGAAGAATGATCCAATGATAAATCCACATCCAAGGGTGAAACAAATGGCAAATTTCTGTGGCATAATCACCATGACAGGAAGAAACATAGTGAAGGCAATGAAGATGAAGAATACACCACTTGCGAGAAATAAACCGAAATACATCAAAGCTTTTCCTGAAGGCATACTGCTGGTCGCAGACTGTAGGTTCCCGGGAATATCCCTAACTCCCTTTGAAACCCTATTAGTCATTGAAAATCAGGTACAAGTTACAATCAACAAAAAACAACAATTTCATAGAACAACACAAGGGAAGATTCTTGATAGCAAAACACAAGACATCAAGGCCTATAAAACCTGTAAAGTATTCTCCTTTGAGCAATGAATGTAAGTTACAAGTTACAACTACAACAAATTGCTTTGATGCCAAAGAGAGAATGAGTGATGAACACACATAACTAGATCCATGTATTCACATAGAAATTAGTACTAACAAGACCCATTTCACTAACTACAAATCTCTTACACGCATCTCTCACAAAGCTCTGATATTTGTATCAATCCCTTAGATTCACTAACACAAACTTCTCTCACTACAAAGGAAACTTTAACACCCACGAAATCGCATCATAAAACCAGTAAATTTTGAGGGAAGAGATCGAATAGCTTACACACTGAATGTGCCAGAGACGGTGTCGTTAGCAGATCTAACGGCGGATTCGATATCAAAACCGAAGCTTCCACCACCTTCCTCGACATCTCTCTCCGCCGCGTAAGAATTCCAATCGGCGAGCAGCGACGACGAGCCCGTTTGCTGCTTCATCTCCTGCTGCTTATCTCCGCTGCTCATCGAAAACCACCCTTGTGACATTTTTATCCTCTTTTTCGAAAACACGATTTCAAAAATCGCCGCCTTTGATCGGAGATTTTATTCGTGGTTGTTGAGGTTTCGTTTCAAACGCCGCAGCTAAAGAAAATACGCCGGAGAGTCCGATGAGTATCGTTTGTCTTCAAAACGATGCCGTTTTGCTATGTGTAGATTGGGATCATGAACGGCGTCGTTTCTATAATGTGCGGCCCAATATGGGACCCACACTACTCAAAAATTCTGGAATTTTCGTTGTGAACTAACACGCGCAAATATAGCGCGTGATCTTCCTTTTTTATTACTATTTTTTTTCCCTTTTCTTTCTTAGGTGGAAGAAGGATCTAGAAACCCTACAGGCACCAAGTATATAAACGCTTCTTCCTCCTTCTCAAAGCAGCCTCGCTTATTCGATTTAACTCTCGATACTGCATTCTTCGTCTTCCTAAAGCTTTAGAAAACTTCATAGCTAAGCTCAAAGAGATCTCGATGTCGGACGTAGAGACCTTTGCCTTCCAGGCTGAGATCAATCAGCTTCTCTCCCTTATCATCAACACTTTCTACAGCAACAAGGAGATCTTCCTTCGTGAGCTCATCAGTAACTCTTCTGATGTAAGTCTCTTTGTTTTTTCTTGCTCTGATTTGGTAGATCCATTGATTAGTTTTCTGCTGTTGAGTGATGAATCTATGTTTAGGGTATGTACGGTATCATTAGATAGTGTAGCTATGTGATCTTTGTATAGCTCATGAGTGAGTATTTATGATGACGATTGTATAGGCAAGTGAAGCTAGTTTTGTGGATATTAAGAGATCAGATTTCTCTTCGTTTATCTCTCTTGGATCTATCTGAGTGTTTGATGTGAATATTTTGTCTTGTTTATGGTGAATAGGCTTTGGACAAGATCAGATTCGAGTCATTGACCGACAAGAGCAAGCTAGATGGTCAGCCTGAGCTCTTCATTCACATCATCCCAGACAAGAGCAACAACACCTTGACCATCATCGACAGTGGTGTCGGTATGACCAAGGCTGGTAAGTAGTTTATCATGATGGAGTAGCTAATAGTCTTTGATTTGCTGTTTCTACTCATATATGCTAATGCTTTGTTGTTGTGTTGGACAGATTTGGTCAACAACTTGGGTACCATTGCAAGGTCTGGGACCAAGGAATTCATGGAGGCATTGGCTGCTGGTGCTGATGTTAGCATGATTGGGCAGTTTGGTGTCGGTTTCTACTCTGCATACTTGGTGGCCGAGAAGGTTATTGTTGTCACCAAGCACAATGATGATGAGCAGTATGTGTGGGAGTCACAAGCTGGTGGATCATTCACTGTCACTAGAGATACCTCTGGTGAGGTTCTTGGTAGGGGTACCAAGATGACCCTTCACCTTAAGGAAGACCAGTTGGAGTACCTTGAAGAGCGCCGTCTCAAGGATTTGATCAAGAAGCACTCTGAGTTCATCAGCTACCCTATCTCTCTTTGGGTTGAGAAGACCATTGAGAAGGAGATCTCTGATGACGAGGAAGAGGAAGAGAAGAAGGACGAGGAAGGAAAGGTTGAAGAAGTAGATGAAGAGAAAGAAAAGGAGGAGAAGAAAAAGAAGAAGATTAAGGAGGTGTCCCATGAATTTGATCTGGTGAACAAGCAGAAGCCGATTTGGATGAGGAAGCCTGAAGAAATCAACAAGGAGGAATATGCTGCCTTCTACAAGAGTCTCAGCAATGACTGGGAGGAGCATTTGGCTGTCAAGCACTTTTCTGTTGAAGGACAGCTCGAGTTCAAGGCTGTTCTCTTTGTTCCCAAGAGGGCTCCATTTGATCTCTTTGACACTAAGAAGAAGCCCAACAACATCAAGCTTTACGTCCGTCGTGTGTTCATCATGGACAACTGTGAGGAGATTATTCCTGAATACCTTGGATTTGTGAAAGGTATTGTCGACTCTGAGGACCTTCCCCTCAACATCTCCAGGGAAACTCTGCAGCAGAACAAGATCCTAAAGGTTATCCGCAAGAACCTCGTGAAGAAGTGCATTGAGCTCTTTTTTGAGATTGCCGAGAACAAGGAAGACTACAACAAGTTCTACGAGGCGTTCTCCAAGAACTTGAAGCTCGGAATCCACGAAGACTCTCAGAACAGGACAAAGATTGCTGAGCTGCTCCGTTACCACTCAACCAAGAGCGGAGATGAGCTGACCAGTCTTAAGGACTATGTGACCAGGATGAAGGAAGGTCAGAACGAGATCTTCTACATCACGGGTGAGAGCAAGAAGGCTGTAGAGAACTCCCCCTTCCTTGAGAAGCTTAAGAAGAAGGGATACGAAGTTCTTTACATGGTTGACGCCATTGATGAGTATTCCATTGGTCAGCTGAAGGAGTTTGAAGGAAAGAAGCTAGTCTCTGCCACCAAGGAAGGTTTGAAGCTGGAGGAAACCGAAGATGAGAAGAAAAAGAAGGAAGAACTAAAGGAGAAGTTCGAAGGTCTATGCAAGGTGATGAAGGATGTTTTGGGAGACAAGGTCGAGAAGGTAATTGTCTCTGACCGTGTTGTTGACTCACCGTGCTGTCTTGTAACCGGCGAGTATGGATGGACCGCTAACATGGAGAGGATCATGAAGGCACAAGCCTTGAGAGACAGCAGCATGGGTGGCTACATGTCAAGCAAGAAGACAATGGAAATCAACCTGGAGAACTCTATCATGGACGAGCTTAGGAAGAGAGCTGATGCGGACAAGAACGACAAGTCTGTGAAGGATCTTGTCCTTCTCCTCTTCGAGACGGCACTTCTCACATCTGGTTTCAGCCTTGAGGAGCCAAACACCTTTGGAAACAGAATCCACAGGATGCTCAAGCTTGGACTGAGCATTGACGATGATGCAGGTGAGACTGAAGCTGATGCAGACATGCCACCGCTCGAGGATGATGCTGAAGCTGAAGGAAGCAAGATGGAGGAAGTCGACTAAGCCTCAAAACCAGGATTAGTAGTTAAAGGCTCGAGCGCCTCTCTCTCCCTTTGAGATCTATCATATCAGTTTTTTTTCTTTTTTGGTTGTTTTGACTAGTTTTTTCTCGGTTTCTTATCTCTGCCTAAACTTTATTTTTATGCTTTTTTTTATTGTTCGCAAAGAACAAGATTTTTCGGATTTCAATTAGTTTTGTCCTTTAATGGTTTCTTTTTTACAAAACAAACAACCTAAATATCGTTAAATATATAAGCCACTTTACTTCCCATGGCTAAACTATGTCATGACTTGTGTTTAATACAAGATTACTACAGAGAGGAGATGTAGTGAACATAAACAAATAAAACAATATTATCAGCAACATAAAAATACAAACATTGTTTTAAAATTTTCAACGGGAGATACAACAAGACCTTTAGAAAATTGTGTTTCGGAGATACTGAAAAAATAAACATATGAAACACAAATATAAACAAAAAAACACAATTGCCAAATTGTATGCTCTTATGTGCCTTTGCTCAGGTATCTTCCACCTGTGAGTGAAACACAAAGCTCGGAAACGTAGTCGTGATATCCCTACACGCAAGTAGACAAATATTGGCGTTTAATAAAACAAATATTTGGGTAAACTTGAGGTTAGACTTGGTTTAGGAACTCACTTGAGATATTGGAGAGTCATGTTCTTTAGAAGAGAAGGATGCCTGAGAACAAGTGTTCTCCACTCATCTTTATCAATCCTTCCGTCGTGTTTTGTGTCAGCTTCTTCAAATGTCTGCAACATAAACTCATATATCACTCTCTTACTTTACTCTCGACTGCTAGCAAGAGCTTTTTGCTCTGTGCTACTACAACAGAACCAGAAAAACGTATCGAACAAGGAAGAAAAGCACACCTTGTCTATTATACTCTCTATGATTTCGTCTGACAAGTTCATTCCGGACTCAGCAAGAGTAGCCACCACCATTTGCTTCACCTGAATAACGTTAAGAAAACTAGTTAATGGGAATGTAAAAGGCACCCATGATGTTTGGGGTTTCAGTGAGACTATTGAAGATATATGAAGAGCTTTACCTCCTGCCTCTCGATAAAACCTTGCTGCTTAAGGTCATATAGCTGAAACGAAACTGGAAAAAAATATTCCAGGTAACAATAAATGAACTTTCATGGGTTACATATATTAGAAGGTTTCTTGAATCAGGTTTTTGAGATCAGAGACGAACAGTCAATCTTATCTTCTATAGGAGCATTTGGATGAAATACCGAGAGAGCACGTGCAAACTCTTCAAACCCCAGTATTCCATTATGCTTTGTGTCGAACAAATCAAATACCTGCGATTGATGACGTCAGCATACCATTGAACATGATCTTGGGAAATGGTATACAATGACCTTTCGGTGAGAAAAGAAACATACCCGATCTGCGAACAAGCTCTCTTTTTTATTTGTTTTGAATAAAGCTAGTTGAAACTCTTCCTGATAAAATTACATCAAGTCACATGAAACAAATAAGAAAAATTGTCCAGAAGAAGTAGCAATAAGCGTGACGAGTAAGACCAGTACTACATACCTTGTTTATTAGTCCATCATCAATCACAGCACTACTGATTTTCTTGAAAAGCTCATAGAGAGCCTCTATTTCACTCACGCTAACTGCACCCAAAACAATTCAATCATAGAAAATCCAGAAGAAAGATTTAAACTACTCTTAGAAACGAGCATAAAAAAAGAGTGTGCATGGAAGCTGAAAGAAGATGGAAAAGAGAAGGCATGAGAGCATTACAAACAGTCTCTCTGGCAAGCAGTTCAGGGTCTCCAAGGCCTCCCGCTTGTTTGTATATATCGATATCAAAACACCCGAGTAAAGAGGAGCACACATGCTTGAATCCGTCTACGCACTGCGACATGATACCTCCACTAAATCAAAACCCTCCATGCCTGTTTAATAACAAATAAAGTAAGAACCTTTTCAAAACAACTATAAAAGAAAGCTCAAGTCCTGTGCATATAATGAACAAATACCTTTTAACCATTTCCAAGTTCTTTAACAAAAGGCGATCCGTTGTGTAGACTTCCGAAAAACAATCTGCCATGGAAATAGATTGCGATCTTTAGCTCATCAAAACCAAACAAGATTCATCATTTTCAGATCTCAAGTAAGCTAATGCTCTCAGAAACTTGTGTGTGTTGAAACACAAACAAAGAAGAGACATATCCTAAAACTATCCACACAAATTCTCACTTTCAAAATTAATTAAAAAAAGTCTCGAGGATAAAAACCTGAATCTACTACAAGTGATTAAACAATGGAGAAAAAAGCGATGCTAGCTACTTAGATTACAAAATCGTCGGATTCAGATTAATATATTTATATCAGCACAAGGAAGAGATTCTCAAAATCTGAAAACTTTCGATTAATATTTATTCCTCAATCGCGATTTTCCCGGGAAAGACACGAGATTTTACGAGGAATCGTACCGACCGCTGAATCGTATACAAGGGAGAATAGAAGAGGAAAAAGACTTACGCTACGGCCGATTTAGTTGCGGCGGCGGCTCCGGCGGTGGTTGCGGTGGAGAACGGCGAAAGAAAACTCGATTGGTGAGAGAAAAATGCAGACAATATATTCTTTTTTCGGAAAATTGCAAAAAACAAAATCCGACAAAAAAAAGGAAATAAAAATCGAAAATATCTGTTTGTTGGCATTTTTATATTATTGTTACAAAATAATATTACACAGCTGTAAATACAGTAAGCCTTAAACGTCGTCGTTTACTTTTACTATACTACGACGACGTCGTACCGTATTGGAGTTGGTCTGGTTTTTCTTTTTATTGTCGGGTTTTGAATTCGGTTTGAATCGGTTCAGAATCTGAAAATTATAAAAGTGTTCATGTTAATTTATTTTAGTAACAAAGAAAAAATCTTGTGTTATTTAATTGTAAGGGAGGAACAACAAAGTATATTGGTCATGTTTTGATCTTTTATGATATTTTATAGTTAAAGATGAGTCTTTTGTACACAAAAGGAAAATGTCTCTCACACACAAGTAAAATGTGTGGACAACAACAACAACACAACAAAGTATGGAACTTATTAGTCATGAGATTCAATCACTTGGTAAGATCTTGTTTGCATAGAGGACAAGATGAGATAATACGAAGCCATTGATCTACACATTTGAGATGAAACCTATGCGAACATGGAAGCTTTCTCACTTCTTCTTTCTCTTTATACTTTGCCAAACATATACAACATTCCTACAAAACATATTATACATTACAATCATTTTGGTTATCATAAGCTGATATCAAGAATGTTACATTTTATACATCAAGATTGTCCTTACCGGTTCATTGGCTACATATGCTGAATCCGAAGTTTCATCGGTGAGTTTGTATTTCCAACAAGGAAGGCTAGAGATTTGGTCATCGGAAGCTCCTTTTTCGGAAGATCCAAAGTTCATGTTGTAGCCGAGGAAGGTACTAATGAGAGGCACAACACAACATAGAAGCAAGAAGAGAATAAATGGGAAAGAGTAGCAAAGAGCATTCAAAGCAAGAAGTGATATACATAGGACATGTAAGTTTGGTGCATAGTGAAATGACCCGAATCGAGAATCGAACACCCATACATTTCCTATTACAAACCATATCGCAAAGAATAGCTCTAGCGATGTTCGACATCTATTCATCAAATGTGAGCACCTAAAACACACACACACATAAAGATAGAGACTTATAAGCATTCATTTTAAGACACACACTTATACTTGAAAAGTTGTGATTCTTGCATGTTTTGAAAATGTATCATTGTATGCTTTTAAAACATGTTTTTAACTTATATTTTTCGCTAGTACCTTGTCTCTTCTCTGCTTCTCTGTTGTTGCTCAATATCGCCAAAATTAAACCCATCAACTTGGCTAGTGAGATATTGTTGACGATAGCGACCATACAATAGCATGAGATTAAGCAAGCATCCAACATTGTAGCCTGTAATCCAAAACCTAACAGGCCAAATAGGCCTCTCGTTCTTCGAAAAAGCTAGTGTGAATGTTATCAAAGTGATCTGTACAAGTAAAGCTATAAGCTCTGATATCATCCATGTACTTGAATCAAAAGGGTTAGCGCCAAGATCAGATCTTGAGCCGTTTTGGTAATGAAACACTCTTCTCAAGAAAACAAACCACTTTGCTCTAGACACCTTCATAGCCAATCTTGTCATAAAAGACGGTGTTGAGCTCTCGCGAGCGCTGGAAGCTGCCGATATGTGAATGTTATTGTCAACATGACGTGGCGTGGAAGCTAAGGAAGAAGATGAGGAGACAGTGATGGAGATAATGGCTGATGATGATTGTAACTGAGATGAATAGCGAGTACTCATATCGGAAAAAAATTAAGTCGAAGAGAATCAAAGATTTTTGTTATTGATATAGTGAATAGAAGAAGAAGTAAGGATGGTGAGATGATAATGTAAGAGAAGGTGGTGAAGATTGCGACGAAGAAACAATCTTTTAAAAATGTATTTTTGCTTAGGTTTGAAGAATAAGATGGCAGAGAAGGTAGAAGTTAACCGTTGGCCAATAAAACCTAACAACCTCTCCTTAGTTTTAGCCTTTGAAGCAATCATCTGATAGTAACCGCTCTTTTAACCGTTTCTCCTTTTTTTTTTTACTATTTCTCTCTACGCAAAAGCATATAAATTTTTGGATTAGATTAACAAAATCATTAATACATTGAAGTTTAAGTAATACTTGTGACTATTTTTTTAAAAAATAGTCCTCTTTTTTACCTTCCAGCTTCAGAAACAGAGCAAAAATGCTAAAAAGGACTTATTTTTCTTGCAAGATGCATGTTGAAACATTCTGATTCATTTTATTAACATTTTTGGAGATCCTTACTTCTTAAACACAAAAGTCTTCCACAAAACATTACTTATCATCACCAAACCATCAAGTAAATATTCAACTCCAACAATGTTTTTTAAAACACAGGACAGCCTTTAACCGCAATCCCTTTCTGTGTCGGACAATGCGCCAAAGGACAATGGTCTGTGTTCTCACTCCCCCACCAATCTGGAAAACTTATGTTATTGTTCTGAAACACAAAGTATATCAACACACCCATGATGGCAGTTCCTGCATCAAGAGCTGCAGATAGTATATAGTTATGCCTTGCCCACCATCCTTTATACTTTCTAAAGATATAGTAGTTGAACAAAACACCTACAAACACCCATGACCAGTAATGCACAGCTTTAGCCACTGGCATCGAGCTAGTCGCTGAAAATATCAATAGGATATGAATCTGTTTTATCCACTTCTTCTCCGGGTACTTCTTCGAAAAGTACCATACCGGGAAAGGCGCAAGAAAGCCGATAAGGAAGAACCAGTTTATCCCTGGGTAGATACCTTTACTTGTGAACATCCTTCCAGGACCGATTATTCCCCAAATGATGGATGCGTTGTAGAACACTTCGTCCCCGGGGCATGTCCATGGACTACTCTTTGGTAGCTTATCAGGGTTACATATGTTTTCAATAGAAGAAAGAAGCCACCATGTGGTTCCAAAGCAGACAGTAGAAGCAACCATAGTAGCAACAAGCTGAATCAAGAACATAGATCTTGGTGGAATCTTCATGTAGTGACCGAGTTTGAAGTCTCCAACAAAGTATAAAGCTTGTGACATACTCATGTAACCATAAGTCTTGAAAGCTACATTAGCTAGTGGCTTTCCCGGGTACAAGTATCCAATGATGAGTTCTGTTATGACATTAAGACCCATTTGCTGATTCGTTGTCGCTAAGATAACTCCAATAGGTAAAGTGAAAGTAAAGGCTATGGCGCAAGCGAGCACAAGTCCCCACCAAGGAAGCTGAAGCTGTTTGCCAAATCCTTCAATTGCGTAAAGAGCTAGCACAAAGGAAACAACGAGAACCGAAACAAACCACCATTGGGGCACTTCTTTATAGTTCTTCTTCATCGTTCTTGTATGTACATCTCCAAACTTGTCCTTTGTCGTTGATTTCGCCTTCATCCACATCCCCCATATAAACCTCCATCAAGAAAACAACAACAAAAGACTTTGGTCATGTGATCTATGTTTTGAGCTACATGCTAGATGATAAAAGGTTCTTACTTTCCATCAAAGAGCGCGACATGAGAAATGGTTGCGGTAAGAGAACCAAAGCTAAGCCCATATATCAGAGCAAACATAACACTAAGGTAAAGCTTGCTATAGCTTTCATAAGCAAGAAGATCAATATCGAAAGTCTTCTGGTTAAGTATACTAGTGATTAGGGATGTTGTCATGGGTAATTTTACCCTACCCTACCTGAACCCGAAAAAAGTCTGCCCAGAAAAAGCTTGTTTTGAAAAAAACCCGGATAGGGTAAAGTCTTGGTAGGGTAACCCAAACTCTACCCTATACAATTTAGAGTAACCCGCGTGCACCCGCTTCAATTTTAAAATGAGAAATTCTTTAGAATACCATCAAAATAAGTTTTTGTTTTGAAAATACCATTAAAAAGTTTTTATAATAAAAATACCAATAAAATGTTTTTTATAACAAAAATACCATAAAAAATAGTAGTTTACAAAAATACCACAAATATAAAAAAAACAAGTTTTAACACTTTTAGATTTTAAATTTTTTCATTTGGGTTTGTTATATAGTGTTTAGGGTATAGATTTGAAGGGGAGGGTATAGTTTTTTGGAGGTTTTGGGTGTAATTTAAAAAATTTAAGATTTGTGGTATTTATGAAAAAAAAACTTTTTAATGGTATTTGTAAAACTTTCAAAAATTTGTGCTAATTGTGTTAAAAAACATTTTAAGTGGTATTCATAAATACCACAAATCTTAAATTTTCAAAATTACACCTAAAACTTTCAAAAAACTATACCCTACCCTTCAAAACTATACCCTAAAACTATAGCGCACCCAAATGAAAAAATTTAAAATCTCTAAGTGTTAAAACTCGTTTTTTTGTATTTGTGGTATTTTTGTAAACTATTACTTTTTGATAGTATTTTTGTTATAAAAAACATTTTAATGGTATTTTTGTTATAAAAACTTATTTTGATGGTATTATAAAGAATTTCTCATTTTAAAATTGAAGCGGATACCCGCGGGTTACCCTAAATTGTATAGGGTAAAAAGTTTTTAAATTTGCAATTTACCTAGAAAACTAGAAATTTACCCGCACCTAGCGCGGGATAAAAATTTACGGAATAAAAGAAGAAATATTTATTGGTAAAAACAATGTGTTTTTTTCGCAGGAAAACGTTATTTTATATTTTCGGTGAAAAATTGTGATTTTACTTTTTCAGCGGGAAATTGTGATTTTACGTTATTGCGCAAAAAATGCGATTTTGAGTTTTGGGCGGGAAAATGTGACTTGCGTTTTAGAAGAGAAAACGTAACTTTTAAATAAATAATATACGAAACTATATGATAATTTAGTAGGGACTAAAAATAAAAATCACAATATTAATTAAACATTATTATAATTATTTAATATTTAAACATAAATAATTAATCGAGCCCATCTGCACTCTAAACCCGATAGGGTAAACCCGTTTAAAGCCCAGGGTAAAAAAACCTGCCCGTTTTAAGCCCATATATTTTAATAAAAAAAATGGGCAAGTCATGGGCTTCAGAATTTGTCTGGGTCTTGGGTACCCATTGGGTTTTTACCCATTTTTAACATCCCTACTAGTGATATTAAAACGCTGACCGGTGTGATCAAACGTTTTAGAAGTATAGAAAGGAAACTTCTTTGCATCATAGGCATTGGTCCAATAGAAGACAGGAAGTATAATGTAGAAGAATATGATAAACCCTGTAAAGAAATTGGCTATAGCGAAAAACGGCGCGGCTAAAGGACTGCCTAAGAAGCCAGCAACGGTTGACCAGTCTAGACCAAAAGAGCCAATGCCTAGACCTTGTAGCCCTGAACCTATCTGTTGAGCCGTTACGGAACGTTTCCATATCCAACAGATGAAAGAGAGGGAGGAGATTGAAGGGAAAATGTAGCCAGGGACTATGTAGTAGACGAAACTCATGAAGAATACTATTAAGAAGAATCTTAGCCTTGTTTGTTTGCCTTCTTGCTTCTCTTCTTTCTCATGTAATGCTCTTATCACATTACAAACAAATGTTAGATTTCATTTCAACAACAAAAATGGTAAATATATAAATGTTTTATAAAACATAACATTTATATATATATATATTTTTGAAGTTTGGTTAATGAAAACGAACCTAAAGAGAGAGACTTGAACAAGATTAGAAGGCCACCACATGTACGGTGAGTCCACAAGGAACTTTCTGAACATACCAGCCCATCCATACCCCAACAACTATATAATAATAACATTAACTATATATTATTTACTTTTTATAACGTAACGCTTGCCAAAAACATGGCTAGATTAATAACAAAAAGACTAATCAAATACTAATTTAATAACAATAGTATATAGTGCCTGAGTGGTTTGCATGAGCAACACGGCGGCGGCAGGATTAAGATCACGGTGGTAAAAAGCTTTAACGATGGTTATAATGCTAGTGGCATAAGCTCCTCCGGCTCCGGTATTAGCGAATATAGTTATCAACACGTGTTCCTTCACGTTAAACGGTCCAGGATTCAACGTACCGGACCAACTTGTACCGATTAACCGGAATGTCTTTGTTGGTAGAGTCTTGGCCATGAGCTTGCCTAGAGGGAGAGTGACTATTTGAGCCACTACGGAAGATACCATGAGCTGGTTAGACCGGTAACCGAAGAATTGGTTAACGAAAGCGAGTATGATGCATGACAACATTCCTAGGAGCCATGTACGGAATGTTAAAACCGGTTTAGTTGGATCGTCGGTTATCGGTACGGTTAACCGGACTTCTTCTATTGGACTATCGTTTTCTTCCTCTCCTTCTTCTTCATCTCAATTTCCCCCAAAACCAAACCAAAATTATAGATATATGAACCGTACCAAACCAAACCAAACCAAGATTGATCAAAACAGAAGTGAATATTAATTACCGGCTATGAAGATGTTAGACTCAAGCTTCTGGTTCTTTGGTTCATGTCCTGTGACCTCTATAGAGCTTACCATTTTTTCTTCTTCAACAAACAAAAGTTGTCTAATTTTGTTAAAAGAAAAAAAAAGATATTTTCTTGCTAGAGGCTTATGTTAATAACTTGACACTAGAAGAGATTTTCTCATGTGGATTTTGTAGGAAAATTTAAACTTCTACTTTTGGAAGATACTACTTATAAGAGGGTGGAGTATATTATATTATTATTAGATAAACAAAATATACTTTAGGTAAGATGTTAGACAATACGTAGTTCTATTTCTAGTTATATACACATCATTAAATTAATAATTAATCGTCTATATATATATAGGGCTGTTTCTGTGAAATAAAAACAAAAGTTTCTACTTCGAAGTCGAAAGTGTTAGAGAAACTACTCTAGTGAAAAAGATTAAATTATATACTAAACTTGTATAGCAATCATATATATATAACAACTAATAAATCAATAATTAACAATTGTTACTATAGTGTGTGTGTGTGCTTAGGATAGAGAGTACGTAAACAACAAAATGAAATTGAGCATTCCAATAAACATTTTTAACGTAACGTATGTTGACGAGAGACATAAAATTAGTGGGTAAGTGACAATTAGTGAGGTAAGAGTTGCACACAAAATACACACAATAAAATTCATCCATATCAGAGTTTCACTCATAATCTTTTTTGTCTTATTCAATCCGTTTCATATCAACGTCTATAATATTTTGTTTCTAATAAGTAACATGCAAATATGATATTTTCTAGTACAATGGCTTAAACTATAGTAGAATTATTTGTAACTAACTTTATGATACATATAATAAGCGTAAGATCCCTTCTATACAATTTTCACATACCAAAATCCAAAGCAGAAAGTGAATCAAACCTAAGAAAGCTAGACAATGTCTGAAAAGGGAGCCTCACTAATCAAAAGACAGTACAAGGAGGCTTTTATGTTACAATGATATATAGACATACAAGCAACTCTATCTATCATTTAGCTATGGCAGCTTCTTTCTCTCTTGTCTCTAACCAAAAGTAAAAAAAAAAGAAGCTGATTTTGGGATATTCAGACTCAAAACAAACAACAACATATTACATTCCCAGAGATTTAACTTATACATATGTCACATGACTACTAGGCTATTGGAAACAGTACCTGTGCTTACATTGTAGGCTAGAGAGAGAGAGAGACGTGATATGTGCGCGTGGACATAATGGAGTTTAGGCTTTAACCTCCTCACCACCACCAGATCCTTCTTCTGCCTTCTCCTTCTCTGCATCCTCTTCTTTCTTCTCTGCATCCTCTTCTTTCTTCTCTGCTTTCTCCTTCTCTGCATCCTCTTCTTTCTTCTCTGCTTCCTCTGATTCATCAGCATCATCTGTTAATTTAGTGAGCTCGCTTTGGATCATCAGCTTTATAGATGACTTTCTTGGGGTGAGACCTTCGAACTCCTTGCCTGAAATATGAGTGAAACCATGTGTTTCTTTTACTATATATAACCAGAACATCACTGAATAAAAGATATGACTGAAACCAGTCTGTTCATACCAAGTTCTTTGAGGATGTCTATGAATGTAGCCTGCAGAAGATTAACATCTCTCTTATTAGGTTATATATATATATATAGAAGCCGTTTCACAATTTGCATATATTTCATGTAACCAATAAGTTTGAGAAATTACTCACCGTGCTAAAGTCCACGTTCTTCAAAATCTCAACGATCGCATTCTTCAGCACTGTATCGCTTGCCCCTTTGATTTTTTCTTTCCCTTTTCCAGCACTTTTGACTTTCAGCACAAACACAGATAAACATATTGTCAGAGAACATAGTGGCTGCGATATTAGTCGGTTTCTGCAAACTAATTCGTCAAGTAATAACTTATAAGATCTTCCAATGCATCTGACAAATCCTACACTCACTAGCACAAGCTCTGTTTTAGTTTCTACCTAAGTGGAAGATTATATAAGATAGTATAGTGCCCGAACCTGGCTTCTCTTTTGAAGGGGTTGAGGAGGCCTTGGTAACTTTTTCAGACCTTTTCTTCTTAGAAGACGCCTTTGGACTAGTATCACTGTCATCATCTGCCTTCTTTCGTTTACCCGATGATCGCTTCTGTGTAACTTTTTCTTGTGGACTGGATTTTGCAACGACTGTCACTTTCTTGTTTCTGGCTCTCCCTGCCGAGTTTTTCTTCCCAGCTGACAATCTAGAACCTCGTTTCTTCTTTGTCGTTTCTTTTTCGGAATCTTTATCAGATTCATCTCTCTCCTCGCTTTCAGAAGGCTGAGGCGCCTCGTCGTCAGACTTATCAGGAATATCATTTTCATTCTCCTCTTTCTTATCTTCTGCCTTCTGCACCTTCTCTTGTTTTTCTTCTACTTCTTCCTCTTTCTCTTCTTCAGACTCATCATCAGAATGAGATAGACTCTTTTTGACAGCCTTTGTTGCTTCTTCAGACATTCTTCGGCTCTGCAAAGGAAAAGCAAACAATATGATCAAAGTTGGGTACTTGGACTAGTGGTGGACAATTGCGGATAAGTAACATTGAGACACCTTCTCTTAAGGGCTAATAGTATCAGTAATAAAAAGCAAGCCTACAGCTTTACGCTATGCAATGATACCTTTCTTGATCGTTTGGAGGATGAACTCCCTGCTTCAGGTGAACTTTGCTTAGGAATTCTCTTGCGTTTTCTTCCAGTACTTGACTGTTCCAACAAAATATTTTAAAAGAATGCAATATGAACACCTGTAATTCTAAAATAAAGAGCGGTTTGAACACCGAAATACCTTCTCTTTCTCATTAACTTGAACATCGTTTTCCACATGAGGTTTCTCCAAAAACTTAAACAGTTTTGTAATAATATCTTCCTGTGTTGAAAAACATGCAGCAATAAGTTGCTTTATTTGATCAACATAGAAAATTAATTAGCATAAACTTGGCCACAACCAGAAATGGCTGACCAAGCTACTCAATAAGAGAAAGATATCTTCAAACCTTCACATGACACCTATCTATTCAGGGAGGAAAAAAAATTGAATCACAAGAACAAGAACTTTGAAATATATAGCCATAGTGACCTTTCTTGTTCTGGCCTTGGTAAAATGTATGTCAAACAGATCGCAGAACTCCAACAGTTGCTCTTTGATACATTTGTCGAGCTTATCTTTTACTTTCTCTTTTGCCTTTTCCTGCAAATACCATAGACACAATTATATACAAATCTAAGGAAAATGTAAAACAATTTTCATGTGTGATGCAACACACCTCATTTCCGTGCCAAACAAAACCAGAGAAGCCCAATATATGTGTTTTGATCTCAGCAGCCTATAAAAGCAAGAAGCATGAGTCGCACTCACATATAATCATGATAAGCAGACTTGCCGCTAACACAATAGATGCAGCAAGTCCGAATAACTGGTAAAAAGTCACTACTGAAGCAGGAAACTATGAATACTCACCTTCCCTCTCCTCCCACCAAATAGAATTGTATGCAGCAGTTTCAAAGTTTCATCAGACTTCTTCCTTGTTACCTTGTAAGTAACTACAGAGAAACATTCAAGTTATCTATTTTATTTCCATTGCAAATTCGATGAAAAACAACAAAATCTAACAAATAAAGTTTTTTAAATTTGCTTTTTGACCAGCTGGAATTTTCTAAATTAAGCAAGAAACATTTCAAACATAGCTTGATCATACCGTTGGGAATATCTTTGAGGTATACACCTTGCCCCTGTAATATCCAAAAAAAGATAATTATGAACACATCAAGCAACAAAGTCTTACTCAACTCATGAAAGTATTGGCATACCTTTTCAATACTGAACTCTTTCGAAGAGTCTCTATCAATCACAGCGACAAGCCTCTCAACAGATTTACGCTCACGCACAGGACGATCAGAGAAAGGAGTCTTAGGTTCTGCGTCTTTTTTTCCTTCCTCGTTTTTTGTGTTCCCGCGAACCTTTCCACCAGAACTCTTTCCTTTACCACGCTTGTTAGAACCCTTGCTCTCTTCTTTCTCATCTTCATTCGCATGTTTGCTCTCCACTTTTTCATTGTCATTCTCATCCTTAATTCCTTCCTCTTCCCCTTCCACCTTTTCCTTTGTCAATTTAACTGCCTCTGTTTTATTTTCTTCTTTTCCTTCTTTAACTAAATCCTCCTCATTCTGGTCCTTTGTGCTCTCATCAGTTTTATCTTCATCCACATTCTCCACATTTTCAACCATTTCATCCCCTTTGTCTTCATCTACTAGTTTCTCTTCCTCGTTGATATTTCCCGTATTCTCATCCATTGTTCCATTTTCCTTTTCACCTTCATGTTTTACATCATCTTCTGAATCTTTTGCAGCTTCCTTGGGGTCCGCTTCAGTAATATTTGTCTCTTTAGCCTCTTGCTTTGCATCATCTTCAACGTTTTCATTCTCTTTAGATTCCGTATTATCCTTCATTACAGTATCTTCCACTGTACCACCTCCGGAAACATCATCATTAGTTTGCTCTTCCTTTCCATCTACATCTTCATCATTAGTTTCCTCTGCTTGTTCCGTAACATCTTCTTCCATTTTATCAGTCTCACCATTTCCTTCATTTTCCTTTATCTCAGCATCTTTCTCCAATTTCTCTGGTTCAGCCTTGTCTTCTTCTTTAGTAAGTTCTTCTGTTTCCTTACCTCCACCATTCTCCTCTTCCTTTTTTTGTCCAGCCATAGCCTCTATTGGCTTCTCAAGAGAGCTAGTCTTGTCTGTTGTCGGCTCAACAGTTGCCTTTGTATCTTCTTCCACCATGTTGAAACAGTCCAGTGGATATTTTCGCCCAAAACACTTGTCGATGTTATCAAAAGGCTGCAGGAGAAATCAGTTAAGAGGATCAAATTGCTACAATAGCGAAAATTAATGCTTTCTATAAATAAATTCAACATCTCTTAAACTAAAGCCACACACAAAGAGAGTAACACAATCTCGTAAAGAACATATCAAGCACACTGACTTCACATTACCATGTATTCAACAACCAAAAAATCAAGAGCTAAATCGAAAATTCAGACCGGAGAGTTACAGGTTATCACAAGATTTTGAGATCTAAGAAGGATATTAAGAAACTAATCTCAGATCTCTAAGGTCCACTTTCATCATCACTTACTATAATACATCATGAAATTAATCAAAAACCAATATCCACGTTGTAACTCAGATTAAACTCATAAGCTAACATCCACAAGAATTCAGACCAAACACACACAAAAAGCCATCATCTTGTTTCAATTGAATCTCTCGAAATTAGTCAATAAACGTCAAAACCCATGCATTTTTCTCCAATAAAATCATCAAATTCTCAAAATTTACAAAACAAAGAAGCACGTGAGAAACATGAGAAACCCTAGCTTATCATCAATCACAGCTTTTTAACTAAAAACACACAGAATAGTACACACACAAAACAACATAAAGTTCACAAAGAAATGGTTTTTAGCTTGTAAATTACAATACTTTAGAATTTCACCTTTACTATCTCAAGACTCGTACACCAAGCTTCTTTTTTTGTTAACCTCCTCTGTTTTTGTCTGTGAAAGAAAGAAAGAGAGAGAGATTCAAGGATTCGGACGTGAGAACATATTTTAAATACAATTAAATGCTTTGGATGTAAAGAGGAAGCAACGCCGTTCAATTTCAATGACTAAAGAAAGTTAATGAACGGTCCAGATTTCATGTTTGTTACATCCTCGTGGATCGATGACTGTGTAGAAACCAGTTTCAACGTCCGGTTTAGAAACACGTGCCGAACCGGGATCTACATTTTTTTATTTTCATTTTTTAAAATTTATATTTATGAGAATTTATAAATGTATATTTATTTAAGACACGTGAATGTGAGTATTTTTGTATATGATCAGAGTTGAATTAATAAAATAGTGATTCTTTTTAGGATATAAAAATATATTTTTAAGACTATGCATGTAAATAGTGTAAATGATCTATAATTAAAAATTAAAAAATAATGATTGATATACGGTAATAGTTGTACTTGTCTGGTCGTGGACCCCACAGTAATGTAACAACAGTAAAAATAATTTACAAACACAACACATTTTGGAACAAACATATACCGTATATGGTGGAGATAGTTTAAATCAGGATCACCTCTCTGTATAGAAAGTGTGAACTATAAATAGAACAAGGTCTCACTCCATTACTAACCTAAGAAGAATAGCTTCCCTTGTCTTTCAAGGACCAGACTGTATTCTCCCTATGTTATGCGGATACGAATACGATGAACTGTTCAAGGATGATACATCACCGTTTTGAGTCTCCTTCTGAGTTTCTCTAGAGCCATACTGATTCATACCGTTGTTTAAGCTAGCGTAGTAGGATGACATGGGAGTTGCTGCATGAACAAACCTGAATCCGAATCCATTCGGGTGAGTATGGTTGTCGACTTGTTGATTATTATGATGCTGATGCTCGTTGGATGTGTGGTTTGTTCCGTCTGGCGAGATTCCAACACCAAGGTTGAGGCTGATTGTGTCTGTTTCGTCTGGTCTGAACCGAGGCTGGATGTCGTGGTTGGTGCTAGGCTTTGAAGTTGGGACATCGTGGTTGTGTTTGCCTTCGTATGTTGTTATTACGGCTTTTAGATCATGTGATGCCCTCTCTACGTGTTTTCTCACTGGGCATCCAACAGTTGTGCATTTGTAATAGCTCCTATAAAAAGCCCGAGGAGAACATTATCAAACATGTCGGATCACAGTAGAACGAGAGGAATTTGCTGTACGAACCTAGGATTTGGGTTTCCCCTGACGACTTTCTGCCCATATTTACGCCACCTATAACCATCATCCAGTATGTCAACTTCACTCAGAGTTTGTACAACAACACGAGGCTCACGGATAGGTTTCACAAGTTGAGTTATTTCCATGGTACCATCCAACCTCCTCCACAAAGTTAAAAGAAACTTCCAATCATGTCAGATCACAGTTTCAAAGCAAGCAATACGGTCCTTCGTTATTAGTATTACCTCCGTTTAGTAAATTGATCATCTTCTTCCGGGTCATCTTTATTTCTATTTGACGCTACAACTTCTCCACCTTCTTCAGTTGCTGAGACAGGAGGTACTGCAGGGTCACCATTTTGCTCACCTGAAAGAGACAAGTTGTAGACACCAAATCCCTTCTCTGCACGCAGGAATAAATAATACAAGGAACAGATGAAGTTTAAGATATGGTCCAACTGAGTAAGTGCAATCTAGTCTCATGTGTTAGATATGATTACCATCTTGGCCAGTCAAAGGAGGATACTTGTCTAGCCTTTCTTCTTGTGCGGGCATACTAAGACCTCCCGAGTTTCGCCTCCCAGGTTGAGGTTTGGGATGTTCATGTGTACCCTTGTAAATGATATCGACGATTTGACCATCATGGGACCTTTCAAATAACTTTTTCACTTCACAATAAGGATGTGTACATTTATAATAGCTCCGCGGAAATTCACTCCCTTTGACATGCTTTTGGCCATACTTTCTCCAATTGTAACCATCATCAGCCAAGATTGACGGCGTGCTTCCTCTGGAGTCATTTTGCAATGCCTGAACTGATTCATCTTGCTCAGATCCAGATGGAATATCTGAGCTTGTTGGTGTAGTTTGAAGCGGAGGAGTTGGCCTGCTTAGATCACTTGAGGATGTTGCAGCTTCACTTATCGATGAAGGTGAGTGTGAGGATCCATGGCTCTGGCTTTGAAATTGTATTGGTGAGTCACTTCTATGCTTGTCAAGCTCTGCATAAACCTTGAAATCAATAAAGATATTTAGACAAGGTTACAAGTAACTTGAAAAGCGTAAGCTTGTGGACATAAAGTTTCTTTTGGGACAAGCGTCAGGCAGTGTGAGGAGTTCAGATGTAGTTCATTGTCTGAACAATACATAACAGTCTAAGCATAAGAAACATCACATCTTTGGACAGTACCATATTGGATGCAGGAGGTCTGAACTCAAATTCACCGGACTTTTGCTCGGTTAAGGTGTTCTGATTGAATGGCCTTCCTGTATAAGAACTCGAGTTAACGTGCACTGGTCGAGGCTTGAACAAAGAACCAGTAGTAGGGGAAGGTTCTGGCTGAAAGTTAAGGAAAATTCACAAAACAAAATCTTATCAGTGACATGAGTATACATAAGAAGGCAGAAACTAATTAATCTTGCAAGATGGTATGAGAGAAACCTGATCCATAATGGATAAAGATGATGTTTTACTGTAATCTAGATGAAAAAATCACTCTTCCACAACAAAAACGAATAACTTATTTTCAAACAGGAGATAAAACAATGCATCACTTATACTATTATCCCTTTTTGATATTTAAGCACAAGTTAAGCTAATAGCCTAATACCCACATATTGGTTACCAAAGGAATCATTCAATATCTAACATTAGCAAATGGAGTTCCTAAAAGAGAAAACAATTGGCAAATATTGTAAAAAGAAGAGAAGCACCAAACACAGGGAAATGTGAAGAACAATAGAGAGCTGCCTGAAGAGAAATATAATAGGATATAAATATATAAAGGAAAAGGTGTTTATTCCATAGAACAATCTGGACGGACACAAATGCAGAGAATAGGTAACGTGAAGAATCAGAATATAGGCACAAAGTCACTAACATAAGCAAACAAAATCATAGTTTTTGTAAGCACTTGTATGTATATACAAAAATGGAAACATCTAACTAAGTTCAATGAACAAAGAGAGAGAGAAAGCATCTCCACCAAATTATACAAAAACCTCAAGAAATCTCCCCCACTAATAAGGACTATTTACAAGCATGGTACAATGTAACAAAATGTCGAAACAAAAGTATCTGATTTTAGATAAAACCCAATTCCAATTTCACGAAAAATCTCTCTTTTAGGTTTATGAAAATGCCATGAAAAACACATGAATTTCTCAATTTATACCACGAAATGTTGCGAAAGGAGAGAGATCTTTACACAGGAGATGAACAAAAGAGAAAGTGTGTACCTTGATGTTGGAGATGAAAACGGGAGATTCCATAAACGACGTCGGACTAAACCCAGGAAGAACCGTTATATCGGCGGATCTAGAGATCGGAAGCTTCGCCGGCGACATCAGCTTGTACCTTGCGCCTCCGCCGGCTGAATCGTGTCTTGCCGTGGGATTTTCCGGCGGCGAGGAATCGACCTGGAAATCCTTCCGGTCTTTAACTTGAGGGTACATTTCAGGGAAAGCAGATAGAAGAAGGAATAAGGAAGGGGAAAGTGGAGCTTAGCTATGGCAGATTTGCTGCTATGTGAGAGTTAGTGAAGAAAATCACACTCATTTGTTGTTATCTTTTTCTGAATTACTCTTCTTTTTTCTACTTGTTTTAACCTGCTTTGTTTATGGAGTTTTTTTTATAAAATAAATTCGTATTTTTGTAATTGTTCTCTTGTTTTAACTTTTAAGTTAAGTGATATTTTAATTTTTAAAACAGTTTATACTTTATACTTTATATTTACGTATTTTTAATTTTTACTAAAACAATGATAATCAAAATAATAATAGAGGAATTCACCAAACAAAGATACATACACTTTCTTTTTAAAAAAATTTAGTGATATTAATCTTCGGATTAGTATGTTTGACTAATTGAAACTTTGACATGTGATTATAACTTGGTAATCCAACAAATGTTATGTGATCGTCAAATGCCTAATTATGGCTTTGGCCGTCTAAATTGTTGGATTTATAAATATATAATGCAACCTTTGGATACTCATAAACATCATTATACCCAAAAAGAACATTTCGGTAGACTTTTGCCTCCACACAAAACAAGTTGTATATATAGATCTTATCTTCTTATTCTGGAAATAACATCATATATCACTAGTAAAAAAATTGCCCGGCAAAAACCACGAAATGCCACGAAAAGCCACGTTGAACAGTAATAGGCTACCCACGAAAAATTTTGTGGCTTTTTCGTGGCTTTTTGGTGCTACCCACGAAAATTTTCGTGGATAGCGTGAAACCCACGAATTACCCACGAAAATTTTCGTGGGTAGCGTGAAACCCACGAATTACCCACGAAAATTTTCGTGGGTAGCGTGAAACCCACGAAAATTTTCGTGGGTACTGTAAAACCCACGATTACCCACGAAAATTTTCGTGGCTTTTGAATACCCACAAAAATTTTCGTGGCTTTTTCGTGGCTTTTTTAAGTACCCACGAAAATTTTCGGGGCTTTTTCGTGGGTACTTCGTCTTCTTCCCAAACCTAATTTCCGCCGCACACAATATTTACCTTTGGTCTTTTTGATGATTTCCGGCGATTTAAGGCGAAATTCCGGCGATTTTAGGCGAAAAACGTGCTATTTCTTCAGGTTAACTTATATATGTATATTTGGTTGTTTAAATTTTGATTGTTGTTGAATTATCATAATTGTTGTTTGATTTTGTTGTTTGCTGTAGATCTTGTTGTTGTTTGATTTTGTTGTTGATTATATTGTTCTTGTTGTTTGATTGTTTTTGTTGTTTGATCTAGATCTTGTTGTTGTTTGATTTTGTCGTTGATTATCATAATTGTTGTTTGAATTTGTTGTTGATTATATTGTTAAGGACATAAACAATTATAAGGTCATAAACAATTTAAACTAAAAATTATACAATTGTAACAATTTTCTCCTTTACAAATCTTAGGGATTTTGTCTTTCTATAATTGTTTATTTTACTTAAACTTTCTATTGTCTTTGTAATGAATTTGATATAAATTTTTAAACACTAATCATATGTGACAAAAATATGTGAATTTCACTTAAAATATGTGATTTTTACTTAAGATATCTTTGTTTAATCACTTAATATATCTGAATTTTAAAACACTAATTTCAAAATATGTTTCCTTGATTAGTGTTCTAAAATTTGTGATGCCATGTTTTTTTTACTTAAATGTATGTTTGTTTTAAAATTTGATTGTTAGGTTCTATTTGTAGTTATGTCTTCATCTAGGGGTACACGATCTCGTTCTAGTAGGTCGCAGTTGGGTCTCCCCCAATCTCGTTCTTGAAGCTGGAAGCTCGGCGGGGCCGGGTCAAGTCTCGCGGGATCCGGAAGACTCGAATCAAGGCACGCTAGACCCGACTCTAGTGTCGTTAGGCCCGATCCAGCTCGAGGAGTTCAACACAATCCACCTAAACTCGCTTGTGAATTTTGATTATAACTTGTAGTTTTTTGTATTTTGCAACAATTGTTTTTATTTATATAACTTTGAATTTTGTTAAACTATTTGCTTTGCGGTTTTAATTATAAAATATTATTGTCTTTCTAATTCGGTTTTAATTTTAATTTTTAAAATTTATAATTTCGTAAATTGGATTATTATTATTTTTTTTTAAAATTCAGCCTACCCACGAAAAACCCACGAAAATTTCTATCCACGACGCTATACCCACGAAAATTTTTCGTGGGTTTTCGTGGGTATTTTGTTTTTTTTTACTAGTGTATATATTATACCCACATAAGAGAGAATGTAAAAAACCACATCACAGAATATCTGCCCTTACTGAAAAATGATAAAATGTTATAGAATAGAATATTAGAATGTGTAAAACTGATGCAAAATAATATTTTTAAAAATTTCTTGTGGTTGTAGCATATGATTCTCTCTTTACAATATTAAATGATACCATCAAATAAATAGTATGTCAAGGCAATCATATCAAATGTGAAAAACATTTAAGACATTTTAGAACAACATGAAAAGTTGAAAACATATTTCATTAGATACATCTAAATGTCTTGTTAGGTCGAATATGCAGACATTACATGGATTATAAATTACAACTTCCTTTTTAGACAATTCTTTCATCTCCTAGATAGAGTGCATCATATAAAATCTAAAATATGCATAAAGTATAAGCTTAGTTTGTTTCTAAAGCAAGGAATATGTGCTGAGATTTTGGTTAATTTGTATGTTATGTGCATCATATTATTATGTTTAACTTATTTTTGCTTGTTTATATTCTCTTTTTTTTGGGTGCAAATGCTTGTTTATATTCTCTAAACAAAGATGTTTTTTAAACGGAAAAATATCAATTAAATCATGAACTTTCAAAATTCACCGAAAAAAACATGAACTTTCACGTGAACCATTTAAATCATATATTTTTCGTTGCTGATGTTTTAAATCATGAATTTTTTTTACTGAGACAAAAAGAGCACAAAGTTGAGTCCGTTAACGGAAAATTTGACAATATGCTCAATTCCAACCAATTGAAGTGCTCGGTTCTTCAAATAAACCTCAAACAGTGTCAAACTATTGCGTTACTATACTTAACTTTGGACTCTTTTTGTTTACGTTGTGCTTTTTTTGTTCCGGTAAAAAAGAATTCATGATTTAAAACGTCAGACAACGAAAAATACATGATTTAAATGGTTCACGTGAAAATTCATTTTTTTTTTCGGTGAATTTTGAAAGTTCATGATTTAATTGACATTTTTCCATTTTCTAAACCAATACCCATAAATTATTTTTGAGCTGATGTAACTATATTCCATTTAAAAAGTGTAAAACTACAAATTGTTTCACAAATAAATATTGCGATTAATACTATTCAATAAATGTATGGTTGAAATTAATAAATTACAAAATAAAATGAGCAAACATCTTCCATAGCTGTCTTTAAGGTCTCCCTCTAAAATAAGATTCTCACACTAAAAAAGAAAGAGATGCAAATCTCAAATCTTTCCCACTATTATTATAATATGACAGTTGTTCTTCTCTATTTTACCATCTCTGGCCTCGAGAAAATAAGGAATCCTTCTTAATGGAATTTTAAAATCAATTAATTAAAAAAAAAAAGCATTACAGAAAAATTAAAAGAAAGGAAAGATTTTTAATAAGCTCGAGAGAAAAGGAGACAAAGAAGAACTCTTTAGAGATAAATTAGAGAGAGAGACAGAGATAGTGGGATGTCTTATAGAATGAACAAAACATCCTCTGTTTCTCTTTGCCTTGTTCCTTTTCTCAGATCTTAAAGGCTCCTCCACGTTTTTCACCATCTGGGTTCTCTCCAAAATGGTGACTTTCGTTCTCCACAAGTTTGAATTTTTCTCCAATTTGTTTCTGTCTCTTTCATTCCATTGTCAGATTTGATTAATACACAATTCCGATTTGATCGGAGCTTGGATTCTGTTTCGGACAAAAGTAGATTTCAATGTCTCAATCTCGCGGCGTTGAGACATCGTTTATTAACAACTAATCATAAATCTCAGAGCTTTTGAGCTCTTTGAATCTTTGAAATAGCTTGCTTCATTAAGATCTGTGTTTTGCAGGAGCAAAAGATGGAATCTGTGTCGGATCTGGGGAAGCTCTTCATTGGAGGGATCTCGTGGGACACAGACGAAGAGAGGATGAGAGAGTATTTTAGCAAGTACGGAGATTTGGTAGAAGCTGTGATCATGAGAGACCGTACCACAGGGCGTGCACGCGGCTTCGGGTTCATCGTCTTTGCAGATTCTTCTGTTGCAGAGAGAGTGATCATGGAGAAACACATTATCGATGGCCGCACGGTTAGTTAAAAGTTAAAACCCATCAAAAGATCATTCATTGTAGTGACTTTGAGCTATATATCATCTTAATGTTTCGATCTTTATCTATTTTTGCTAAAAAGGAGGACTCTTTCCCATGTTTTTGTTGTTGCAGGTCGAGGCGAAGAAAGCTGTGCCACGAGATGATCAGCAAGTGCTAAAACGACACGCCAGTCCAATGCATCTTATCTCACCTAGCCATGGTGTTAATGGTGGCAACGTGCGGACAAAGAAGATCTTTGTTGGAGGTTTACCGTCTAGCATCACCGAGGCTGAGTTCAAGAACTACTTTGATCAGTTTGGTATGATTGCTGATGTTGTGGTAATGTATGATCACAACACACAGAGGCCAAGAGGCTTTGGCTTCATCACCTATGACTCCGAAGAGTCTGTTGACGTGGTTCTTCACAAGTCCTTCCATGAACTAAATGGAAAAATGGTTGAGGTTAAAAGAGCAGTGCCAAAGGAGCCCACTTTAACTCTTTCTAACCGAAGCCCGCTAATTGGGTATGGTAATAACTATGGAGTAGTCTCCAATAGGTCACCCGCCAATAGCTACTTCAATAGTTTCACACCGGGTTTTAACAATAATCTAGGGTCTGTTGGCCGGTTTAGTCCCATTGGTAGCGGGAGAAACGCTTTCTCTAGTAGCTTTGGGCTCGGTTTGAACCAAGAAATGAGTATGAATTCAAGCTTTGATGGTGGTAACACTATTGGGTATAGCCGGATCCCGGGCAACCAATATTTCAACAGTGCTTCACCAAACCGTTACAACTCTCCTATCGGGTACAATAGAGGTGACTCTGCTTACAATCCGAGCAATGTAGACTTGTGGGGAAACAGAGCCGACTCTTCTGGTCCTGGATGGAACTCGGGAGTATCTGCCGGTAACAACAGAGGAAGCTGGGGACTTTCTTCTGTGGCCAGCGACACCAATGGCTACGGAAGAAACTTTGGGTCCGGGAATGGACTTTCTGTATTGTCATTCTCGAGTAACACAAACGGTTTTAATGGCTCAATAGGAGAATTGTACAGAGGTAGCTCGGTTTATAGCGACTCAACGTGGCAGCAGCCAATGCCTCGACAAAGTTCTACTAATGAGTTAGACGGGTTGACTCGCTCGTACGGGTTTGGTATTGAGAATGTAGGTTCAGACCCATCTGCTAATCCATCTGAAGGTTACCCTGGAAGCTACAACGTCGGAAACAGACAAACACATAGAGGTAACACAACTACACATAACATGCTTTTGTTTTGATTTACAGTTAAAGGGTAATTTGTGTCTGAAGTCTGATCAGTGTTTTCAGGTATTGAAGCATAGGGAAGTAAATCGATGAAGAAAAATGAGATATGTAGATCAAAGAACAGCCATTTTCTGTTGCAGAGTTTGTTATTTGATATCATCATCACAGTGAGTTTATATTTTCCTTTTTAGCACAAAAAAAGTTTGTTCTTTATAGTTCTTACATAAGATAAAAAGATGAGAATGGTACGTAGCTGCAAAGATACAAAACATGGGATGATACAAGATTTGGTTTCAGTGTTGATTCTCTTCATAGTAATAAACCAGAGATCGTTGATTCTCGATCACTGTTCTTTTAGGTTCTTTCTCTTCTTAATGTTGTGTGCTCTGTTTGTAACTCTAATTGTTAAAAGAGAATTATTTCTTTTGGATTTAATCTTTTGATTCGACTTTTCATGAGAACTTTTGATTTTTCTATTAGCATGAGAAAAAAAAAAACATTACTTTTAGACATTTTGTCTATTTGTAGAATTAGTGTGATTTGATTAGGAAATAATAACAAGACAAAACCATATGACTCTGTTTTTGCCTTAAACAAAGACAAAGTGGGTCCCAGTTAACTGAATCAATATTTTTCTCATATGCCAAACCAATGCGCTTTTGGGGCCCACTGAAAGTTTTGCTCCAATAACAATTCTCTATTTTTCAAATTCCCCAACGGTCGAAATAGAATATTCCGACATTTTAAAATCCCTAATTTTTCCCCCTTTCTCTCTCTCTCACCAATCACCTCACGCTCTACTCTCTCTCTCTAAATCTCTTTCACTCTAATCTCTCTCTCTAAATCTCTTTCACAAAACCATGAAGTCTCCGGCGACGACGAAGATGAGCGAGAACAGGTTCTTTGGAGGCATAACAAGTTCATCGATACGAAACTTGCTTCCCAGATCAATCTCAGCGAAGCAGAAACAAATCCAAAACCCAGAATCAAAGATTCTCAGATCCAACGACGAGAACTCCGTTCCTGTAGATCTTAACATACAGCCTCGCGATAATCATCCATATGAAACAGATCGTGTTGACGTAAGCTCGAAAAACCTAAACAAAAATTCTTTCTAAAATTAGTTAGATTTTCTAGTGTATTGCTTTGTGTAGTTGCTTAAGATTGTTAGATCCGTGGTAGTATAAGACTAGATTTGTATTAATTTAAGGAGAGGCCCTTACAGGACAAGAACATGGGAGAAGAGGCCGTACTGTATAGAAGAAGAACCAGTTCAGTGCCTAGTGAAATTACAGAGGAAGATGACTCTTTGGGTGACCAGATTCGAGAACTTAAGGTTTTGTTTTCCTTTTTTTTTTATCCATAGCATATTCGTTGTGAGTTTGTATATACTGACATTGAGGTATAAACTGTGTGTTTTGGTTTACAGGAAGAGCTCATAAGAACAAAGTCTGATGGGTATAAACCTGATGGGAGTAAAAGTGGACACTTTGTGCGGGACAGTTTGAGTCAACTTAGAATCAGTATCAACAAATCTTTACTCATTTCTTGCCCCAAAAATGATGAATCCAAGGTGAAAGATATGAATGTGGATCGTGTTGGTGATGATGATGATGTGGTGGAATTGAGTAAACATTTTGAGAAGTTTCATGGTTCTTATGATTCTGTTCACTCCTCATTTGCAAGTATTTCATGCTGTGAAGCAGACTCCATGTGTGAAGAAGATATCTACTCAGAAGACTTGGAGAAACCCAAGACCGGAAATCATAAAGATGTCGACTTTGATGATGATGGCACAAGCCAGCTCGCAGCGGGTAGTGGCGTTCGAATCAGCTCACAGTTTCCTACATGCATTCTAGAAGAGCCGATTTTCTCGGAATCTCCTAAAATTAAGAATTTCCAGAAGAGTGTGGCTGCATCAACAAAATTTCAAGCAAGTCCTAGAAGCTTGTCTGATAGCTCCAACGTCGGTACCATGAAAGTCGATAAAATTAGCCCTTCTATGTCAAAGAAGCTTTCAGGTCCTACAGATGCTTTAGCTGCGAGTCTCCAGAGAGGAATGCAGATTATAGACTATCATCAACAAAGCTCACTATCAAAAAGTTCTTCTGTTTCCTTCTCTTTTGGTCATCTTGCATTGAAGCCTTGTGCAGAAGCTGATAACCTTAATGCTTCAGTTCAGTCATCAAGAAAAGATGGACAATCTTCGATTCTCTTATGTCTTTCATGCAGAACGAAACTTGACCAAGGCACTGAAGTATATATACTAAAACCGAGATATTTCCATACATTTTACAATAAATTTTGTTTTGACTAATTCTATTTGGCAACTTATCTTACACTCTTTTCTATATCAGGCAACAGAAGAAGCTGGCTTGAGCGAGAAACATCTCAAGAACAAGTGTATGGAGCAAGCAACCAAAATCGAGGAGCTAACTCGACTGGTAAGAAAACTTGTAAACTTATGAGAATAGTAATTGTCTGTGAGCTTGAATCTTGTTCTTCAAATTACTATGTTACTAATTCTTCACATTCCTGAAGGAGCCATGGAATGTGAAGCAACTAGTGTCTATTAATTGATAATCCAAGAATTGATTAATCTATATTATGGCCTTTGTTTGCAGCTTAGGAAATCTGGTGATGGAACAGAGGTCATCAAAGAAGTATATGAGACGAAACAAGTTAGCGATGATTTCGGAAAAACAAACTTTGATGTAAATGAAAAAGAAGCTCTTCTCAAGGAGATTGCAGAGCTAAAGAGCAAGCTGCAGCCTACTAAGTCTGCAGATAATCTGAGATCCTCTTTGCTACTACGTTCCATTCAAATGCGCAAAAGCATTGATGTTACCAAAAACGCAGAGAACAATGATGCCTTAGAGAAAGAACGGGAAATGTGGACAGAAATGGAGAGTGAATGGATATCTTTAACAGATGAACTCAGAATGGATATCGACAACCATCGCAGGCGCGCAGAGAATCTAGAGATTGAGCTCAAACAAGAAAAGTTAGCCACAGAGGAGTTGAATGACGCGCTAACTCGAGCTGTTCTTGGCAACAGCAGGTTCATAGAGCAGTACACAGAGCTGCAGGAGAGGTACAATGAGCTCGGGGAGAAACACGGCATGATGGTTGCTGGAATAACGGATGTAAAGAAAGCAGCATCCAAGGCTGCTATGAATGGTCGCCATGGAAAGAGTTTTGCTAAAGCCTTTTCAGTTGAACTATCTGCCATCAGAGCCGAGAAGGAGAAAGAAAGAGAGTTCTTGAAGAAAGAGAACAAGAGCTTAAAAACTCAGCTGCGGGACACAGCTGAAGCTGTTCAAGCTGCTGGTGAATTACTTGTCAGACTCAGAGAATCTGAACAAGCCTTACAAGTCTCTGAGGTAAACTAAAACAAGAACCATTCTTTACGGTCATAAACACTCTCATCTCAAAATGTTTTGTTCATTAAATTTAACTCAAACAATCAATCACAGGAACGATTCACTGTGGTCGAAGATGAGAAAGAGAGGCTAAAGAAGAAAATGGAGCAGGTAAAGAGTAAACACAAGACAGAAATGGAGACAATGAAGCAGTACTTAGCAGAGAGTAAACTGCCAGGATCTGCATTGTTGCAGCAGCCATGGTACAAGGATGAGCAGGACGATGAAGAAGAAGAAGAACAAGAATCAGACCATCAAGCAGGACCTGTACGATTCGATGACTACGAGGATGATCAGGCTTGGAGAGCAGAGTTTGGAGCCATATATCAAGACCACCATTACTGATTGTTTCAATTCTTTCAGACAAAAGACCATTCTCTGGTCATTTACTGCTGTAATATAGCAACCTCGCTTATGTCTCTTTCTATTATCATGTTGTTCTCTTGTATTGCTAAAGAGATTTGTAATGGCTTGAAAACATTCTTTTCATGTATCGATTCATCTTTTTCGATTATTTTTGAGGCTCCATTACACAAAACAATTTGGACTAACTATCAATTGAAAATAGTTTAGGGGTTACAATTACAAATTAAATAAAATATAAAGCTCCTTTCTTCACTTCGCTAATGGGCCTGTATATAATAATTGATGAGCCCATGTTTTGAAAAGGTGAACTAAAATGGCGTCGTTTATAGTACACGCAAAGCAACTATTAAGCGTCGTCGTCGTCTTGTGAGAAAAATATCCATCAAAGTAGGCGAAAGGATATTTCCAGATTGGGTAGAGAGAGAGAGAGAGAGAAGAGAGAGAGAGAGAGAGAGCTTCAAGTGTTTAAGCTATGGCTGCCGAAGATTCTTCAGATTCTTCTATAAAACTGGAAGCGAAGCTCGAATCCGATTCGAATCTTCGCTCTGACGGTGACGATGCTGTCCACAATGATTCATCAAAGGGAAGAGCAATCCCGGCTCCCGCCGTTTGTCTTGTCCGTTTCGCCGGAGATGCAGCTGGTGGCGCCGTCATGGGCTCTATCTTCGGATACGGTTCTGATTTTTCTCTCCTCGTTTCTTCTATGCCTTGGTTTTTATCTGCTATTGTTTCTATCGAACCTTGTTTTGTTATGTTAAAGCATATCGTCTAACACAAGATAAGTTTGTGAGTTTAGGTTCAGGATTGTTCAAAAAGAAAGGCTTTAAAGGATCATTTGCAGATGCAGGACAGTCTGCTAAGGTATTCATGAACTTTACTGCATTGCATTTTGTATCAAAGAACTTGCCATATAATGCTTGCTGTTTCACAGAAACTGAGTAATTTTGCAAATTTTTTTGTTTGTTCAAGACTTTTGCGGTTTTATCTGGAGTACACACTTTGGTTGTTTGCCTTATGAAGCAACTGCGTGGGAAAGATGACGGTGAGACACTCTTAAAAGTACAAATGGTTTAGACATGTGTAGTCTCATCGTGATGTCGCTACTTATAGTGTTGGTGTTATTGTGCAGCCATTAATGTTGGAGTTGCTGGGTGTTGCACTGGTCTTGCTCTAAGTTTCCCTGGTAAGCCAAATCCATTATGGTCAATTGTGTTATCTACTTTGTGGCAGTGACGCACTTACTCCTGAGATATAAGAGCTAACCATATGCTATGTGTTGCGTTGTGTTGCAGGTGCTCCACAGGCTATGCTACAGAGTTGTCTAACTTTTGGGGCTTTCTCTTTTATCCTCGAGGGACTCAACAAAAGACAAACAGCTTTGGCTCACACCGTCTCCTTTAGACACCAAACCGGTAACTCTCAAGATCATCACCGACCTTTACCACTCTCTCTCGCTCTCCCGATCCACGAAGAAATCAAAGGAGCCTTCTCTTCTTTCTGCAAGTCTTTAGCTAAACCGAAAAAGATCTAGTTTTCGCGTTATCCTCCCTTTCCGTGTACCTTAGGCTCTCTACCTCTCTGTAGATCTTTAAATTTCCCGCTTTTTCTGTACATCACGAGAGATGTTTTGTTAAAGGCTTTTGCAAGAGCCAATCCAAAGAGTTGTGTACTTTTGTTCTATCAATACAATGGTTTTGACACTCTTACTTCTTTTAGAAACACTCCATTGCCTATGTTTATTAGGGACCAAAAGCTTGTGCATTGACATTATGTTTTTTTTTTGTAGGTGTAAAGTGAAGTAAGAAGAGAACATAAACTCAAAAAAAGTTGTATCTGTTATTGAGACAAAAATATCTCACTTGCCTTGTTTCTGCCTGAGGCGTTCCTTGACAAATTCATTACGAGCTTTAGTGCGAGCTTGCTGAGGAGCGACGTTGAGATAAGAGAGATGGATTCCAATGGCGAAGAGAGCTGCTCCTGACGCGAAACAAGCCACCGTCATCGCCAGTTTTCTTGGTGTTGATGGATAGCAAAAAGACATTCTCCCCGGAAAAAAAAAATCAACTCTTTCGTTTGCTACAAATAATCAAAACTTGTCTGTATCAAAGAAGAAAGATAAAGAAAAAGTTCAACCAAGTTAAATCACAAGAATAAGTAGACACAACAGTGAAAGTGGTAACACATACATTCTCAGAGACATTTCATCGAACAGTTTATGTGCATTCTCTGTTTTTTTTTATTGAAAAAACAACATTATTGAATCACAAGTTTTATTGGTATTGAATAAAATCTCGTAGACAGAGTGTTATGTAAATTGCAGAACCAAAAAGGGAGTAGATTTTCTTACCATAAGAAGGTAAACTCTGAGCTTCGATGAGAAAAGACACGCACGGTACGATGATCTCGAGATTGTTCAGACATCAATGATTGTTCTTCGTATGCGTCTATGAGATGATGTTACAGACAAATGTTGCAAAAAATATCATCGGCTAAATAATAATTAGCTGGTAATTGTAACAGCAATGGGGATGTAGCTCAGATGGTAGAGCGCTCGCTTAGCATGCGAGAGGTACGGGGATCGATACCCCGCATCTCCATTATTATATTTTCTATTTACGTTATTCTTTTACATTTTTGTATACCGGCTTGTGATGGATTTATTACATGAGATTGAATAAAAAGAAAACTTCTCCGAGAAGAAATTGTGTAGTGTTTAGAAAGAATACAATCTCACAAATATTACAAGACACAAGGCAAGTGTATTATAGTGTATAACAACAACAACAAAAAATGAATATATCAGATGGATCCGAGGGAAAAGTTATGATCACATAAGTAGAAGAGAGGCAAAAACCACTGCAAAAACAGAAAGGAGAAGAGATAGAGCGAGCCGGGTTTGTCCGTTAGGTGGTGGTGCATTGGTTGATGGTGTTCCAGGGGTTGCTGTTGGTGCTGGAGCTTTCGCTGTAACTGGAGGTAGCGGTGGCTCACTGACATCATCATCAGTGAAGACCGGATTTGGAGCTTCCGCTGGAGGCAAAGAAGGAGTACCCACAACTTGTAATAGACCACCTGGTTGGACCGGAGCCATGTAATTCGGAGTTTCTTTCCTGCCTAAGCATCGATTCGCTACAGAAGAAGAACCACAAAGTTTTAAGTAATGATGTTTAATAACTAAAACTTATGGTAACAAAACTTTTGTGGCACTTACTTTTGTATCTTGAAGCTGTGAATGGGAACTCGGTGATGGTTCCGTTTACGCCGGCTCCAGTGATATATGTGTTAATCTCATTGGTCGCGTCCGAGGCAAAGTCATATGGTTGAGACACAAACTCATTCTGAAACAGTTCCACATAAACCGGTAGACCAGACTTCTGCAGCTTCTCCACAACATTGGTCTGCCCGGTGACGAACCCGTCAGCTTTAGGATAAACCGATGTTTTTCCGATTACAACAGCTTTGGCGAACTTCTTTATGTCTTGGATAGCAGAGTCTAGAATATCACTGATGGTTTCTTCGATTTTGTACACCGTCTCGTACTTGCTCAGCTTCTTGAAGTCCACTAGAACCGAGCTGTTTGTCGACTGAACCATGACCTTTGTGGTAATTGTACTGTTGCTATAGCCAGTCTCTGTGAGTGTATCAAGAACAGCTTTCACCACGTCTAGCCCTTGATTCTCTCTCAGGTATGCTGCATTCTAAACGGACAAAGAAAAAAACACACAGTATCGGTCACGGTCTAATTGATAAAATCTTTAAGAAGACTAAGTTGGTGGACGAGAGCTAACCTCTACACTGATCAAGACACCGGAGAGAGAGGTTGAGTTCTTTGCAAAGTTTAGGAACTCGGAAAGCGAAAGAAGCTTTCCAGAAGTTCTCTCATTTGGATTCCTAAACAGATTGACTACTCTGTAAGGGCTTTCAATAGCAGCTGCAAAAATAAATAGATTGTAGATTAGCCATTGTAACTCTCAAGATATATATATATATATAACCTCTTTAAGTAGTAGCATGTAATAGTTTTTTTTGTAAATTGTAAAGACGATGAAACTTACGAGTCAGGGTCTGGATCTCAGTCCATGTGAGACTAAAAGTGTATATACCACCAACCGAGCTGAACTCAGGAACAGGCGTTGAACGGTTTCTGAAAGCAGTTTGGGCTACATTTGTGATGTTCCCTAGATCGATCGAGCTTGAGCAAAAGGGTGTACCGTCGCTTGACATTTGGACCGAGCAATCGATAACATCAGCGCCGTCTTTGACTGCTTTTTCATATGCCAAGTCTGTACATCCTGGATAGTCTCCACTCGCACCATTTTTCGATATAACAAGAAAATCCACTGAGACACAAAACCACATTGTAGATTCTTAAGTCAATCACAAGATTCTTTATAAGTCATATCAAGAAACAAAGGGTCTCCTACCTTTTTTTGTCGCGTTTTTGCCAACGTGTGTGAAGCAATCTGATGAAAACATGAAAAGAAATGTTTCGGTTTTAAGTATTTTCATCTGTAAATGAAGGAAAAATTGCTTGTCTTTAGGAAGAGATTTTGCTTACCTATGGATGCAGATGCAGTTATAGGAAAATCAGTGAGCACGCCTTCGACAGAGAAATTGCCATTGTCAACAAAAGACAGATACTCGGACACGGGATCGAAGCTATAGTCATGTGCAATATCAACATCATTCGCGAAACCAGAGACATACACTTCCAATCCCGCCTTGTGAGCATCTTGTACTAATGATGTATGAGGAAGCAAGTACTGCTTGTCATCGAGCGGCAATATATAAGACTTGGGGACAAGAATCCCCGAAGCGAACGTCTTGACAAAAGTCAAGTTACTCAAGATAGAACCGTATGTCCTGTTCGTAGTCGGCTCGAACTCTTCTTTCCCTAGGAACCGAAAGACGAAACTCGGTCCATTACGCCCAAAACGTCCAGAAATCTTCTTAAAGAAGTTGACTTCAGGGGAAGAGATGAAGTCAATGATAACAGTCTTTGAAGCTGATATCAAGAAGCTGCTCATGCTCAGATTACGCTGCGCGTAGAAGGCTTCGTGCTGAACATTCAGCCAGAGACCTTCAGGTCGAAACTCGTTGTTTACAATCTGAACCGTCAAAATCGAGTACAAGTTACCATCGAACCTATTCGACCTAGACAGTATACCTCTAATCACTGCATCAACGCGGAAACCAAAAACACATTTGTTATAAGAAAAACAATATTCTCTTTTCTTACTTTAAGAACTTTGATCTATGAAACACTTACAATAAACTTCCATGAGATCTTTCAAGGAGAAATCAATGGTGAACCAACCAGGAGTAGTGACTCCATTAACAAGGTAGATTTTTTGGCTTTTCGGGTAAGCTTTTTCGATAGTCGAAGCGTTGCTCATTGTTAAGCCAGGGAAGCATATACCAATACCATCTTTTGTTAGCTGAACATCACACCACAGAACAACGTCTGGCACACTCATCACCATTGCTGCGTTGTAAGCATCTAGGCTCGAATCTGGGAACAATCCAGAGAACCCACCACGAGCAATCACACGAGGAGGATCACCTGATCGTCAAAAATTGTGACTTTTTAGGAAACTTTCTATATTTGGAAAGTTACTTTTTTTGGAACAGGACTTACCTGTGAGTGTTTGCCATGGGCTTTTAGGTTTTTGAGCATTGATTTGAGGAAGAAGAAGATGAATCAGAACAGCGAAACGGAATAGAAGCGACGTAGCTCGTAAGCCTTGCATTGTTCGGATTTACTTTGCCGGCGACTTTACCGGCTTAGTTATTGTCGGAGACTAAATGAGTTTTGCTACTTCTGCCTATTTCTTGTGTGGGATTTTTATTTATATGATTCCGTTGAATAAATTAATTTTAATTAAAAAAAAAAGTCTTATGAGTAAATTAATTCGAACAAGTTATTAGAAAGTCTGATAATGTCGCAGCCTACCACAATTACGCGTAATCACGTATTTTCTACGGACCGTCGAGCCGAGACTTTGGACGGCTCGGCTTCAGCTGATGTTATAACAAAAAATGAAATTACAATAAAAAAAAATGTTTTTTCTCTTTTCGTAAACAACAATAATATTATGATAATTTGTAATTCTCCGTACAAAATATATGCATATACTAACATCATTTCCAATTATATAATTTTGGTAGCACATAATTTAGAAAAACACAGAAGAAATATAATTAGCCTTTTGTCAGCGGCTCGGCTCAAGCCAAATGAATTTTAAACGGTTACAAAGGGCCCCACAACATGGCCGTCATGAATAATATTTCAACATACACGTGGCGAATATCCATTTGTGATCACTCTTGCCATAAGCAAAAACGCGCAAACTATTCACGTTATAACGTGGGACCCGTTGTTTGCTGTAAGCACCACAAAATAAAACCAAAAAACATTTATTTACTAATTGTTTCTTTAAAAAGATTGTTTTTTGCGATTAGAAAGCTGTCCTATTTCAAAATCATTTATCAGAATTTCATTAAAATATTAAAATATTCAAAATTAAATTTAAATAAATTTTATCCACATAATCTTACTTTTTAATATTATACAGTAAACATTAATTAGCGAATATAAGTGAATCAAGCGTAGTTATACTAAAAATTGGTTGAAAGATGTAGTTTTTAAGCGGTTAAGCGCAGTCGTTGGTGATGTTGTGCTCCTGAGTTCGAACCGCGTTGGGAGCGATGATTTACGCCATTAATTGGTATTATCAAAAGGCTGGTCGCGGACCTAGGTTTAACAAAAAAAAAAAAAAATGTAGTTTTTAGAATTTGTGTTTGTTTATTTGATCTTGATGTGATGTTGTACTTGTAGGAATAAATGTTTGTTTATATTTTAATAATTAAATTATTATAAATTTACACGGTCAACTTCCAATGTCTTTAATTGATTTTATGCTGTCCAATGAGAGTGACCTTAATCCTATAATTATATATGTTTTTTTTTTTTGACTGCCTATAATTATATATGTTTGGAATAAGAATAATACACAATACATTTTCATTAACAACATGGCCGTCATGATCTGCAACCATACACTCATGATATTTTTGTTTTTGCCTTTTCGGACATTGTTTTTTCTTTAAACCAGTTTTCTGTTATACATTGTTTATTTTGTTGACAAATTACAAAAATGTAGTTAATAATCATAATTATTACAGTCCATATTATTATTCTACCCGCCAATTTATAAGGTAAGTAAAATTTGTTCAGTTATTTTATTTTTCGTTAAAGAAGAAAGTCACGTGTAAACTGGGCCTTGCACGGATATTGAACTCATTGATATTTAATTACAAAGCCGGTTTGGCCCATTAAAAAATGGGCCTGGGAAGGATCCGAGTCAGATCCAATCCAAAGATTCTTGTGGAAATCTATTGAAATAATTGTAATCTAAACAAATGGCTTATGTTTCAGTCTTGAGAAAAGAGAACACTCTTAAACCACCATTACAGGAAACACTTTTAACTACCAAAAAACACTCTTTAACTAACCACTACAAGAAAACATGAAAAATAAAATTATATGTTTAGACATCACACACTCGACCAATACATGCAGATTTTTCCTGATGCAATTCTTATCCACTGTGACCTAAACACCGAACAAATTGTGACTGTGTTCCTCTTCACCGGTTCAAGGAGTAGTGTTTTCAATGTTTTGCATGTTATAGGAAGTAATCAGGGGCGGGCCTTTTTGCGGGAGGCCCTCTTGAGTCCTGCATTTAGAGTTATAAGTTAGTCTCTTGAGTCCTGCATCACGAATCATAACAAGAAGTATCACACATACCTGCTGGGCTGCATCGAACACACGGAACTCCTTGTTTAGATTCTCATCGAGCTCTAGAATTGAAGCCACATTACCGCATCTAGAAAGCATAATCAAAATGCCACAATGAGGCTAAACCGAAAGAAGATACTGTATGTAGACTAAAATAGACTGGTTCTGAGTATCTTATTTACCTATAACAGTAATTCGGAGCTGACCACACAGTCACGATCTGGCTATCGAACATCCATTTGTAACCTTCCATAACTAGTTGATGTGCTCTTCCTATGTAGTCTATGTTGTTTGTGTGGTTGAAAGACTTGACAACACTGCCACCAAAAAGGAATCCGGCACCACGGGGACTCAACCCCCATCCATCTACAATATCTTCAGGATCAGACCATAGAAGGTCACACATTGCACCATCGTGTGGTACTTCTTGCTTCCGGTCAATCGTCCTAATCTGTCACAAAAGCATGGGTTCGTTAGTTAATTCATTCTAGTTGTAACTTCTAATTATATCAGTAGAGAGAGAGAGAGTTCTTTAAATCAACCTGATCAAGAGTCATAATAGCTGGAGAGAGACCGCCATGAACACAGAATATCTTGTTCTCAACAACAGCTGAAAGGCTTTCGTACGCACAACAAGAGAGTTTAAAGAGCCACATCATTCTAGACTAGAGTACAACAAACCAAGAAACAGAGCAAAATGAAAGTGAATTTTTGTGTGGTTAATACCTCATGTAGTCAAATATATCAGTGCAGTATCTCCAGACATTCACGGAGCCATATTTACGCAAACACTCATCATAAAATCCGTAAACCTACTAAAAGCAGACTTGGTAAATAGTCTGAACATATATATACACAAAATTCAAAAAATTCAGTGACTTTTCATTAACCTGTGTGATCTGCCTGCTTTCGTGGTTTCCTCTGATGAGAGTTATACGGTCTGGATATCTAACCTGAGAATATCAAAGCAACCCACTTAGCAGAAAATATTACGAAAACAAGAAAAAAGAACTAAAACATAGTAAAAACAACATTCGAGTGTTACCTTGAGCGCGAGAAGAAGTAGAAACGTCTCAACAGAGTAATATCCACGATCAACAAAATCTCCAAGAAACAAATAGTTGGTCTTAGGACAATCACCACCTACTTTGAAAAGCTCCATCAAGTCATAGAACTGCCCATGGATGTCTCCACATAGCTATTACAAGTAGAACACAAAGACCAATAAATAATCCAAAGATTAGCAACTTCACTGCCCTTTGAAATCTTTACACTTTTGCAAAATTGGGAAACAACAACAAAAATTCGTTCACTAGATCCCAATTTATGAGCTCATGATTCGATTTTTTTCTTGATTTGTGAAGCTCCTAATTCTACGAACAAGACAAACGATTCTATTACATTGAATCCGAGATCGAGATTAGGGCAAAGCAAAGGAACTTACAGTGACGGGAGCATCTACTCTTTGAACATTACTCTCTTCAACAAGAATCTCCATAGCTTTTAGACAAAGAGCTTTCACCTCCGATTCGCTTAATGGCTCGCATCGCTTTAGCTTCTCTATCTGCTTGTCTAGGTCTGACATTTTTTTTCACCACCTTCCTCTTCTTCTTCGTCTTCTTCTTCCTCTCCTGTAACGATCCTTAATCTCAGATAAATTCACCAAAAAATCTACGAATATTCGCTACTCAGAAATTCGCTACGTCGTCGCCGTCTTCCCCAGGAGAGGCTTCTCTCCCGCAAGAGTGATTTGATTTTCACCAACTTTGTCTTTCTTCTCCCTATATTTCAGATGATTTTCAAAATTGCCCCGATTCTTTTCTCAAATTGTAATTTTACCCCCAAATGTTTCTAATCTCGAAAATTAAATATGGGCCCATCTAGATAAGTTTAGTTATAAGGCCCGGCCCACATACAATGAAAGCCAGATTAATAGCTCGCCACGCGCACTTCCAACGGGTAAACCACACGCGCGCCTCATCAACGGATATTGATCGGAACAAGTCCAATTTCCATCGGCGACGATGGAGAGAAACATCGAGAAAACGCTGAACAGAGTTTCGATGGTGTTCATAACCATCGGAACGGTGATAATGGTGATGATGATTCTCCAGACGCCGAGAACTTGCATCTCACCTGAATCTCCGTCGAAATCACACACGCATTTCCCGAGATCCACCTGCGACTCGTCGCCTCGCCGTCACGTTCCTCTCTCGAAGAAGAACGATCGTCTCTGGTCATCCAATTCTTGGAAGTCTCGCGTCTCCTCCTTCGCTTCCTATTTCGTCAGGTTTCGCGATCTGGGTTTCATCAACAACCACACGAAAGCTCTCTGCCTCTCCGCCGGCGCCGGACACGCTCCGATGTCGCTTTCTCAGATCGGATTAGGAGATGTCACCGCCGTGGAATTGGTAGATTCGCTTCCTATTGTTAAAAGAGCCGATCCACATAACCTTCCGTTTTTCGACGGTGTGTTCGATTTCGCGTTTACAGGGCATCTCTCTGAAGCTCTGTTTCCTAGGAGATTCGTGGAGGAGATGGAGAGGACGGTGAGAAGCGGTGGGTTTTGTTTGGTTACTGTTGATGAATGCGGCGGCGACGATGTTGAGGACGTTGCTAGGCTTTTCTCCAAGTCTAAGCTCGTTGATGTTGCTAATGTAACACTAGAAGGATCTAAAAGAACAAGTATACTGTTGAAAGTTCAAGACTTTACGACATGAGGACATTGATTATCTTCTCTCTTTTGTTTGATTCTTAGTCCCTTTCTGAATTCTCTGAGACACTCATTTTACATGTTCTTCTTGTTTAGGATTAGTTTTGGAGCTAAAAGTCTCGAAATTTGTTGCTTTGTCTGTGTAAAATAAGAATAGCTTTGATTATATAATGTCTTTGTGCATAAGGAGTTTCAAAAGATTGTGTTGTGACATTTTTCTTCGAAGATCATACTTGTTTTGAACTGCTAGAGCAACTTTAATGGATGCAGGATGCTGCAATACAAAACATACTATACGTATATACCACATAGAAACATTTTTATTTGAATCGTATGATTCGGGTAAATTTAGTGAATTAATAATAATTCAAGTATCTTTTATACAAGGTTTAGGAAGTCTATCATCCAAGTCGACACCGGCACGGCGATGAAAAGTGACCGGCGCGTAAGGAGCCACCGTAGCCATTGCGTCTCTCTCTTTAGATTGACTGCAATAATGTGTTCGTGTGTCTATTTTTTTAGAGTAAATTTAAGTATGAAAGAGCTATTAGTAATGATGATTGATTTGCGTGCCGGACATGCACGCGCCGGACATGCACGCGCCGGACATGCACGCGCCGATGACATGATAACATTCTCAAGACACGTTAGCTTCATCACTTTTTGTCTGTTAAAATCTGTAAATATCTTACAACCATGTAATCGGGCTTCACGTGTTTCTGTTCAGGCCCGATTCCGAGTGCTAATAACACAACTCGCTACTTTAGCGCGTGTTCTACACTCTCCGGTCTCTGTTTGTGAGCTACTACAAGTCTACAATCATTAAAGGAGCTTGCAAAACAAGGAATAAAAGGGTTTATTGTTGAACTATTTTCACACAATAATATCTTGTTATCTGTACACGAAGTCTTAGCCAGAAAAGTTTAATAACAAAGACATGATATCATGATTATGAGCACGCGCATCAAACCTCAAAAGTTTCATTACATGGATATAAACACAAAACTCAGTGACCAGCTGATGGATTTGTTAGCAACTCGAGTGACTTCTTCAGATGTTCAACAGCAGTCGAGACTTCGTCGAAAGCCAAAGCTCCCACAGCAAATCTAGCAGCCTTGTGTGCCTCTGCTATCTTCTCAGGCCCTGGATTGTACCTGCTGTCGTAATGGTACTTCTGAGTTTGAATCGGTGCAGGATCTGGCACGGGAGCAAAGTTGATAGGCCCGTTTGATGAAGAGTAAGGAGACGGAGGAGGAGGAGGAGCAGAGGCGAAGCTTGTGGAAGAAGGAGCAGGTGCGGAATGTGGAGAAGAATAGTAAACTTCAGGGTTTTGGTGGTGAGTAGGGTAGTGGGAAGGAGTGGATGGGAGGCTGCTATCACTAAAGCTAGGATAGGATTGGAAGTTAGGGAGAGTGCTTGGAGAAGGTTCATGAGATGGGTAGTTTTGTGGTGGCGGCATTTGTTGTGGCGGGTCTTGGTGGTATTGTTGATGGTTGTAAGGATGTGGGTAAGGAGAGTCTGACGGTCCCTCTGGAGGAGAGAAGAGATCGTTGGAAGGGTAAGAAGACGGTGGTGGAGGCGGGGCATCTGTGAAATTCTCATTGTTATGATTTTCATGAAACGTGGGAGGTAAAGGATGTTGTGGCACTTCAGGGAAATGGCGGTGGCTAGAGTCGTCATTCGGGTAATGGGATGGATCAGGCTCTGTTCTGTGCTCACTTGGTATGTTGGTATCACTTGGACCAAGATCCTGTAGATAATTGAAATGTGCAAACGATTAATCGATTATGTTTGTATCACTTGCACTAAGATCATGTACATAATTGAACAGCGTGATGAAGGAGCACACGCTACGCCAATATCTAGATATTCTGAAACCAAAATTGCCAAGTAGAGAAACTTACATAGGATCCGCTAGGACCGCTTGATGGGAGGAATTCACTTTCCTCGTCGACAGGATCGCCTGGCGTGGGCTTCCTTCCTTCTTTAATGGCTTTGCTTATGTCAGCAGCTTTCCAAGCAGCATACTTCTGTTTCTGTTCTATCTGCACATTGAATCCATTACACATAAATATAATCACTCATCTAACACAGCGGCCTCTTAAATTCCTTAAAGGTTCATCAACGTCTGAAATCTCTTTACTAAGGTGCATAGTTTGAAATTTCAAGTGAATGGAAAAGGCAAAACTTACATCAGGAGGAACCGGACCAAACTGGCTCAGAATCTCAAAGAAAACCCTGGCGGCATAAAACGTTTTCGCAGTGCTCCTGTCACAAGGCCCACAAAATTCACGATAAGGCTTGGATGCATCGAAATAGAGACTTACTACTGACAAATTGCATTGAATATGATTAATCAAGACAACAAAACAAACAAAATAAAATTCTTACTTGTCTGCTCTTCCTGCACGATCCTGTTTGTCAGCTTTTGCAAAGACACTAAGTGCAAACCCCTCCACATGCATATTGTCATCAGGGGATAGACTCAATGCTTTCTTATCCTGAAGTTACACAAACAAAAATATTGTGTAAGAAACTATAAGTATTCAAAGAAATCACCTCATCACAAAGATAATCATAGATTTCTCTTAAATAAATAAGTTAAAAGTTGATTTTACTTTTTCGAGCTGATTAATGAGAGACATGAGAATTGAATTAGTTGTCTTTGTTCTCTCTCCCTGCGGAATCTTCAATCCTCTTTCCATGGCGTAAAGCCGACCTAATCCATATCAAATCATCATCGTCACAATTATGTTTAATTAACAAATTAACGAAAATTAATAACAGATCCATGTCGTAATCAATCTCAGGAACCGATCATATCAGTTCTTCACAACAATCTGAAGATTTTTTACTCCAAAAAAAAAAGACAAGACATAACACAAAACTTACAGTAATAAGCAACAAGCGGTTCATGCTTCTGAAGCTCGTCTGCACGTTGCAGGTAAGGAAGAAGAGCCTTCGCTGGTTCGTTCGCGTTAGACATGGTCTCTCTATCTCTCTCTATCTATCTTCGTGAAGCTTCGTTGCTGTGTCTGTGATTGTAAAAGGACGACTCGGCAAATTTTCCTACGCGCTTGTGATTTGTGAAAGTGTGAAACGATGTCGTAGAACCTGACTTATATGTAAAAGGAAAAAGTACTAATTCCAAATCTTACTTGGAAAAGCCCTCGAAATTCTTTAATATTTACGCCTCTCTCCTCAAACTTTTTTAAAATTATCAAATTACACCTAAGCATCTTTCTCCATATTACAGTTTAGCCCATATGTAAATAAATAAAAGACTTTTCATCGTTAATTCAACATAAGTCATTCTACCAAGGCTTTGAAGAAAATATTTGAGTCAAATGCTACAGAGACATACAAATCTAAAGTAACATGCTACTACTTCTCATTGTCTTGTGTTCTTAAAGTGATTGTTGCAATAGCAACTAACAAAAGTGTTAAGTAAGCATTTCCACACACTCTCTCCTTTGGGTATTGTCATGGTGAAGCTGTAACTTGGTCAGCACAATGGACTGGAGATGCAGCAGCAGCATCCTCCTTCGATATGGCAACTAGCTTCGAAGGCGAAGTCAGCTTGTTGAGACTATCTCTTTTGGACTTGCTTCCGTTCATAGATAACCGCTTAATAGGACTTTCGTTGAGCCCTCCTCCGTTAGCTCGAGTTCCCACTGGTTTCTTGGCACTGGCGGGTCTTGCAGGGCTCGGTTTAGACCCAAAGGCAGAGTCTTGATCTGTGTGTGGCTGTTCTTGCTGCTTCTTTTGTTCCTGTTAATAAAAAAAATGGCAAGATTAGTTTAAAAGAGGTTAGGTTCCACAATCACATGGTTACACTTTGAAGAAACTTACTTTCACCCTCCGCTTCTCCTCTTCTCGCTCTTGCCTAAGCATAGTGTATTCGTCTAGCATAGCGAGCAAAGGAACACCATCATACTCAAAGGGCATATTATAATCCTCTTCCCATGCCCGGGTTTTAGCAATCAATGTGTCAACCATAGCTTACACAAACAAAATATTATAAAATCATTTAGTATAAAGTTATATTCAATATGATGAAAAGGTAAAAAGAGAGTCTAAGGAAGTTACCGGTAATTTTGCTGACCAGAATCCGGGCTTTCTCAGCTCTCTTGAGATTCAAATGTGCGCCTCGGCTTGCACTATACCTGTTCTGGTCCTATTTTCAAGAAGAAGAAGAATCACATTGAAATGTATATCTTAAAAGATAATGTGTTTGACATTGACATGACACTCTCATGCATTTACCCGATTGTAGTCTTCGAGCCAGCTCTCTTCCTCACAGGCTGACATCCATTTCTCGACTCGGTCCAATATCTCTTTCCTACTAAAGGCTTCCTCCTTGGCCTTTGCGATCTGGCTATCCATGTCAGCAAGTAGCTCGGTAGGTTCATTATTTCCAGATTCAATCAACGACATGATCCTTTCACGAACAACCTCTGGTTTTATCTCTATGTGAGCACGAGCATATATCTCCTCAAGCTCGGACTGCTTCTTGAATGCAATTTCTTTCATTCTGCTAGCTTTTAGTTTGTCAAGCCTATCCACTTCCACCTCAGCCTTCAATTTTTTTAACAAGCAGTTACATATTATAAGTCTTCATTAATTTAAGACAGTGAAGATTGGTCAGTACATTACAAATTTACAATACCTGCTCGATCAGATCAAGTGCAAGAGCACCAGAGACAGTCACTTCATGAACTGAAGCTGAAATGTTGCATGTAACATGGTCAAAAAGCTCCCTTTCTTCATTAGGAGTATCCATCAGGTTCCACAGATCAGTTAGCTGAGTAGCTAGTTCTTGAAGCTGCACAAAACCAAGATTCATTATTGAGACCAAAAGTCAGCGATCTCAAACTCAAAGACCATGTTTTTTAACTAACCTTTTTAAGTCTTTGGATCTTATCCTCTTTAAGAGTCAAGACAGTCTGAGCCAACTTTGAAAGGGTCTCGTTGCTAATGCTTTTAGTTTGAACAACATTTGCTTCATCTAAGCTAGGATGCACTTCAGTGACAATGCTTAAGAAATCTAATCCAAGAACAGCGCATAGATCATGCACCGTGCTCACAAACTCAAGCACCTTGTGTAACCTATCACTCTGTCAAAACACAAAGCAGTTTTAGTTTTGGTCTGAAAACAAACATATAGGCCACAACATCAACATGTCCCCCAACTAATACTTGCCTTCTCTTTCTGGAGCTCTTGGAGTTTGCTCTTGTAGTCAGCTAATCTCTTAAGGGACAAGTCAGACTCATCAACCACATGAGGTCCGTTGCTCAACCCGCCAGCGATCTCTTCACATATCTTTTGAATCTGTGACAGTACATCGGAAAACTCCTGGACCCGTTCCTCTTTTTGTTGCCATAGCTGCTCAAGGGTAGGTGCTATTGCAGAAAGCTGTTCTTTGATCGTTCCTGAAGTCTTGTCTGGCTGCAATCGAGACAAAGACATTGAATCACTCTATAATCATCTCATATCATTCCACATTCTAGTTTGTGAGAGCACTTACAATGCCGATATAGCTTTTGTCTCCAAGAGAAGTTGTGAGATTGGAAAGCTCAATATTGGCATCAGACAAGGTCTGCAGAAGCTCAACACGAGATTTAGCGGCCAGCTCAACCTTCTTCTTGTAAATATTTAGACACTCTTCTTCTATCTGAAGAAGAAGTTTGTCTCGTTCCTCATCACTCTCACCAACTTCATCCCAGATTTCCTATTAGAAAAGTTTGTACACATTGAGTTCGTGGGACCATACTGATACTCTAAAGGTTAAGTGTGCTGGGAGATTTACCTGCAACTTCTGTAGCAAAGTCCCACAAGTGATTTCTCCAAGGAAAGGGTTATCTGCTTCTGTTACCGCCATTGTTGTGAAATCACTAACCTTCCTACAAGAAAAGAGAAACACACAACATTTTTGAGTAAAGAAGTGTACTATAACTCCTGTAAATGAGACCAAAGTAGCAACCTTTGTCAGAAACTAAAACACCCAATCACTCCCAGAAACTCAAAAACCCTACTTTTAGCGAGACCCAAGCAAAGAAACAACGGTTAAAAGAGATGGACATGGAGCTGCATTGGTGATTAAAACAAAGCAAGAACCTAAAACTAAACAGCCCTGAGTTTAGTTGAATAAAACAGTAGACTTACCTGAAATGGTTTGTTTGATGCAAAGGGTTTAACTTTGTTTCCTCTCTTCTTAGATCTGAAGCTCACAGAGGAAGACTCAAGGGTCAAATAATAAGCATAGGAAACAGAAAAATCTCTCTAACTATGGTTATGGAGGTTGGGAAATGGGACAAGTGGGACCTACTATCTAGCAAATACGGAACTCAATAAATAATGAGTCGGAAAGAAAACAACAACAAAGAGGGACCCTATACTTTCGCGTTATTTACTGATGTGACACTGGTCACAAGGCTAAATGTTCATGTACTTGTGTTTTGCAATGAGATACTAGTGCTTAATGGGCTCATGTATCCTCATGATTATCAACTCATAGGCTCCATTGTTATCCAGCCCCTCTCTGCCTTTTGGGCTCTTGAGACAGGACATAAATTGCAGGGCAGGTTTTAAGAAGAGTGTGTGTAGGTTTTGAGACTCTGTTTTCAGATTCTTTCCTTTAAGTTAGTTACTGAAGCAGGACTTATGTTGCAAAGGGACATGCCTAGCAACTTATGGGAGATCTTGTTCATCCAATGAATAACCAAACCACGAGAAAACTATGACTCAGAAGACTCGGGAAGAAGTCAATAAGTTACTCGGAAACAAAGAACCGTAGCAAAATTTGTGAAAACTAGTTGGCTTCTTCTCAAGCATCAGGCTCTTCTTTCTTGTCTTCTTGGTTCTCACCTCCCTGAGTCACCCCAACCTCAGCTGGTCTTATAACTCGATCATACAACGTGTATCCAGGCTGTTGAATACAAATTGGTATTAAGACTACTATAGCATATGCACTAAAGAGAGAAACAAACAAAAGATCAAGGTTTATGTATATTACCTTCAAGACATGAGCAACTGTGCCTTCTGGCTTAGAAGCATCCGGGACTTGGAATACTGCGTTATGTCTGTTTGGATCAAACGGCTCGTTTACAGGATCATACTTCTCCATACCAAATTTCTTAAAAACCTGCAACAGAAACACACATATTTAATCGGTCTCATCTATTTCAACTGAGATCGAGAGGTCTTATAACTACATCCTCGACAGAAAAAGGTGACGTATTTACCTCAGCTAGCTGCTTCTCAGTCATCTCCACACCTTCTAAAAGGGTCTTTAAAAGTGGAGCAGCTCCATCTGAATCTTTCGTAGTGTCGAGCTTTGAGAAGCTCTCTTTGACAACAGATGAAGCTCTTCCAAGATTATCTGCCACATCCAAAAGGCTCTTTGCGAAATTCTGCACATGTAGTGTAACAAAATTCTTAGCAACCTGTTTTTTACGATTCAAAAACTACAAACAGAGCTCTTGTAGACTAACCTGTACGGCATATTTTTTAGTGTTTTCAGCATCGCGTCTTGTTCTGTCCATGACATTCTCCATCTCTGCGTAAGTGCGAAGAACTTTATCTTTCATGTTCCTAATCTCTTTCTCCTTATCAGCCAATGCCTCTTCCTTCTCAGCTACGATCTTCATCAGATCATCCATTGACAAATCATCACCATCCTCAACACTCTCAGAATCTGATTCAGAAGGTGCAGCCTTTTCCGCATCTTTCCGCTTACTCTGTGCAGAATCGGTCACAGAATCTTTGGATTCAGAGTCAAGACCTGATTCGTTTGCATCAGCTGTAGCTTTCTCTTCGTTTGGCTCGGCTGCAGCTTTGCTCTCCTTTTCATTTGAATCAGGAGAGGTAGTGGAAGAAAAAGATAACCTTTGAAGTGAAAACGAATCCATAGAGGCCTGAGCTGCAATAAGCTGCCATTGCCCCTGCAATGGATGCAAAATCATCAATGAAAACGACACAAGAGCTTAAACCCTATAATGAATCTCAGACAAGTACAATCATCAGACGATTCAAACATAAGAGACCAAAGAGAAACAGTGTAACAAGTCTGAATTGGGGAAAAGCCTTAAACCCTAACAAAACCCTGAGACGAGATTCGCAACGAACAATGATAAATCAGGTTAAAAATCTAACCTTTGGCGAGAAATCGTGAGCGAGGGAGTGAAACCGGCTCGATAAGATAGGAACCTGGTTCCTCAACGGAAGAGCGGCGGCGACGGAGAGTGAAGATCGTAAGCCAGAGCTGCGAGAAACTCGCGACAAGATTCTCGAAACCAACATCAGTGCTCGCACAGAGAAGAAACAAGCAGAGATCGAGAAAAGACGAGAAAGTTAAGGTTTTTTTTTAGGTAAATTCGCTTGTGTTCAGAGAGGTGCTTGATGAAGAAGGAGAATTATCTCGGTGAGGGTATTATCGTCAATATGCTATCTCAGAAAAGTGAGAATCCTCTAGAATCAATATTAACGTTTTTAATTAGTTACAAAATGTTAAGAGTAGATTAATAATCTATGAATAAATTATTTTTTGTTAGACTAATTTCACGTTTTCCCTTGCGAGATAAAGCCTAATCTTCCACAACTACTACAAAATCTACAAGTCTTGAACGTGGAAATTAAGTTAATCTACTTTTTTGTAAGTTATTCACCTACTAAACAACAACTAAATGAACATTTAATTGCTAATTTGCATAGCTCTTAGTTTCAGTTTTGTACTATATAGTACTCCATAACTCTCTAGAAGGGATGAAAATAAAAATTTCATTCGCTGAAAAAGACAATAATATATACAGAATTTTTTTTGTCGTATGATGATGTTATTAACATAATTTACAAACAATTTTCTAGTAATTAATGAATTTAAGTTGTATTAAAAGTAACTTTTTGTTGTATTTAAAAGTAACTTTATCACTAATGTCACATTTGATGCATGAGAGACGCTTTCGTTGGCGTTACTTGTTATTGTCGCTGCAACAACCAATCACTATGGTTGAGCTAAAAACAAAACGTGCAACATATATATTAAAACTCCATTAGACACACTAAGCTTTCTTGTCACATAGTCCTTACATTGTAAAGAAAATACTAAAAGTGCCAAGAACACATAGTATAGCATTATTGTGCATAAAGCGTTTGCATATCTAAAGCTTGCAAGAGTTTAATCCTTTCTTCTTCAAGTAAATTATGATTCTGTCTCTCTTTTCTCAATATACATTTTTTTGTTGTTGAGAGTTATTAATGATTCTCAATCATTACTCACCTCAACTAACTCCAGAGATATAACAAAAATAAGGAAGTATTAAATAAGCTTTAACTAACAAAGTGGTCCAAGCTATATTAACTACAATGGTGACTTCTGTTTAAACCATCTGGTTCAATAGTATTAAGTAACTTCTCTTTCTCCCACTTTTAGTTTGTTTGTTCTCCTCAAAAACCTGTCTATTTCTTGTTCACAGTAGAAAAATAGAAAGAAGCATGTCTCGAAATAGAGTTCTTGCGTTCTTGATCCTCCTCGCAGCTCAGTTCTTGGTTCATATATCTGAAACGGTTGCGATCATACCAGCACTTATCGTATTTGGTGACTCGACTGTGGATTCGGGCAACAACAACCAGATTTCGACGGTTCTAAAAAGTAATTTCGAGCCGTATGGCCGGGATTACTTTGGTGGTCAAGCCACGGGGAGATTTTCGAATGGTCGGATCGCTCCGGATTTTATTTCTGAAGGTTTAGGACTCAAGAACGCAGTGCCTGCGTACTTAGATCCGGCTTATGACATAAGAGACTTTGCCACTGGTGTGTGTTTTGCTTCGGCTGGGACCGGTTTAGACAGTGCTACCTCTGATGTGTTAGTAAGTTCGATCAAGCCTACTAGTTATATATATTTCATATCAAACATATTATCATTTTAGATGATGTTTTTTGAAATTGTGATTTGTTTTAAATTAGTAGTATATGTTTTCAGTTTTCAAAATAGAACTATGATTTGAGATAATAGTATATGTGCCAAAAAAACTAACCCAAAAATATAAGAGAAATTCACAAAACTACGCCCTTTCAATCTCCCTTCACAAAACTACACATAATTTAATATTTTCACAAATTTACACCCATTTAAAATTTTAAAAGCTTGATTTACCCTTTTAAAAATTAACAAAATTAAAATCTTTTCATTTGGATTCGCTAATTAGTGTTTAGGTATAATATTAAGGGGTAGGATTGTGTGGGTATGGTTTATTTGAATTTAATTTTGAGTGTTTAGGTGTAGTTTTGTGAAATAATTTTGAAATGGTGTAGTTTTGTGAAATGTAATTCAAATGGTGTAGTTTTGTAATTCTCCCAAAATATAACGCTTCACAAATTATTATTTTTTTGTTGCTTGTAGTATTTAAATCTGAAAGAGTTATGATTATAGTTAAATTTTGAAGATTTAAAAACTAACTTATATTTTTATAGGTTATTATAATAATATATTTGTGTAACCCCATTTGTAGTATTTTTGGCAATTGCACACATATATAGATATTGACTTACTGCTCTTTGTAATTACTCTATTGTTTCATGTTGAATGAACTATTTTAATTATTGTTTCAGTTTTGAAAAATAGAAAAATAAAGTTTCTTAATTTGTGTGCAAATCTTTTAACATCATTTATTTCAGTACAAAGAGAGTAAAAGCTATAAACTGACATTGTTTCTTCCAAAATGTCACCAATTTTTAAAGACAGTGATGCCACTATGGAAAGAAGTAGAGTACTACAAAGAGTACCAAACAAGATTAAGAACCTACTTAGGCGAAAACAAAGCTAATCAAGTCATTAGCGAATCACTTTACTTGATTAGTATCGGAACCAACGATTTCTTGGAGAATTATTATCTTGTTCCAGAAAAGTTACGAAAATACTCTGTCAACGAGTACCAAGACTTCTTGATAGAACTCGCGGGACACTTCTTGACAGATATCTACAAACTAGGAGCTCGCAAGATGTCTCTTTCGGGACTATCACCGTTCGGATGCTTGCCTTTAGAAAGAACAACACAGATCTTTTACGGAAGCGAATGTATCGAAGAATACAACGTTGCAGCCAGAGATTACAACACTAAAATGTATGAGAAAGTCTCTAAGCTGAACATGGAGCTTAATGGTCTTCAGCTTGTGTTTTCAAATCCTTACGATCTTGTTTCAGATATCATATACCATCCTGAAGCATTTGGTTAGTAAAAAAAATGATTTTCTTGATGGAGTGTTAATGAATCAAGAACTCATATATATATATAAAATTTTGCATGGCAGGTTTTGAGAATGTGAGGAGTGCATGTTGTGGGACAGGGTACTATGAGATGAGTTACTTGTGTAATAAAAAGAACCCATTCACATGTGCCGATGCAAGCAAGTATGTGTTTTGGGACTCGTTTCATCCAACAGAGAAGACTAACTTCATTGTTGCAAGCCATGTTCTGAAAACCGATTTAGCTAGATTTAAATAATATATAAAATAAAAAAAAGTGACACAAATTACCACAGAAGCATAATATTTTTAGATAAATTATACTTAATAAATCTACTGTAATAATGTTATAAAGATTGATCAATCAAAATGTTACTATAAAATGCAGAAGGAATTAAACATGAATTATAAACCAAACGGTCCAAAAGGACCGAAACCTTTGACTGAGTCAAACCGTTTACACTGTATGTATGTATGTATGTGTAAACTACTCAAAGAAGCTGTTTTGATGGCATAAAAACAGATCAGATCATCACCAAACAGGCAGAGACTATTTACATAGGATTTAAGGACTCATAGTTCAATTTGGATTGTTGAACGTTTTTTTTTTCTTACTAATGGTGGATTATTGTATGTTGCTACACAAATTTTGAGATGGAGGAAGTGGACACACAAATCATCTGGAGTGTGATTAAACTTCAAAACTAAAAATAGAATATACCAACAAAATGCATATAAAATAACTAAACAAGACCGATAATATATTTTCTACAGTCAACAAAACATATTACAGATCAGCATTGCCAAGTAGATTCGCCTCAGTTTTCTGTTGGAAATTCGCATGTCCCATATCCTGCATATGTAATCACCACATAATATTAAACTCACAACATACGTAATAAAAACATATATATATATATATTTATATATACTGAGAAGTGGATAAAGCACGTACGAGGAGGTTGTGTGACCACGTGCGCGGCCCCACCAAAGTAACACGTGCCACCTCGACGCGCGTTTTTCTGGTAGTAACTGTTGAAAGCGTACGAAGCATGAGCCTCTAACGTCTCAGGATGATAACACGTGGCACCATACTGAATCGGACGGCAATCAGCTCCTCCTTCTCCGCAAGCGAAATCAAGAGCCGCCTGAAGCTTCTCCTTCGCCACATCTCCGTTCGACACGCACCACGTCTGTCCTCCGTCACCCACAATCACCGGAACATCCCGCGTATTATCGTTGACCGGCGTTGACTTAACTTCTCCGGCGACGAACGCCACGTCGTACACTCTTCCCTCGTCAGGGTAAAACAATCCGTAGTTTCTCTCCGAGATGGGACCCGTTTTCTGGTTCTCGTTAAACAAAGCGAATAAATAAACGTTGAGTGGGTCCCTCGGTCTTAACGGCGTTCCGTTACCCGTTAAAACCCTCTTCACTAGTCCGCCGTTATACGCCGCCGCGTTGGCTTCGCTGGCACCGATCTCGCTCTCGTCACCGGCGGATGGCCATCCCGTCTCCGTCACCATGACTTTGACACCGTCAAATCCGACGGCGGACATAGCCGCGAAAACGGCGTCGATTTGCGCGTCGAAGAGACTGTTATACTTCAATCCGTTACCGGAATCTACGTTAACGGCGTTATCTTTAAACAGAGCGTAGTCCAATGAGATTTTATCGGCGTTCGCAGAGTAAGCGAAGAACGGGTAAGCATTAACCATAAGATACGACGACGTTTGATTTAAGAAATCAAGCATCGGTTTAATAACCGGTTCGCTTAATTCCGGTTTAAACGAACCGGAAGAAGGCGGGTAAGAATTAGCCAGCGCGCTCAGCGCGACCGGAGAAGAGATCTTCACCGATACGTCGAGTCTATACTTAACGAGAGAGCTATGAATGTTCTTCATCGCGGAGACGAGAAACGGTGTCGTGTTTTGTTGGTCGACGAAGACTTCGTTACCGACGGCGATAGCTTCGATCTCCGTCGCCGGAAAGTATTTCTTCACGTTGGATCGAACCCAGTTGTCGGAGAATGATTGGTCGGAGGCGGCGGAGGAGAGAAGCTCGTTGGGAAGAGCGACGACTACTTTGACGCCGGAATTAGCGAGAGAAGTTAAGACATTGTTGTCTGTGTCGTAGATTTTGACACGGCTGATTCCTTGTGATTTGAGGAGAGTCACTACTTTCTCCGGCGACGGGAGGTTGTTGGCGATGCGACCGTAATTTACTCCAATCAATCCAGAATCTGTGAAAGATAAGCAAAAGAAGAAGAAAGTATTATACTTTATGATATATAATCTAATAGATTCGTGTGAAGAGAATGTAATGAAACTAATTACCTGCGTGTGTGAAGGAAATAGCTGAAAAGAGGGTAAGAGTTAGAAGATAGTGTAGTGGAAAGGAAACGGCCATGGTGTATGTCCTCTGTTTTGTTTTTCTGAAGAAAACAGAGCAATGAAACGCAGAAGATTTTGTCGATTTGGTAGATATGAAAATAGATAAGCTCCTTTTTGTTACCTGTGCAGTTTTTATAGGATGGATGTGAAAAGAAGTGGGATAACAAATTATACGGAATAATAGCAGAAATTTTTGACACACAAAATTATTTTTTAACAATAGCTTTATTTATAGTTATACAAAAAAATATTAAACTGATTATTTTTTTCCATTCAAACTTGATTTTAAAGAGACAAAATAAACTTTGATATTTTCTTGTTTCTTCAGCTAAAACTGTGTTCTTTGTATGTGCCATGCATATATTGAGTTAATTAATTAATACATCACTGCGGATGAGCAAGTGGCCCAATGGTAGTCACCTCTGCATCTAATCGCATTACCCGGGGTTCGAACCTCGCCGCTCTCAGTTGGGAGAGAACTACTTAGACACTAGGCAACGATGAAAAAAAAAAAAAAAAAAAAAAAAAAAAAAAAAAAATTAATACATCACTTTTCTTTTTGTAAAGAGCGCGTGACTAACTTTATCTTCTTCAACTAATTACTTTTAATATTCAACAACACGAAACTAAATTAAAGTAATGGGGTTACAAGATTAACCGTTTTATTAATTTAATTCTGTGAAAAAAGTGTTCAACATATGGAAATCATGGGAGAGTCAAGAGTGGAACGACTCACGTTAGATCAGGAGTTAGTAAAACAAATTGTAACAAGAAAAGTACAAAACAAATATTTATATTTATTCATCACATAGGCAAAGTCTACAACACAAGATACCCATAATAACAATCATAAAGAAAACATCAAGTAGCTTCATATGCAACTACTAAAGAGAGTTTGCTTATTTAGGCATTAGAGATTCTTAATTATACATTCTAAACCCACCATGCCAAATGTTGTTCACTGAAGGACAAGGCACTCAAGGGCGGTGTCGTTGGTGATCGGACCACCATGGGTTTGGTTGCTTTCCTGAGTAATGTCGCCGTGAGAGTTTTGCTGATGAACTATGTTTCCTTCGAGCTCCTCCGCTTGGTTACTAACACATATGGCTTCAAAGATGAGAGCATTGACCTCCTTGAACCTTTCCTCCGACAGAGAAGCTTCCGCAAGGAGCCTCCATGCGTTCTCCTCGGTAGCTCCTTCGTAATCCTCTTTTCTCTTCAGCACCATGTGTCCGCTTATCTCCCACACAGCCGGGTTCACTTGTGTTTCTAACAACTCGGGGCTTACTTCACCTAGAGCTTGTTTCTCTGCGTAACACTGCAATTTAATACATCCAAACCTGTTATTTTTTTACTCGATGAACTCCAACACGCATAGTGAAACCAACAATTTGCAACCAAAAGTTATACCTGTGGCATCAAGAAGATCTGTCTTCCACAGTCAGAGATGAGAATGTTGTAAGGGATGTTGTTGTTCTGGAGGCAAACAGATGCGTCTGACGCAGTGTTGGATAGTTCTTGCATAGATTTTCCACCTTCAAAGAGAAGACTTCTCACAGGGTAATTCACTAGCTCTGAGATTTTCACACCATTCGCAGTGGTAATGATCTTCTTAGAAGAAGCTTTCTCTAACGGGAAAGGCATGGCCAAGTAATATGCCTGTTAATAAGACAATCCCCACCAAAACAATAAGAGCAAGTCCACTAGGATAAGCCAGGAAAAAATGTCATGCTCGGGTAAAGTAACGAGTATACCTGAAAGTGAAGATGGTTGATAGTGGCAAAAGCACCCAAGCTGTTATAACCAAGTCGGAAGTAAGGATTAGCGGCCTCAGAAGCCATGTGAAGTGCAAGCAAAAGGCTTTTGTGATCTATCCTCTGAGGGAAGCAATCAAGAACACGTGGTATCAGCAGCACATGCCCATACTCGATCGGACTAACCTGTTGGAAACAATAAAGATTTAGTCTTTTGCTAGATAACAAATACTATCCAAAACCAACAAAGAAAAAGCAAGCCAAGCTCTCTGCACAGAGTATTTACATTGATGGCTACAACACTGGGAGAATTCTCAGCATCAAGAGGCATGCACGGGAAGAATTGAACTTCGCCATCTTCGCCAGCTTCAAACTGGAAGAGGAGCTCTTCTTGTCCAACTTTAGTGAAGTTGAATTTGGTGTCATCAAAGGGCTGCAAAACCTTATCTACACGGAACTCTGTTGGCCTCTTCTTAAGGTGACGACCCTCGTTAAGCTGAGCAACGAAACCATACTTCCCTGGGATCACCTAAAGAACAAGAAGTCATTAACAACCGTAAGAACAATCTGAATCGGATCTTGGGATTACTCAGCAAAAGATAAACACCACAAGATTGGCTTCACAAATCAAACAAGATAAGAAAGACAATTACTTTGGTTTCGCAGGCAGTGACATCATAGCGAAAGAGTCCTCTTTGAAACCTATCCTCCCACTACAACATACCAATTCATATCACAACTGATTAGACTCAATTTAAGCAATAGAATCCAAAACAAGTGATCTTCTTCTATGTAAATATGATAAATATACCTCTCCGAGAACGAGGGACTCGAGAAAAGCCACAGGAGGCTCTTTAGCTTCATTGCTGATTACAAGCTTCTCTACCGAATCAGATTTTTCCAGTTTCTTACATGCATACAAAGGAAGCCTAGCTCCTGAACAAAACACAACAACATAAAAACTTCAAAACATGAATCAAACAAGCAAAACCCGAAGAAGTAAAACCGATTTCGATTCGGCTTTGGACACATACCGTTAATACAACAAGCTCCGAGACAATTCCGACCACAGCCAACGGATTCATCCGCCGCCGCCGCTGCATCATCCTTCTGGTAATTAGACACGACGGTCGGAACCCTTTTGATTTTCAACATTCTCAAAAACCCCACAAATTCTAAATAGCAATAAAAAGAAGATATATTCTTTCTAAAAACCCTAAAAAAAGCTAATGGAAAAGGAAAGAGAAGAAGGTTGTTGATGAGCCGCCGCCGGCAAGAAAGAGGAGATCGGAAGGGCTGCCGCCTTCAGACGGCAGAGCTCCACGTCCTCCGTGAGGCAAAGGATTAGTCTCAATTAAACAACAACCCTTTCGTTGAGCAATGATGACGTGAGAGCTAACACCCCTTGATATCCCGTGTATAGCCGTGATTCCCGACCTTTCCCCCTTATTTTTAGAAAGTGAAATTCTAACGCCGGAGAAGATGAACGGAAAACTAACCCGGCCACTCTCAAAACGGCGGAATCGTCGGAAAAATCGAAAAGGAGAGAACTTTCGATGTGGGTTTTTGATTTTTTGGTGATTCAAGTGTGTGTGTGTGTGTTTTGGGAAATCGAATGGCTTTAAATAGATAGGAGATGAGTGAATCAGAGAAGAGGAACGAACACAAAATCTTTTATATTTGGTTTTTTTTATTTCCTTTTTATTTGTGGTTGTGATTCGGACGTGAAGTTTCTTACTTTGGGATTTTGCTTGTAATTTATAACTCTTTTTTTTTTTGGTAATATCCTTTTTTATCGAATGGTAATATCCTTTTCCTTTTTTTGGTGGACGTTAAATTTCTTAGGCATTTTTACTATTTTGTTTGACTAGTCACTTAAAAAGTTTTTAGACTATTATTTTTTTTTTGTCAAACATTTGGGTGGTAAATATAGCCTCATTAGTCAAACCTACCTACATTATCGTAAATACGAGGAATCGATCCCGGATAGAGTGGTGCTACATGTCTCATGCGGACTTATAAATGTCAATAGATCAAGTTCACTTTACCGTTATTTTTTATTTGATAATGAAGACTTTCATATTTTTGTTTGATTCATTTAAATATTTTTTTTTTTTGTCAACATTTGGGCCACAAATGGCCGGCCCATTAGCCAAACCTACACTATCGTAGGCGCGGGGAATCGATCCCGGGTGGGGTGGTGCTACCTGCCTCATGTGGACTTATGACTGCCACTAGACCAAGGCCACTTCCCCATTTAAATAGTTCTTACTCGTATTTTCGATTGTTTAATATTTGGAGTTAATTAGCATAATATGTACATTTTGAAACACAATTTGCCAGGTAATAATAATTAAATTTTAAGTGATTTTGATATATTAATTAAATTTCAAGTGATTTTGTTTGATTTTGTATTTAAAATGACAAATTTACCATTATTCACGAAAAATCATTCACAAATATAATTCACGAAAAATCGTTCGCATAGATTATTCATATCATTCACAATTCATCAATTCACTAAGATCATTCGAAAATTCACATGTATTATTCATCATTCACAGAGAATAGAGATTATTCACCATTCACAACGAGCATTCACTCGAAATCATTTATAGAAAATTATGCACATACAATCATTCACCGGATTTGATAATTTTAAATATAAAGATTAAATACTAATTTACCATACAAAAATTACCTTAAGAAAATCACTAAATTAGCAAATTTATATGAGAAATTCACAAAACTACACCCTTTCAACCATCCTTTCACAAAACTACACCTAATTCAATATTTTCACAAGTTTACACCCTTTCAAAATTTTAAAAGCTTGATTTACCCTTTTAAAAATTAACAAAATTAAAATATTTTCATTTGGGTTCGCTAATTAGTGTTTAGGGTATAGTATTAGGGGGTAGGATTGTTTGGATAGGATTTATTTAGATTTAATTTTGAGTGTTTAAGTGTAGTTTTGTGAAGTATTTCGAAAATGGTGTAGTTTTGTGAAATGTAATTCAAACGGTGTAGTTTTATAATTCTCCCAATTTATATTTCAAAATACCTTATCTCCCAATTTTCTTTAATATTTTCTCCAATTTCTCAAAATAATTAGCCGATTAAACGGATACTTTGGTATAAAAGTGACTTGGTTGTATATGAATTTCTTACCTCAGATATATAATATTAACTTCTTGAAAATATAACTGATTTTAGAAATTTAAGTGGAAAATTTTGTTTGACAAAAAAAAAAGTGAAAACTTTCGAAATAAAGCATGTGTTTCGTTATCGGTCGTGCCGTCGTGGTCATGTATATGTCTTTATAAATAAAGCATGTGTTTCGATCGTTATCGGTCGTGGTCATGTATATGTTTTTATATCAATAAGTTATATAAATTTTTATAGAAAATATATTTAAAACTTTTATTGTATGGACATATTTTGTCTGGGGCCTTATGTGGCTCGACATGGGCCAAGCCAATAAAGACCATTGTTCGGTCGAGATTTTGCGAAGCTTTGATTTAAGTTTCTCAAAAGAAATACTTTTCAACCATTATCTTTTTTGGAGGTTTTGTCTTTTTATGTTATACTAATAGAGAAAAATATAAGTGAATATTCGGAATCTATAGGAAAGGATACAAATTAGGAACCACATAATAGTGGTCCATTGAATTGGCTTTGGTCTCTACCGTTACCGTTGGTTTCATACTTTCATTTGTCTTTGTCTTTTTCAATAACTATTGACAAAGGCCATGTTTTGATATCTTTGTAATGTAACACAGAATTAAGTTATTGCACATGTCTATGGAAACAAACAACAAACAGAAAAAATATTGTCTTGGCAATATATTGATTTCCTTCAAGTACATTGTCTATGTATGTTATGTATCACAAATGAATTAATATATTTTGAATAATCAACAAAATAACATTATGCAATAATCTTACAGGAAGAAACAGTAGTAGCTAAGTTGCTTGTTTGGGATATTCTCTTGGTCCGAAAATGGTGGAACCAACCCTCACATTAGTGCTTCCCATCTCAATCTGCAAAGATCCATAAGTTCAAAGAAACATAACATAGTCAAATATTATCTTCTACATATCTGATCCCTCGGAACAAAAGTAACAAGTAAGAACACTTTCAAGATGATTCTATGTCAGGTCGGATGCATCTCTTATATTATAAGAGAGACCAAGATTTTACCGCTTGCTCGAAGTCACCCGACATGCCCATGGATAATTCGAATTGATCCTCACCCATTCCGAGTGCTTTGCATACATCAGCTCTACAGTTTGTAAGTGTCTGTCTCGGTTTACGATGAAGAAAACAATTAACCTTAGTAAGCAAAATCTTCTCAAGATAAACCGAGATGTTTGTATGTTGATGAACAAGATACTTATTTGGATAATACTGGTTCCACAGAGAAATAAGTATCTCAAAACGGATTCAGTAGCATACCCTAAAGTTCTCTGGAGTAGACGTATAGTCGGGCATTCCTATAGTCATTAACCCGGAGAATACTAGATTCGGACAGTGAAGTTTCACATGTCTCGCAAGCTCCACAACACTAGAAGGTTCTATTCCAGATTTAGCTACATTTGAGTTCAAGAACAAACAGTTAGTTTAAGCCAATGGATGAAAATGGAGAAACAAATCAATCTACAGGACAGAAACTATGTGGTTACTCACAAGCTTCTCCGCTTGTGTTAACTTGAACCAAAACCTTTAATGGATGTCTCCCAAGACTTGAAACAGCTTTATCCAAATGATTCGCTACCTGTTTGTATCGAACGATATCAACCTCAAGTAACTACACAACAATAACATCCAAGAACTATCCTTGAACTATGAAACCTTTACACAAGAATTGCAAGAAACTAATCCACAAAACATCTAAATATCCGATTTCTGCGGTAAATTCTATCAAACAAATGTATTGTTAATCAATGAAGCTGTAGAGACTACCTTTTCGCCATCTACGCCTTCTACCATTGCCAAGTTTGGCACTCCAGCTGCAAACATTATATATATAAAAACTCAAAACTTTCACAATCACTTAGCTCCCTATAATCAATTAAATGATTACCTAATAGTGTTTTGGCTTTGTTGCTCTGTAAATGCCCCACAAAATGCCACTCTATATCTTCAGGTAGCTTACGAATATCAAATTCAAAAAAACAGAAGGCGAATTCGCATCAAAACACACACAAAGATGGTAACACTTGAGAATTCAATAGTTTTCAAACAAAACCTGTGGAGCTTTGTCTATGAACTCTTGTACGTAATTTTCGCCGAAGGAACGGTGACCTGCGTCGTAGATTTGCCGGATAAGCGAGACTGGTTTTGTCTTTGAGACGGCAATCACTTTTACTCTCTCGGGATCTCTTCCTACGTGCTCCGCCGCTTTACGAGCTCTGAGAATAACTGATCGGAGAGCCGTCGCGACGGTTGCTTCCACCGCAGGAGCTACCATCGCCACCACGCGAATTTTGGGGATTTTTTTAGGAATTTATTATTATATTTTCGTTGCGCATTTTCTGGAATAAAATATGCCACGTTGCAAAAAAGCATACATTATAATTTATTTATGGTCAAGTTGACTAATAATATGTTTTTGTATTTTTTAGTTTTTAACTTTTTGTCCGTCCTTTCAAAGATTAGTCATTTTCGCGGTAAAGATCAAATAATGACATAAATTACGCATAATTTTCAACATTAAATACAATAGGATGTTCAGTCTATGTATATTTTTAACAAAGAAGAAAAACATTTATTTTATACACTTTCTAAAGCTTATGAGATTCAAATTAAAATTACATGATCATCATCACTTTCAAAAGCAGAAGTAAAAGCCATATATAACTGGCATGGCCCCAACGTAAATAGTAAGCAATACGCGTTTTGTTTCATAAATTTCTTTTCATATATTTTTCTTGTGTATTTTATTTTATATATATATACACACATTAATCTTGCTGTTTTAAAAAGTGTATTATACATTCATTCTTAGACACACATTCTGTCGAAATCACATGCATGAATCCGCGTTTCCCATCCAACTCTAAAAATACTTCCATATTATAATATTCGAGATGTTGTTAAATTATATTATAAATTTATTTCATAAGCGAAAAGGAAAGAAAAGTAAAACTATGAATTAATCCAACTGTATTCTCGAAGTAAAAGCAAAGACGAATAATAAATATTCACAGCTTGCAAATACTAATTAAAGACATTATCATCCTCCATTCACACTTTGATTCCACCACACATATTTTTCTTTACAGACTCATCAAAACAAATATATTAATTTTTAAACTTTGTTGCTGAGTTAATTAAAAATCCTATATCCTTCTGTCACGTGATTGTTTCACGCGCGTCATTTAATTTTCTGGCTTCATGCCGTCAAAGCTATCGTTAGGGATTTACCCACTCCTCTCCCGCCACGTGGCTTGTTTCACGCACTAAATAATTCAAAAATAATACAGTGCAATTAAGGATTCAAATTTAATTTAATACACATGATTTAACTGTTAGCAACATTGCAAGGTTTTGCATTCATTGACAAGTTTGCAATCACATGATGATAACGCAATCCCATCCTTATTTGGGATAAGTGTATTATTGTGTATAAATTTGTAGTATATAATAGTGAATAAATTAAAAAAGTCACAACCCATATAATTAATTAAATTTCCAGTTGTATATATTATTATTTTAATTAGTATGGTTATCCCATGGTGTGAAACATGCTAAATATGCTCTAAAATCACACTAAGTGACGTCTGTCCTTCGTACTCAAAAAACATTTTTTAATATAAATTTAAATTTCTGTAATACTCAAAACAAAATATAATCTAAACATAGATTAAGTGCAAGATAATCTAAAAGTAACGACACTTGATAATTGGAGATGAATAAATCAAGCAAAATATAAAACCCATGCGAGAGTCATATACACACACTTCTACATACCCAAAACACATACATAGTCTTTTAATATGTAAACTCTTTATTTTGCACTATATATATAAGTTTCCTATAAACCCATTTGCTTAAACAATTCAAAACATCTCAAAATATCATTTCTATCAAAATTTATTCTACTCTCCAAACTTATTATAACTACTCTGTTTTTTATTTCCTCTGTTTCCAATGGAGACTAATTGGACAAGAGGACCAATCATCGGTCGAGGCTCCACCGCCACCGTCTCAATAGCAACATCAAACTCCGGCGAGTTATTCGCCGTTAAATCCGCCGAATTATCTTCCTCGACGTTCTTGCAGAAAGAGCAATCAATCTTGTCTACATTGAACTCTCCACACATAATCAAATACATAGACTCTGATTTAACGCGGGAAAGCCACGGATTGGTTTACAATATCTTCATGGAGTACGTTTCCGGCGGGAATCTTCACGATCTAATCAAAAACTCCGGTGGGAAATTGCCGGAGCCGGAGATTAGATCGTACACGCGTCAGATTCTCAATGGTCTAATGTATCTTCACGAGAGAGGGATCGTTCACTGTGATATCAAGAGCCAGAACGTGCTTGTTGATGAAAACGGCGGCGTTTTGAAAATCGCCGATTTGGGCTGTGCTAAACCGGTTTACGAGTCTGGATTTTCCGGTACACCGGCGTTTATGGCGCCGGAGGTAGCTCGTGGTGAGGAACAGAGGTTTCCTTCTGATGTTTGGGCTTTAGGGTGTACGGTGATCGAGATGATGACTGGATTGAGCCCTTGGCCGGAGCTAAACGACGTCGTCGCGGCGATGTATAAGATCGGATTCTCCGATGACTCGCCGGAGATTCCTGTGACGATATCGGAGAAAGGTAAAGACTTTCTGACGAATTGCTTGAAGAAAGATCCGAAACAGAGATTGACGGTGAAAGAGTTGCTTAAACATCCTTTTCTCGACGACGAGGAAGAAGAATCTGAATCTAGCGATTGTCTGAACAATACTTGTTCTCCTTGTACTGTGTTGGATCAGAGATTTTGGGATTCGTGTGAAATCTCGAAAAGTCGGTACCGAGAAGACCCTTTTGCTGATTACTCGGAATCTTGTGGTTTAGTGACTGATCGGATCAAGAAACTCGCCGGAAGTGAACTTTCCGGCGTAACTAATTGGGATACGGAGGAAGACGACGGTGAGTGGATTCAAGTGAGAGGTGAAGAACTTGGAGACGGCGACGTAGATACGATTATTGGTGAAGCGACGGCGTCGTTTTCGTCGTGGCAAGTGATTGAAGAAGCTGAAGATTGGATTTCGAATCAAAACAGCTTGTTCTCGGAATATTCCTTTGACGACATTATTAATAATCTTTATTTTAATGATTCTATTCAAGGAAATTTATTTGCATTATATTATTGTAGCGTTGAATATAAATATGTACCCAAAAAGGAAATGTTTCGTAATAATTATGCGAATAAAGAAAAAAATATTAATCCGTCAATTTTGCAAGCTCTTTTGTTTACTCATTGGCCAGTTTTATAACAATCAATTTGATTTCGAAACATTAAATATGATTGTATCAAATCTCAGCTACAAAAACAAAAAATCGATCATAAGAAGTGGATCTTGCATTTCGATGAAACTCTAGGGAGAGACATTAGATTAGGTCGCAAGATGTTACTGTCCTCTTCAACACCAACTTTCACGGTTTCAAGATATTTCAACTTCCCCATGAAATGCATCATTTGTTTCAACTCTCTGTGACTTCCTTTGTACCCTGAAATCTCAAGCACCTTTACTCGGCACCGCGACAAACAACATATTTCCTTCTTGTTCTTCATGGGTTTGCAAGGGCACGCGTCTCCACACCTTTTTGTAATTCTGTGTACAAGACCCTGAAACCACAACACTGTTTAATTAATTACATGTATATATGTAATGGCAAAAAATGATCAAAATATTTTGAATACCTTGATGACTAAAGTTTGTAGATTTGGGGAGTTTTCGAGCAGGCGTGGCATTGCTAGCCAGCCTTTTTCCTTGTCGCTGTCGATAGATAAATTAAGGAGGTTTTCAAGCACTGGCATGGAGCCACAACAAAGGTAAAACACCTCAAGAGAAGAAGGAGACAAGTGAAGGGTCTTAATATTGCGCATGGCCACAATTAGACTAGTGACGTTGCCATAAACTTCATTCCATAATGTACCGTTAACATCATAGATATCCGACTCATATAATCGAAGATCCAGTCTAGCTTCGACAAGCGAATCCAAATCAAAGTTATAACCTGACGAGACATAGCTAGAGTAGTTAAAGTACGTAAGACTTGGTGTCTTAAGCTTAAGGCCACGGAGCATGAAGTCGTCGTCAAAATCACTAGTGATGGTTAACCGCTTGACGCATGGACTCGACAAGTAGCACATCCAAACACAAATGAATAGTTCCTCTAGCGCGGGGCAACCATGGATGAACAACTTAAGCATTTCGCGAGTTGAGAAGGAAACCGAAACGAGAGAAAGCGTTTTAAGCGCAGGGAAGAACAAACCACCGGGAGGAAGCCGTCCTTGGGGGGAAAACCCATCGGATATTGTTAGGTAACAAGTGTGTTGCTCGTGAAGAACTCAGAATCTATAGTTAGTTGGTTGTTTGACTCTAGGTTTAGCTCCAAGCAGCCTCGTTCGAGAGCAGTGCGAATCCAATGGTTGATACGATCTTCGTCAGTCACGGAATCACAATTAAGAGAGAATCTCTTGAGCGTAAGACAATTAGTGGTTAGAGAAGCCAGTGTTTTGTCCACAAAATCGGAGAAGGGATGTCGTCGACGAAGACGACTACCAAGACTTGTTGCTACCTCTCCTTGTCTATCTTTTTTGTTTGGATAAAATAGCATACATTCATCAAAATCAAGGCTGTCTACAAGGGGATGCAGATTTCTCCACCTCTTGGACAGAACAGACGTTGAGGCAGCAACTTTTGTCGGAGTTAAAGACAAGATTTTGCAAAGAACTTCATCTGGTAAATGGCTGATCATATCTCTACCCATTAGGGACAGTATCTTATGCCTTGCACAAAAAGGTATATATATAAACGATTAGGGTTACAAACCATAAAAATTCTTATATATATTATAGAAAAGCAGATTCACAATGATTAATATATAAAAATAAATTTAAGCAAAGGCATCTTCCCATTTCTTTTTTTCTTTTTCTTATTCATGTTTTCCTTTTTAATATTTTCTTATTTATAAAAAGTAAAATCCCTTATTATAAAATCTTTCCATTTTATTATAAAACGGGATCTTCTAAATAAAAGAAAATACATTTTAGGAAATAAAACTGCACGTGGAGAGACGAAAACAAAATAAAACAAAATATATATAGCTGAATTTTCTTTAATCACAAATTAGCCACTCGTGTTCTCTTCTTTAAAAACTGTGTTGCGGTAATGTTTTGGTCAACAACTAAAATGTCTTCCTGTAATGGAAAGAAGAAGGTTTTCTTTTAATGAATACAATCATAATCCAGAGGCTATATATATATATATATATAATATATTACACAGGGAAAAAACAGCAAAGTGTATCCGTTTGTTACGAATCGCCTGGATTTTTCTTTAGCTGCATGTGTTTTGTTCATGATGAGTTAAATTTTAGAACATATGATATACAATATTGTCCAGTTGTAAAAAAGAAGAAGATATACAATAGACCATATATATGGACTATCTAAATCTCAAAATAGAAAATAGTAAACGATAGTACAAATCCAAGGAAACATCATATGTAACGACTTTTTATTTGCTTTTATATTCGCAACGAGCCTTTTTAATATGTTCGTTTATCAAAGGGGCTTAATTACAACAAACCTTATTAAGTACATTAAAAAGTATAAATATGATAACATCGAGTTTTTCAGTACAAAACACATGAATTTGCTATAAAACTCTAAATATATGATTACACGAGTGATAAGTCTTTCGCAATCAATAAAAATGTGACTATAACTTTAAATTTTTCTAAATAGACCCCATAAAAATATAACTAATACGTATTTAATTAATTTTATAATAAAAAGCGCCACAAATTTGCTTAAAAAAAAAAGCGCCACAAATGAAAAAAGTGAAATTTTGGCTTGCTTGAGGGACCACCCACGTGACATAAACCTCCTCCCAAAACTCGTCACTGTCCTTCTCTCTTAATTACCAGTCACAACCATTTTAGTTTTTTAACAGAAATTTGAAAAAGCTCCCGAGAAAAAGATCGAGACAAGGGATCTCTGATTCTGGTTTGTCGCTACGAGTTTTTTTCCCTCGTTTTTATGATTATGATTTGCCTGAGAAAATGTGAACTGAGCAAGGATCCTGATTCCTGACCAGTTTCTAATTGTTTTTTTGTTTTGTTTTGTTTTGTTTTCGTGTGTGGGAATAGCGATGGAAGGTGACGAGAGAAAATCGATCAAAGGAAAAGGGAAGGCGATGGAAGGAGAACAGAGACGAGGAGGACTTGCGATCAAAGGAGACCAGGGAGGAGGATCGTTATCGCAAAACATCTCCGGTGAGTTTTATTTTAGCTAAATCTCATGCCTAAATCTGCTAGCTCTGTTTTGCTGTTTCTAGTTTTGGTCGTCATCGCAAAAACATACAGAGTAGTTCCCGGTGATTTTATTCCAACAAAACTCATGCCTAAATGTTACTAGCTAGTTTTGTCTTGCTGATTCGTTTTTTTCATTTGATAGCATATAGGTTCCAGTTTTGTTCGTTACCAGATCTGTCTTTGTGTCCTGTGCTTTTTCGTATTGCTTGAATTGATAGGTTTTTGGGTGTAAACTAAAGAATTCAACCGATTTTTGTGGGATTTTATCAAATTACAGAGCAAGTAATGTCATAATCCATAGAATATATATACTATCATATATGGATTTGTTGGGATTTTAGATAATAAACGGATTAATCATTTCAATTTTTGTTATATTTGTTCAGATTTTTCATAGATTTCTCCGACTTACAATTTGCCTGATGATAAATGTTTATTCAGAATCCGACTATATTGTTTGTGACCTCTCTTACTATAAACTTTTTTTTTTTTTTTTGACAGCACCTCTGGTTTTGACTACTCGATACCCACTTAGGTATCCTTTTCGCCATGGCTGTGGATTGTTCAGATGCATGGTTACGGTTCCAGAACGTGGCAATTACTTCTATTGTTGTGCCCAACACGAAGAGATGGCTGCACATATGGACTCATCCACGGCTGGTCCTTGCATTGTTTTCGATGGCTTCGTAGGCGTTGATGTCAAGCTTTGTAGTGCTCTCTTACACAGAACTGTTGGTGGCATACCTGTTGGGATACCAACAGTTTCTGAGAACGTTTTTGGCCTTCTCCCATGGCAGCTTGAAGCCGGGTTTCATCCTCAACTCCTTCCGGGTGAAAAATCTCGAAGTTGGGTATTCTTTTGCCTCAATCCTCCTCAAGGCAAATATCCTACAATGGGAGTTTCTTCTTTTCGCTGGGAGAAGAAATCCTATTTTGATATAGAAGTTGCGTATCACAACATTAATCTCATTCGCAACTCTCTCTTTGCCGGAATAAATGGTACCAAGGAAGAGAAGGCTATGTGCACCTCATGGGGACTACTCAAATATTATCATATGGGCATTAGTCTCTTTTGTTTGACTTTTCAGGCTAAGAGCTCAACTATCAAAAGAACTCCCTCGGCAAAGAAATCAAAGAAGGAGAAGAAGAATTAGTAAATTCTTATGTTTTCTCGAATGGACTTGCAAGAAAACTTGGTTATAAACACTCTAATATCTCTGTTTGTTTTTAAGAATGGTATGTTATCACATTGTTTTTAAGAATGGTATGTTATCACATTGTCTTTATATGGTTATGGTTATTGTCTAGTTGAATTTGTCTTTTATCTTTTTCTTTATAGTTTTTAAAGCCTCCTATACAAACTATGATCATGATCAGTTTGCTTCTAAATGCATGTTGGTTTTTTATTTTATTTCTATGTCTTTGGTGTTTAGTAGCACCGTACTTAAAAGAGATTCAAAGCCTCGCATCTTTACATAACATGACTACATGAGACATACACTTCATGGTTTGTTCATGGATTTTTGCAACACATGATGTAGAAAAGCTTGTGTCCCGCGATAATTTCTAGTCTAAACTCGTTAATTACCGAGATCTCTATTTCGATATCGGCTATGAAAATAGCAACAATTACGGCTTGCTACAGCCACAGCCCTGACACTTAGCTCCAATGTCAACATGACATTCTTTAAAACCTTCCTCTCAAGTCTCAAGGTACTTACTTCGCTTTATACACAAGTTATATTACATGTTTAGTCTTTGTTAAAGGATCCATTATTTTGATAGGATTTGATCATCTCAATGGGAAAAGTAAACTTTGACATGAATTCTCTGTTTTTACTTAATAATGCAGTTCAAGACATGAAAAGTGTCCCGGTTTGTCCGGTCGTTTTTTGAAGATGGGGCTCGGCTACAAAGACACAATGAGACACACATACGACTTATCCCCAAGGGAGCCTTACCAAGAAAGGTGTCGGATTATCGCCCTATTGCGTTGTGCAATGTTCATTACAAAATCATTGCAAAGATACTCACTAAGCGACTTCAACCGCTTCTCTCCTCCATCATCTCCAAGCACCAATCGGCCTTTGTGCCAAAGAGAGCGATAACGGATAACGTCTTGATCACCCATGAGATCTTACACTACTTAAATACTTCGGGAGCGCGCAAACAATGCTCAATGGCGATAAAGACCGATATGAGCAAAGCTTATGATCGCATTGAATGGGGATTTCTTAAAGCCGTTTTACAAAGAATGGGCTTCCATAATGTTTGGATTAATTGGATCATGGAGTGTGTTACCTCGGTGTCTTACTCCTTTCTCATAAATGACACCCCAAGGGGAAGAGTTATCCCATCAAGAGGCTTACGACAAGGTGACCCACTCTCACCCTACCTTTTCATTTTGTGTACGGAAGTTCTTTCGGGTCTTTGCTCCCAAGCACAAGAAAATGGTACTCTTGTTGGAGTCAAGGTTGCGCGGGGAAGCCCCCCGGTGAACCACCTGCTATTTGCGGACGACACAATGTTCTTTTGCAAATCAAAAGCCGGATGTTGTGAGGCTCTCTCCGGTATCTTAAGGCGATACGAAGCGGCATCGGGGCAACGGATAAACTTAACAAAATCGTCTATAACTTTCTCCTCCAAAACTCCTTTAGAGACAAAGATGCGAGTTAAGACAAGTTTGGGCATCCTCTTGGAGGGAGGAACCGGTAAGTATCTTGGTCTCCCCGAGCACTTTGGAAGAAAGAAAAGAGATATTTTTGCCTCAATTACCGATCGTATCCGACAAAAGGCGCATGGTTGGGCTACAAAATTTCTCTCGGGAGCGGGAAAGCAAGTGCTCCTTAAGGCGGTGTTAGCGGCTATCCCGAGCTATGCCATATCATGCTTTAAACTCCCAGGATCCTTATGTAAGCAAATTCAATCTCTCTTTACGCGGTTTTGGTGGGACACCAAACCGAATCAAAAAAAGACTTGTTGGGTAGCATGGGACAAGCTTACACTACCAAAAGGATCTGGGGGTCTTGGCTTTAGGGATGTGGAGAATTTTAACGATGCACTTTTAGCTAAGATAGGATGGCGTCTCCTCCATTACCCAGACTCTTTGTTGGCACAAGTTCTGCTTGGCAAGTATTGCCATGCCTCTCCATTTATGGAAGTCGGATATGCTTCATCCATGTCCCATGGTTGGCGCAGCGTTTTGGCCGGAAGAGAAGTGCTCCGAAAGGGCCTAGGTTGGTCAGTGGGAACGGGAGATAGTATCAAAGCATGGACAGATCCGTGGCTGGCACCATATACTCCCGAGACGCCGATTGGACCCCCAACAGAGGAAACAACCTCCTTACGCGTCTCTGAGCTGATTTCGGCTGAGAATAGGGACTGGGACCTACCGGCGATTAGACAACACTTACCTCAGTATGAGGTTCTGATCCGACAGATTATTCTGAGCAATACTCCAAACCGAGACACTCGGGTATGGCCGCCGGAAAAATCCGGGATATATACCACAAAATCCGGTTACAACCTTAACCGAGATCCTATGGGCTTTAGGCTAAGAGCAAATGGAAACGAAGAAACATTCAATTGGTTTAAAAACATTTGGAACCTCCAATGCTCTCCAAAAATGAAAATGTTTCTATGGAAAATGACTAGCAAAGCACTGCCTGTCGGGGAAGCTCTAAGAAGAAGAGGAATGACAAATGCAATATTGTGCAAGCGATGTGGAGCAGCGGAGGACGAGCTACATATCCTCTTTAATTGTTTTTTTGCAAAGCAAGTCTGGATCGAAGCTCCGATGCTATTCAAACCCGTGGACGGGACCACCAACATTCAAGCTTTTATTAAGGCATGCTCTCGGTGTGTCAATCTCCCACCTTGTGGTGTCTCGGTTTCATTGGTTTCTTGGATTCTTTGGATTCTTTGGAAATCAAGGAATTTGCTTCTCTTTGAGAATAAGAGTTTCACAGCCGATGAAACGATGGGGAAGATAATTCGTGAGGCGAAAGAATGGCAAGATGCACACCTCCTTAGCCAAATAAAGACCCCCAAACTTACTAGAACCCTCTCTCACTCGCCACGGGGTCGAGAGGACACTATCTTTTGTTTTGTGGATGCGGCATGGCATGGTTCCTCTCTAAATTGTGGAATGGGTTGGTTGTTTAAGAATGTGGATGCTCGCTTTGGTATCAAAACATTCACGTGGTCGACGCTTTGTTCGTTCGGCCTTGGTGGCGGAGGCTTTAGCTCTACGGGAGGCTCGCTCTCGGCAAAGCCGCCCACTTCGCGCACCTCCAGGTTTTCTCGGACTCACAAACCTTGATAACCCTCATCAAGTCAAAGGAGTTTGTTAATGAGATCCGAAATATTCTTCAAGATGTATACGGTCTATTATCCTCCTTTCTCTCTCTATCCTTTTCCTTTATATCTCGTTCCCGCAATGTAGAAGCGGATGTGTTAGCTAAGGAAGTTTTAGCTCATGTAAACTCTTACTCCCTTTTGGGAGCCTAACTCTTGTTTAAGTTTTAATCCAATTATGTTTGACAAAAAAAAAAAGACATTCACCAGAATAACTATGTGAGTGAGTTACGTGGGAGCAAAGCTATCCAACCATCGTCTTGTTATTGTTATTGTTAGATGAATTAGAGATGAAGGAATATCCTAAACTAGTAACCTTTAACATTGTTATTGTGGGCTCAGAAGAGTCAAAACATCTTGTGATTTTTTTTTGTCTTTTGGCATTGTGCTTGGGACTTAATTTGGCAAGTTCTTCATAGCATAGAAAAAGCCTACTTACCTTACATTTTCATCGATTGACTTTTATTTTTAAAGATTTGAACATTTTGTTAGTAAACATCATTGGTGGACAATAATATTTATTTTCATGTCATAGGATAGTAAAAAATATGACATGAAAATAAATTGTACAAATAAAAATTTACTATTGAGAAAAGAAGTCCAGCTAATCAAACGTCTAAAACCATAATGAATGTTTAAAAATATGCAATTACTCATCAGTTACAAATTGATAACCCAAAAATTTCAAAAAAGCTTATATTTTAATTTGTGAAAAAGACCCTGGAAAAACAAATATTCCCATACTTCAAAAGCCAATTATTCGAATGTTCTCTTCTCACGTTGGGTCTTTTTAGCTGTAAACCTTTATTATAAATTATTATTAGTTTATTACTCACATTTTGAATATTTCAAAGAGTCGCTTTTACAAAAAAAATTAATAAAAAATGCATTCATATATCGTGTGTTAAAAGTCAGCGGTCAAAGTAGTAATCTAAGCCGTCCATTCTCACGCCACGAGACCATCCAACGGTTTAACGAGACAACGCAGACGTGGCCTTCACACTGTATATTAGTGAGTGTGTCCCTTGTGAGATAGAGAGATTCTGCTTATTCGTCTCTCTCATAAGCTTGACGAAATCTTTCTCTTCTTCTTCTTCTTCTTCTTCTTCGTTCCTTTCACGATCTTCTTCCATTTTTAGGGTTTCATTGGATTCTTCTTCCTTCTCCAGTTTTTTTCTCCGATCTCAACCTCTGTTTTGATTTTCCGTCATGTATCGACGCGCCACTTCCGGCGTTCGCTCCGCCTCCACGTCGCTGACGAGGCTTTCCTCATCTTCTTCTTCTTCCTTATCGAAGATCCCATCGGCTCCTGCAGCAACGAAATCGGCTCAATCCGCGCCGATTCTCAATCAGACGAGCCGATCTAAGAGCTTCTCGTCGGCTCTCCGCTCGTTTCGAGTAATCTCAGCCTCTACGCGGTGGAGCCATGGCGTGAGCTGGCGATCTCCCGGTAGCCTCCGCGCTCAATCTAGAATCTCAGCTCCTGAGATTGAGAAATTCGAGCGGAAATACGCTACCATGGGTATATGCTTTGATTCCTCTTCTTTGTTGTAGAATGGTTCCTCTTTAACTTGTATCACAAGGATCCGAGTTTATAGCTTAGATCGATTTCTTTTTCTTTATGTTGTACTTACGTTGGATAATTGATATGTATCGTTTGGATTCGTGGTGTGTTTTTAATAGTATTGATATGTAAAAAAATGCAGCCTCTGAGCATGCTTATAAGGATATTTTGACAAGTCTTCCTAAACCTGGTGGTGGAGAGTATGGCAAGTATTACTCGTTACCGGCTTTAAACGATCCAAGAATTGGTATGCTTCTTCGATAGCGGCTTTCTGTAACATCGTTTATCTGTTCTGCTGTGATGGATTATTGATGAAGGTGACACCTTTTTGAGTATTGCAGATAGATTGCCATACTCTGTTAGGATACTATTGGAGTCTGCGATTCGTAACTGTGACAACTATCAAGTCACAAAGGATGATGTTGAGAAGATTATTGACTGGGAGAACACATCTACTAAGCAAGTTGAGATTGCCTTCAAGCCTGCCCGTGTTATTTTACAGGTATCTAGCTTTAAGTTCCACTATATAGTCTATATGCTAACTTGTATTTTTTGTTTCACCTATTTAACAGTGTCTTTTGCTTTTCTTTCACAGGACTTTACTGGTGTACCAGCTCTAGTTGATCTTGCTTCTATGAGAGACGCCATGAAGAAACTTGGAAGTGATCCTAACAAGATTAACCCCTTGGTTAGTTACTTTTGTATCGCTTTTGGTTGTGTTATGTTGAATCTAGCTGTTATGTTACTATGAACAAGAACAGGACGCTCATTTGCGAACATGCCTCATGATTTTCTGTAATATCTGTATGCAGGTTCCTGTTGATCTTGTGATTGATCACTCAGTCCAAGTAGATGCAGCAGGAACAGAGAAGGCCCGGAGGATAAATGAGGAGCTTGAGTTCAAGAGGAACAAAGAAAGATTTGCTTTCCTTAAGTGGGGTTCATCAGCTTTCGATAACATGCTGGTGGTTCCTCCTGGATCTGGGATTGTTCATCAGGTACTAGATGATATTGTAATTCTAATAAAGGAATGTATATCGTGTGATGGTCATTTTTCCCTTGTTGCAAATATCAACAGTTTCCTTGAACATAAATGTGATTGTACTATAGTGTGTTAAAGTGCTTATCTCTGTGGTGATGATACATTGTTGCTCGTGACTGCAGGTCAACTTGGAGTACCTTGGACGTGTTGTTTTCAACTCGAATGGATTTCTCTACCCTGATAGTGTTGTTGGTACTGATTCCCACACCACCATGATTGATGGACTAGGAGTCGCTGGGTGGGGTGTTGGAGGAATCGAGGCAGAGGCAGCAATGCTTGGTCAGGTGAGAAAATTCACAGTTTGTTATTGGTGTGTGTTGTTTTTTCACATACTTATGGCAAATTTTATCTGCCGCTGATTTGGTAAATTAAAAAAATTTATAGCCTATGAGCATGGTATTACCTGGTGTGGTTGGATTTAAGTTGGACGGAAAGTTGCGAGAAGGGGTTACTGCCACTGACTTGGTTCTCACTGTGACTCAAATATTAAGGAAGCATGGCGTTGTCAGCAAGTTTGTTGAATTTTATGGTGAGATTCATGACATCCTGACTATGACTTACAATTGTGGATAATTCCTTTTTCAGTTTACTTATGCTATCATCGTTGTTTGGATATGAAGGTGAAGGGATGAGTGAACTTTCACTGGCTGATAGAGCTACGATTGCAAATATGTCTCCAGAGTATGGAGCAACTATGGGCTTCTTCCCAGTGGACCGTGTTACCTTGGAGTACCTCAAATTGACAGGAAGAAGCGATGAAACTGTGAGTGTTCTCCTCATTTTTGTTTGGTAAAATCGAATCATTATGCAGAATATGTGATTCTGATTTTTATGTTGATGCTTACAGCTTACCTTGGTTGCAATACTCTAATTTCCTAAACATTCTAACAATCTATTATTAGCCTTTTGTACACCAGTGGTTTTGATATTAAGTGTGCTCTATTATGTTACTTTTATGGTTTGAGAGGCCTAATTGATCAACTAGATGCTGGTTATTTAGGTGGCTATGATAGAAGCTTATTTGCGTGCAAACAACATGTTTGTGGACCACAGTGAGGTATGTATATCTTGAATCAGTTTAGGGTAGTAACTTTTTATTATGACAAGATCCTCAAAACCAAATGGTACATATTTGCAGCCCCAGCAAGAGAGAGCATATACATCCTATTTACAGTTGGATCTGGGTCATGTTGAACCGTGTATTTCAGGGCCTAAAAGGTTACTTTCACTTCTATCATCATGTTATTAGAAAACTTGGTTTCCCTTTCGCATTTCTTATATTCTCTGTAAAATAGGCCTCATGACCGAGTGCTTCTAAAAGATATGAAGGTTGACTGGCATGCATGTCTTGACAATCCCGTTGGATTCAAGGTGAGATGAAACTTGTGGCTTGAAAATTCAACCTTCAAGAACCAAGGAAGGTTTTTCTTTCATTTGGATAGCATGTGAGACTTTACATCTTTTTTCTTAAAGGGTTTTGCAGTACCAAAGGAAAAACAAGAGAACACTGTTAAATTCTTGTTTGAAGAAAAAACACCTGCTGAACTCAAACATGGTAGTGTTGTGATTGCGGCAATTACGAGCTGTACAAACACATCAAACCCTAGTGTCATGATGGGGGCTGCACTTGTTGCTAAAAAAGCTTATGATCTTGGTCTGACGGTGAGTTCCCATATCCCCTCACCTAATTTAACCCTGAGGTCACCTGGTTTATGAATCTTATAATGACTGTAGCTGATGCTTTTATTTAGGTAAAACCATGGGTTAAAACAAGTCTTGCTCCAGGTTCTGGAGTTGTCACCAGATATTTGGATCAAAGGTCTGTTCAAGTCTTTTATATTTTCCCATATGGTTGCTTTATATCCGGTCTTAACAATCTTACTCAACCTTTTACCTTCTCTGCAGTGGACTTCGAGAATACTTGGACAAACAAGGATTCCAAATTGTCGGTTATGGTTGCACAACATGCATTGGAAACTCTGGCAAGCTTAAAAAGTCGGTTGAATCAGCTATTAAAGATAATGGTAACAATGCTTTTTTACTTATTACCGTTCTTTGACATTACAAGTAACATTCTGTATAAGAGTTGGCACTGCTCATCTATGGGAATTTCTTTGAACCATCTTGCAGCTTCACTCACATCTTTATCCCTCAACAAGTTGTAGTTCCCCTGAAATCAATAACTGCGCTTTGAATCTCACTTTTGCTTTCTTTCTTTTCCCTCCTTCCTGTCACAGATGTTGTAGTGGCTTCTGTGCTTTCTGGGAACCGAAACTTCGAAGGCCGTGTTCATCCACTCACAAGAGCAAACTATCTTGCATCACCGCCACTAGTTGTTGCTTATGCCCTTGCTGGAACGGTTAGTACTTATCATCTTTTATATAATCAATGACCTCTGGAATACCTGTTATGCCAAATGTATATGTTTGTGTTTATCTGTTTTGGATATCCTTTTTTCAGAGGCCACGATCGTATCACTATATTAACAACATATATACTGAGTGATATCAATATATTATCAAACTAGTCCCACTGAATGTTATCTGCCTCTAGTTTTCTCGTGTTGTTTCCTCACATTGAACTCCTTCAATTGCAGGTTGACATTGACTTTGAGAAAGAACCAATAGGAACCGGAAAAGATGGAAAAAATGTGTACTTAAGGGACATATGGCCAAGCAATGAGGAAATTGCTCAGGTACATTGACCATTTTCTAAGAGGATGAGCCTTCACAGTTATCACTCTAACCGTTTTAACATTCTTTGAAAACTTTCCTCTAACTTTCTGCATCAGGTTGTTCAAAGTAGTGTATTACCAAGCATGTTCAAGAGCACATATACGACAATAACAGAGGGAAATCCCCTGTGGAATGAACTCTCTGCACCAACTTCAACACTATATTCTTGGGATTCCAACTCCACATATATCCATGAGCCTCCGTATTTCAAGGATATGACCGCAAATCCACCAGGCCCCCGTGAAGTGAAAGATGCTTACTGTTTGTTGAACTTTGGAGACAGCATAACAACTGACCACATCTCTCCAGCTGGGAATATCCAGAAAGATAGTCCTGCTGCAAAGTTTCTGATGAACAACGGCGTGTATGAAGAGGACTTCAACTCATATGGAAGTCGAAGAGGAAACGATGAGATTATGGCTCGTGGTACCTTTGCCAATATCCGTATCGTTAACAAGCTTGTTAAAGGAGAAGTTGGTCCCCGAACTGTTCACATTCCAAGCGGAGAGAAACTTACCGTTTTTGATGCAGCAAGTGTAAGTAGAAACATCAAATAATTCCAAGTTCCAACTATATACTTAATTTAGTCCTTGACTGTTAACTTGAATCATATGCTTTCAGAGATACAAGACGGCTGGACAGGATACGATCATCTTGGCTGGTGCTGAATATGGAAGTGGTAGCTCTCGGGATTGGGCTGCAAAGGGTCCCTTGCTTTTGGTAAGTCCACATACCTCATCGTCAGGTTTTAAAACATATATCTTGTGAATCTAGTGTCGTAACGGGTTAACCACAAATCAGGGAGTGAAAGCTGTGATAGCCAAGAGCTTTGAGAGAATCCATCGCAGCAACTTGGCTGGTATGGGGATTATTCCGCTGTGTTTCAAGGCGGGTGAGGACGCAGAAAGCCTTGGGCTGACAGGTCGCGAACGCTACACAGTACACCTCCCAACCAAAGTCAGTGACATTAGACCTGGTCAAGACGTCACTGTGACCACTGACACCGACAAATCCTTTGTCTGCACTCTGCGGTTTGATACAGAGGTAAAAACTTCATCATATAAGCAAAATAAAACCAAAAAGCTCAATCTCTAATATCAAAATTTCCTGAGACTTTGGTTATGTTGGAACGCGTGCAGGTGGAGCTTGCATACTACGATCATGGCGGTATTTTACCATATGTCATCAGGAGTTTAAGCACCAAGTGATCAAAGTTTTTCTCTCAGCCTTTTGGTTTTCTTCTTCTGTTAAATGATTTTCCACAACTCCAAATAATGCAAGCTTTCCGAGCCTCTGTATTCTTTCAGGTTAAGCTCAACTTTTTTTTTTGACAAGAGTTATAAAAGTTGCAAAGAAGACAGTTCATTTTTATATGCACCCCTTTGATTGTATCCCAAACTACAAGTTCTGAAAACAAGATCAAACAGTTACCAACAATCTTATGAAAGTAGCCATTGTTCCCGTTAAACATTGTTAAGTGATTCAACAGAACTACAGTAGCAGCTGCGGCATGCATACCTATACACCAATCTTCCTCTTGCATTAGCTTCCATGACTGTAATTTTATAAGTTCACACAAAACAGAATGTCTAGTAAAGTACATAATTGGCATTCTGAAAAAGCATGAATAAGTAGAACACGCATTGTTTCATAAAACTTGTCTCAACGTTGTAACACCTAAATCAAGTGGTCTTGTAGAGTCTGTTAAAATAAGTCATAAGAGATGAAAGAAACGTTACATCAAACAACAGAGAGAAAACATAATTTGGTCAAAATGACAAAGCACTCTAGTTATGACATTCAAGGAGGACACTCAACAATTGTCACGAGAAAAGAAAGGCAAACGAAACAAACAGACAAACAAACACAAAGAGTTGAATAGAAAATCTGAGACGAGCTAATACACACATCCACTCCAATAATTCATTCACCATATTCAAACAGTGGTTTATAACATACACCTTTCTGGAACTTCAGCTCGATCACGATAAAACATCATGCTTCACTGCAATACAAAAGAACAAAAACAGGGAAGAACCAAATTAGCAAAAGCTTGCATAAGGAGATTTAAAGTGTTACGGATACTTTTCATTTAAAGATGATTAACCTGTTGTTGCTGCTGGTAGCCACCAGGCTGCTGGTAGTTTCCATAGCCGCCACCTGGGTAGCCACCATAGTAGGCGTTAGGGTCCTGAGGAGGAGGTGCATATCCGTATCCTTCATATCCCTGAGGAGGATAACCATAGTATCCACCACCACCACCACCACCACCATACTGGGCTTGCTCAGGTTGATTCTGTGACATGGACAGAATCATCAGATCAGAGAGTAGAAAGAAGAGTAAACTTTCTGCATTGTCTAACGGATACAAACCTGCTTGTTGGAAGGACTGCGACCCCATGAAAGACGGATACTTTGCCCGCCAAGTTGTGTTCCATTCAGCATGGAGAGTGCTTGCTCTGCGCATCCCCTGAAGAGCACAAACAGCGAACAAAATGTGAGACATTCTCAAAGTAAACATGAACATTGTCATCAAGACTAGCTAGCTACCTAATAGCATATTGAACAAATCCGCAACGTTTTCCTGCAGGTATTTTCACATGAACAAGTTCACCAAATTGAGCAAAAACAGACTTCAAAACATCTTCGGTTACACTTTCATCCAAAGCTCCAACAAAGATCTGATTTAACAAAAATGACGCTTAAATTAAATACCTACACAACGTGCTCAAGGAAACAAAAGTAAAGTACGCACTGTTGTGTTAGTTGGGTCACTTTCTCCGGGATTTCCTGGGGTGCTCTGATATGCAGCTGCAAATAACAGACAAACGAGAGAGCTTAGGGGAGAAAACTTGAGCTTCATATACTAAATTCAGTTGACAATGCAAGGAAACAGACACTAAAGCACAAACGCAGAAACAACAGGAGTTGCAAAACTTAATCAAAATCAACATCCAAAAAATCAGCAGATAAAGCAAATGGCATATATAATGCAACTTGAAGATTAAGATAAAGAGATCTAAAGTTAGCTGATAGCTGATACACAAATCAGTAAAGATGTTTAAAAGTATAGTTAGATCCAACTTTGAGAGATAATAGGACCACAAAGCTCCAGGATATCACAAGTAACCTTAGTTCCTTCCATGGTCTTGACAATTTTTTAATTTTGACTTTAACACTCAACTTGCTGAAAGAAGAAAAGTAGCACTAAAGAAGAGAGTTGATACAGTAAATTTAGGAGTATAGCAGTAACTGAAATAAGGAAAATATAACAACAGTAATTACTGAAGAAGGTGAATAGTGAGTTAAGAAGAGTACATAACTTCTCTAAAGATTATATACGGGAAAAGAAGCAAAAAAGTAATGAACTATGTAATATGAAAAGAATTAAAGTAAAGGCAGGGCTTAAAAGTAAAAGAAAAGACTTATGCTTGATAAGTAAAGAACTGGGAAATAATTTGAGACTCTTCTTAAAACAAAACAAACTGACCTAAATGAGGCCACGCAAAGTGGTATCATTTTCAGCAGAAATCAGTTCCAGGCCCCCCCAAAGAGAGCCTCTTGTTCTCCTGCTTTAAGACAACATGAGTTGTTTTTCATAAGTTTTAGGATGTTTTATTGTACTAAAATTCTTTAAAGTGCTGAAACTGAAAGGCAAGGAAGGAAAAGCGCAGACACATTCTCTCCATCTTTGAGCACATAGTAATAGAACAAAACAAAAAACATAGCAGCAAAGGAATACTACAAGGAAAAGTCAATCAACTAACAAGTACGGTTAAAGACTAATCGAGTCATAGCACCACACAACATATTCACACGTCATCAGAAATATATCACCTTAACATCAAAACATACCTGGTTGCATTGTAACAGGCTTCTTATTAGCAGCCGGTCCAGTACGCATAGGCCTAGACGAACAATACTGACCATTCATCTCAGTCATGGCGCGTATCTGCTCACTCTCATCCCCAAACCTAACAAATCCGTATCCTTTGGACCGTCCCGTAGTCCTATCGGTCACAACTTTTGCACCCCTCACAGAGCTATACACACCCTTAAACGTCTCGGTAAGCGTGTAGTCTGTAACATCAGGAGCAAGATCTCCTACGAAAACCGTGTAATCAGGCCCATCAGACTGCCGTCTCTCACCGGCTCCAAGCTGAGCCCAATTAAGCCTGAAAATCTGTTCACTGCTCGGCATTTGAGCACCATTGTACGTCTGCAGAATCCTCTCAGCTGCAGCGTGGCTCACAAACTCAATGAATCCGTAGCCTTCAGAGAAATTACTCTGCTTGTTCCTAATCACTTTTGCTGATTGAGCCTAAACCCACACAATAGAAGATAAACATCTCAGACACATAAATGAAATAGCTTTCTTCAAAATTTTCATTAGGGTTTTTTTTTTGGAAATTACCTCTCCGGTAAGAGCGAAGATGCTCATGAGATAGTTCTCGTCCATCCATGGCTGCAAGTCTCCGATCCACAGCGACCGGATCTCGCCGCCTGATCCTTGATTCTGAGATCCGCCGCCGCCGTATTGCGGCTGACCTGAAGACGGCGCCGACTGTGGATTCCATCCCGCCGGCGGCTGACCTTGACCTTGTTGCTGTTGTTGCTGCTGCATCAACATCCACGACTGTTGTTGGTGGTGATAAGCCTGTAGGTCGGAAGGAATCTGACCTGATCCGGCGGCGGAGCCGTTAGCGGAAGGAGGTGGCTGCTGCATCATGACGACGATGACCTAAATTAAAGGGTTATCTTCGGACCAAAGGGGCAAAAGAGAGAGAGAAGAGAAATGTTAGCTGTCTGTGTCTGTGTGGCGTTTTTATAGAAGAAGAAGATAAAAGAATTTTGTGATTTTGGATCTGACGTGGCCCAATTAAAAAAGGCTTTGTCTCGGCCCATTATGAGAGCAATGTAAATAACCCGGTTCAATGTCAAACCGGTTAAGTCCAAATTAATAAAGTTGAATTTTATATGTACAAAAATATACATAACTTTACCAAGTGGTTTTGTTTTTCAAATGTTTTTAAAGTGTAACCTTTTTTATCACCTAATTAGTGGAACATAACATGAATTGATTACTAACAAACAGACAACACACAGTGAACTTTGTTTGGGTACTAACAGTTTTTTGGTCTGTGGTACTTTGGAGGAAGAGATGGGCAGTGCTCGTTCATATGAGGGTATGGCTCCATTGTGTTGTAACCGGGAAGTTCCATTCTGTATTTCCCAAGTATTTGACAGTACTGAAGCTTTACCTCGTCATTGTCGTTGCACCAACTGGGTAAACGGCTTGCATTGTTCTCGAAAAACTTGAGCATGTAAGCATCTTTGATCTGCAAAGAACAAAGAATCCACTGTTTAGTGTGTGTGTGTGTCTTTAAGACTGTGTGTTGGTTGGTTCTCACTGTGAATTCGGTGACTTGAATAGAACTAGAGATTGGATCAAACAAGCCGGCTTCTTTGTACATTTCGAGGATGAAGGCGATACAAGAAGTTGATTTCCCGTCGCTATATATCCAATCGTCTTGTTCAGGCACTGCCAGCAACTCGTCAAAAGAGGATCCACGCCTTTCCACTTCAACAAGTACATCAGGAAGATCAAGACCCTGCCATTCTAGAACATCTCAGCAAAAGAACTAAAATAGACGAAAAAGATGATAACAGAGAAGAATGCAGAGTCATCTTGTACATAATTAAGTTCAGAGTACAGAACAATCAAATATATCTTTCATCGGTTTGATCCAAACTGTGAGGGGGTCGAACACTCATACCTCTGTTCCGAGGCGCTTGTTAAGGGCTTCATTCCACATGTTAGCAGCATAATCAGGCTGGACTTTGCTCCAAACTGTCATTACAGAAGCAACCTAAAAACGAATAAAACAAATAAAAAAATGTGCATATATACAGAGCAAGGAATTATTAACCTCAACGAAGGAGCTTAAAGAGAGATATTTAAGTTTATATTTTTCATCAATGCCAAAGGTTAAAAAAATGAAAAACTTACGAGGTTAGCATCCAGAGGAGGTGGGTAGTTTCCGCTGATGGTATCGATCCAGCTAAAGATCAAGTTGTGATAGCCATATGGTTTACCATCCATGGTACGAGCATATTCCCACGCAGCTGTAACATTGAACCTGGCTCGATAATCAGGATGCAGCGGTAGCAATGCAACATGGGGATTTGCGTCATCCTTGGTTTGTTCAAACTCCCACCACTCTTCCCATGGCAATACCGCTATTACATCTTCTCCCTATGACCCAAAATTTCAAATGAGAAGACAGGTAGGAACGTATGATTTGCATAAAATATGGGAAGAAAACTAATTCTCCAATACAACCAACATATAAGTTAAAACTAATTCATCTATCATTCCAAGTGTTACCTTTTCATTTTCGTTCCCGGACTCACCAACCCAGAGTTTCCCTTCAGAATCCCTCAAACAGACAGCGGTGTGACCAGCATATGCCCCGCTTACCCACTTCTCAAGGGTCTCAAAACCACCCCACCTACCACGGATTTTTGAAATAGCTAGCAAGTCACCAGAGTGGATTTCATCGGTAGTAATGTTTGTAACCCAAGGTTCAGGACGAGCATAGAAATTAGCACCCATATGCTTCTCAAGAAACGCGATATTAGAATTCTCCCCCCAACCGGTATTGGTAAAGAGAGGAAAGACATCCCACAACGCTCGTAGGGTTCCAACCATCCCTGCTTCCATGAGGAATATCGAAACTCCTTTCCGCTTAACCTGATCAAATGTGAGCACAAAAGGCAAAAAGAAGCCATTAGTTAACTTAGTTCTAAAATGGGCAAAACAAAAAGTTACCACAAAATATAACAAAGGAAAAAAACAGCATCTTACATATTCATACTCGGCTTTCCCCTCCCACTCATTGAACTCCATAGTATGCTCTCTTGATTTGAAGTACCAATCCCAAGTCACACGGTATGGAGTCACAAATACATAAATATCCATACAAGTCCAACTATGTGCCTTATCAACCTGTACAAAACACCCAATAGCTTCACTCAATTTTAAGTTTCATCATACAAAAACAGCTTTCCATGATCATATAGAAAGGTATAAAGTATAAACTATGAAAAAAGGAACTTAGTAACTAACTACTGATGCAGGAAAAACCTCACAACAACAAAAATCAACCCTTAACAATGTAATAAACCAAAATCTGTGAGCTCCCAATGTAAAGACTAAAGAGAATTTAAACAAAAAAAAAAGACTTAAGAGAACATAAACAAATCGAGTAAAGAGACTTAAAGATCATCAACAAGTATTTCTAAAAACCTCTAAAGCCTAAACCCATATACAAAAACCCTCTTAATCAAACCTATGAAGAAGCAAAACAACGAATCACAGAAGAGGAACGATTCTAATCAATTTTCTTAACCTTAAGGTGAAGCGTTCCGCCGCCGAATTCGGAACCAGACTTGTTATTGAGCTGCAACCAAGCCTTGTTCTCGTAAAAGCAAGCGCCTTTCCACTCAACGGCGTCGTTTCTAACAGATGCGGCGCCGATGTAAGTAGGCAAGAGATCCACGGCGGAGTTGAGAGAGTTTAGAAGCGGCCACGAGACTTGCCTTGGCAATAGCGGAATCAGGTCCCGAGGGTGAAACGGTAATTTCACATCCGAAACAGTAAAAATAATCAGAACAGTAATGATTGCGAAGACGATTCGCGGAGGCGATGAATTAACCATTATGACTTTGCGTCGGTGTCGTGACGGAGACGATGAATCCACCATTATTAAGTTCGTCTTTGTTTTCTTCAACGTATTTATTCGAGTATATTCCATTTATATGATCATAATGTCAAACTAGAAAAATAATTGTTTTAATATTATTTTTTTGTTAAAACGTTTTCTTGTTTTTTTTTTTTTTTTTTGTCAAACATTTGGGCCACAAATGGCCGGCCCATTAGCCAAACCTACACTATCGTAGGCGCGGAGAATCGATCCCGGGTGGGGTGGTGCTACCTGCCTCCTGTGGACTTATGACTGCCACTAGACCAAGGTCACTTCCCCCTTGTTTTTATTTTTATATTTGTCTTTATTTATTTAATAAATGAAAATGAAACATTATCTCTTCCTCTATCATTAGGATAAAATCAACACAACAAATCTCTTTTCTAGGCCTGGGCATACGGGTATTCGGTTCGGGTCCAGGTTCGGGTCCTAACGGGTACATGTTCCAACGGGTATACATAAATTGGATCCATTTAAGTACCTGTAATTTTCGGGTCGGGTACGAGTTCGGGTCCTATCGGTACGAGTTCGGGTCCGGGTTCTACCCAAAATACCCGAATTTTTACGGAGTTTCTTTCGGGTACGGGTTCGGGTACAAGTTTCGGGTACATGTTTCGGGTATTTTTACCCAAAATTGTAAAAAACCCGAACTTAAAAAGATTGTCTAATTGTGTTTATCCAAAAACAAAAACCAAAGTTCAAATTTTAAAGTGAAAAACAAAGTAAACATCAAATTCAAAATGCAAAGTTCAAACTCAAAGTTACAAAATATGAAATGTCTTGTATTCTCGAGTCTTGTTTTTGGAAGTTGGAACCATGAAGCTCAAGTCTTACCTTATTGTGGGTGCACCAGATGGAATACAAGATCAAATTCTACAAGCAAAAAGACTAATGTTAAATATTTAGCACAACTAAAAATCAAACATAACATGAAGAACACAAAAGTTTACCTCTCATGAGCTCATCTTGTAACTCGAAATCTGCCAACATTTGTTATGTGCTAATTATTGTTTATTTTGTTGAGTTGTTGAACCATTGAATGATAATTAGATAAACTACATTTGGAATTATATTTAGCCCACCATGTTTCTAGTCTTTACCACTTAGTTGAATTCTGCTTGGTTCGGTTTTTACTGACTTGGATCCATCCACTTTCCTTGTCTTTATGGCCAGCAACAAATCGTCCATCCACTGAATATTTCTACTTTTCCATAATCTCCATAGAATCCAAAGTTGTGAACTATGATTAGCATTTGATGGCTTGCATTAAAAATTGCTCTTAAGACAACTTAAAGCTTTATATTAAAATTTAAAACTAATGGTTGCTTCCACGAGATGATTATTGGGTAGACTAGCCGATCAGGCAATCACCAACCTAGTTCACCATGATAACAACTAAAAAAATATATTAGTACCATCCAAAATTTTGGGTTTAGTATTAGTACTTTACCTCTCAAAAAAATGTTGGGTTTTGGTTGCTATTGGGTCTTATGACATTTTGTGTTTAATAGAACCTTTCAAAAAGGTTGCCATAAATTTAACAACAAGTAATGCGCTGGCGACTACAATAACTACATGTTGCATTTCATATCTTCTGGTTACGTAACAAACTAACATGTTCTTCTCATATAAAATTAGTCTCGTCTATAGCTAAGTATAAATAAATACACGGCCAACATAAAATATTAGACAATCTTCCCATACACTTTCTAGTTTTAGCTTTGAAGGAGTTACTAAAACATTTTAAAATGTCGGGTCTTAAATAAATGTTGATATTCATTTTTGTAGCACGATATATAATACAATAGATGATACATTATCAAGTTCATCTATACACGTTTTATCTGTCCAACGCTGTTTAAACGAATTGAAACAGATTTTGAGGTGGGGGCTAATAAAACAATTTAAAATGTTGGGTCATTTTAGATAATTGTCAAAACTAAGAGTCCACATTTTTAAAACTTTTATATTAAATTTTCATAGCTGGTCATGGCCTCATGGGTAGCGATCACAATAGCCCCACGCAACTCTAACGTACACCACAACATAACCATAAACGTAATCTCTTCCCTCTACCATTTGTTTTACTTTTAAAGAAAACAACATAATAAACTCTTCATCCATAATCTCATTTAATTCAATGGCTACATCACTTCAAACCAAGTACCCTCTAAGCCCCAACAACATCCCAAGATTATTAAGCCACCGTCCATCTCTTCTCCACGTGCGTGTCACGTGCTCTTCCACCACAACCAAGCCTAATCCTAACCGTGAGAAGAAGCTCGTGGTCGAGAAACGCTTACTGAACCCTCCTCCTCTCCCTAACGACCCGAGCCTAAAGTCAACATGGACTCACCGGTTATGGGTTGCAGCCGGTTGCACAACCTTGTGTGTCTCTTTAGCTAAATCTATCGTTGGAGGGGTTGGTTCTCATCTATGGCTCGAACCGGCTTTAGCCGGTTATGCCGGGTACATCTTATCCGATCTAGGCTCTGGTGTATACCATTGGGCCATTGATAACTACGGTGACGGGTCAACGCCTTTAGTAGGATCCCAAATCGAAGCGTTTCAAGGTCATCACAAGTGGCCTTGGACAATCACTAGACGAGAATTCGCCAACAATCTACACGCTCTTGCTCGAGTCATAACGTTCACGGTTCTACCGTTAGACCTAGCGTTTAATGATCCTGTGGTTCATGGCTTTGTGAGCACGTTTGCGTTTTGTATAATGTTTAGCCAGCAGTTTCATTCTTGGGCCCATGGAACCAAAAGCAAGCTTCCTCCTCTCGTGGTCGCGTTACAGGACACGGGGCTCCTTGTTTCGCGGAAACAGCACGCGGATCATCACCGAGCGCCGTATAACAATAATTATTGTATAGTGAGTGGTGCTTGGAACAATGTTTTGGATGAAAGTAAAGTCTTTGAGACGTTGGAGATGCTTTTGTATTTCAAGTTCGGGCCGAGACCGAGGTCGTGGAGCGAGCCTAATTCCGAATGGACAGAAGAAACCGACATCTTCAATAACTAAACAGATAATTTAATCTTTGCAATGGATCTACAAAGTTTTTGGAAAAAAATTATTTATATATGTACAAGAAAATTTAAGAAATATAGTAATATACTTGTAAGAATTTTTTGTGTTTTCTGAGATGATAATCTGATGGATCACCAAGATTTATTTATGATCTTTTGTTGAGCTTAATGGGGAACTTGATGAACAAGTTTTCTCTTATTAATTTGATACCTAATGACAAAAAATTGCCTTATCTAGTCATCGACTTGTGAACGAGAGGTAATAAAAAAAAAAGAATCTTATTTTATGACTTAAAGGACAAGAATCAATTATAGAAGATCATTAATATTTCAGTTCAATAGCATTTCAACAAATCAGAGTGGCGCAGCGGAAGCGTGGTGGGCCCATAACCCACAGGTCCCAGGATCGAAACCTGGCTCTGATATTAATATTTTTTCTTTGATTTTGTTTTTATTTTATTACATATTTGTTACTCAAAAAGAATGAACATGTTTATTGCAAATAAATAGTTTTCATTATCTCAAATATGGTATCAAATCCCAGCATCAATAAACGTTAAATATTTAAAATTTGAAATCCAAAGAACATAAGTTTCTCAAAGATCATTTTTATATATGTCACAATGGTGGTGAAAGTTGGTTTTGTATGTGAATCTTGTAGTGTTTACAATTTTGCATCCATTTCAATATTTGATATAATCAAGTGGTTGCTATTTTGTAAAGATTGGATAATACCAAATGTTAGGATTACCAAATTATTGTCTCCTTTGCTAATTGCTATTGAAATAATAAAATGCATGTTTCTTGAACTAATTTATGAGTTGTCACGAACTTCTATTTAGGTTAGTGGGGATAACAAAAATTGAAGGGTTTCGAACTTGTCTCTTTTTATTTTGTAATGTTATTTTGTATTTTGTAATGTTCAAATTATTAATTCTATCACAAGTTTAGAATTGAGAAAATCGTAAAGCTTAAAATAAAAATACACACTATTCATAGACAATCACAAGCTTAAAAAAGAGGCACATACACAAACAATTTCAAGAAAAACTATACAAGTCATCCTACATAAATAAGAAAGGGATTATTTAGCAACTCAAAAAAGACTTTGCAATAGTTAAAGTAGTTAAACTCTAAATAAAGGCATGTGATAAACACATCCAACCCCCAAAAAATGTACATCGCTCTCTTCTTTACCAAACCTCCTCTTCAGATTCTTTGTCATCCACAAAAAAAATATATAATAATCTCCAAAGCCGAATCCTTTCTTTGTCACGGAATTGACCAAATCTATTAAAACCCCCTCACTTTCAAGGTTTTTGTAAAGCAGCCAAAAACAAAAAAAAACACATCTTTGAGAAAACAGATAAAAAGGGATATTCAGTAATGGCTGCCTCAGGAACCACCGCTACTTTCAGACCGTCCGTTTCGGCTTCGACCCGTACGAGATTTTCCTCAAAGCTCCCTAATTTTACGCTTCTGCCATCGTCTCGCTCGCGTTCTTCGTCTTTGTCTGTCTCCTGCACCATCGCTAAGGACCCGACTGTTCTAATGGCGGATTCGGAGAAGACCAAATCCGCTGGATCTGATTCGACGTTGTGGCAACGACCAGATTCGTTTGGTCGGTTCGGTAAGTTTGGTGGTAAGTACGTCCCTGAGACCCTTATGCACGCTCTCTCCGAGCTCGAAACGGCCTTCTATGCTCTCGCCACCGATGAAGATTTTCAGGTAAACCGGCTTGTCTCTAAACCGGTCGAATTTGAATCGATTAGAAAAATTAGGCTTTTGCTCTTCTGGGTTTTTCGAATCAAGCGTTTTGTTATGTTGAAAAGTATTGAAATTTACCCAGAAATGTTGAAATGGCATTCATGTTCAATAGCTTCTGTGTGATGAAATCATGAAGCTTTTTTTTTTGCTTTAGTTTCGTTTGTAGGGCAATGTTTTGATTTGTGTTGTGATGAATCTGTAGAGAGAATTAGCTGGGATTTTGAAAGACTATGTTGGTCGAGAAAGCCCTCTTTACTTTGCAGAGAGGCTCACTGATCATTACCGGCGAGAAAACGGCGAAGGACCGCTCATATACTTCAAAAGAGAAGACTTGAACCACACAGGTGCTCACAAGATCAACAACGCCGTGGCTCAGGCTCTTCTCGCCAAGCGGTTAGGGAAGAAGAGGATTATCGCTGAGACAGGAGCTGGTCAGCACGGTGTAGCCACAGCTACCGTGTGTGCACGTTTCGGTTTGGAATGTATTATCTACATGGGTGCTCAAGACATGGAGAGACAAGCTCTTAATGTGTTCAGGATGCGTCTTCTCGGTGCCGAGGTGATGTGATGTGGATTCTATGCTATAACCTCTGCAAAGTTGCGATGTTTTCGAAGTTTGTTTAATCTGATTCTTGTGCTTATAGGTAAGGGGAGTCCACTCTGGAACAGCTACTTTAAAAGATGCGACATCCGAAGCTATAAGGGATTGGGTGACAAATGTGGAGACTACACATTACATATTGGGATCCGTTGCGGGTCCCCATCCTTATCCAATGATGGTAAGAGACTTTCACGCCGTGATTGGTAAAGAGACAAGGAAACAAGCGATGGAGAAATGGGGCGGGAAGCCTGATGTTCTGGTTGCTTGTGTTGGTGGTGGCTCGAACGCTATGGGACTATTCCATGAATTTGTCGATGACTCAGAGGTTAGAATGATTGGTGTGGAAGCCGCTGGGTTTGGATTAGACAGCGGAAAACACGCTGCTACATTGACAAAAGGAGATGTCGGTGTACTCCACGGAGCTATGAGTTACTTGCTGCAAGATGATGATGGCCAAATAATCGAACCACACTCCATCAGTGCCGGGTAAGATATTTTTCTCTGTAAAGGGTCACTTCCAAGTGACCGATACTATCTTCCTTGACATCTGTTCTAACGTGTTAATATTCATGTTAACAGCTTGGACTACCCTGGAGTCGGTCCTGAGCATAGTTTCCTTAAAGACATGGGACGTGCTGAATACTTTAGCGTTACTGATGAAGAAGCATTAGAAGGTACTTTCTCGGCACATATTTCTTGTCTCTCTTATTGTTTTTCTTTCACTTCTCATGAGAATTTGAGCTGTGTTTCATGATGATGTAGCGTTCAAGAAAGTGTCTCGGTTGGAGGGAATAATCCCGGCATTGGAGACATCGCACGCATTGGCCCATCTCGAGAAGCTATGTCCGACGTTAGCCGATGGAACCAGAGTGGTCTTAAACTTCAGTGGGAGAGGCGACAAGGATGTTCAGACAGCCATCAAGTATCTTGAAGTTTAAAAGAGGATAAAAAACTTTTCATTTTCAGACAGTTGACATTTTCTATCATGTAGTTTTGTTAGTTCTTGCTTCTGGTCTGAAACACAAAAAACAGGAACAAGGGGTTAAGTAAAGAATGTATCCTATTAATAAAGAAAGCTATATGGAACGCTTCATATTATTAAAATTAAATCTGTTTTGTTTCTTACTTGGTTGATTATTATTATATATAATGGTAATCTAAATCTTTACATTATCAAACTTGTGTATGGTTTAGAACATTCAATTGCACTCAGAACTATACCGAACATCATAAATGACTGTTGACTGTAACATTTATATATGTTTTGATAAAACTAATTGGGTCAATTGGGAAAGATACCAAAACAAAGGGACTAGTATTGTAATATTTTACTGATGGGGAATTTAGTTTAATGAAACTAATTGGGTAAATCGTGAAAAGAGCTAAAACAAAGGGACTAGTATTGTAATATATTTACCGATCGAGAAGAGAGAGTTTCAAATCTGAAACATTGGAAGATAAATCTCGCAACGCAAGGGAGGTTTCTTCGTCACTGGACCGAAGATAAGCAACTGTTGACTTTTGTTATCAGACAAAGATGGTCTCTACGAGCAAGATCAAATCTGTTGATTTCTACAGGTTTCTCCTCTTTTGTCTTATTCGTTTCGGAGATTTCTCACAGCTTTGCTTCTCCTCGAGTTTCCTCGATCTAGGGAGTCATATAATTTGTATCCTCTATCATATAATCTTGTTTAGTATCTACATTTCTGTGGATTTTCATTGTAAAGAGACGATCTTGAACCTCTAGGTTTTTGGTTGATGTTGCTAAGTTTTGATTAAAAAGGCGAAATTGTTTTGCAAAATCTGATAATTTCTGAGATTTTGTGATTCTGTGAGTATTAAAACTCGTGTATGTTCTTTGTTTGTGTAGGAAAATACCAAGGGATTTGACAGAGGCGACTCTCTCTGGAGCAGGATTGTCCATTGTAGCAGCCCTGTCTATGCTATTTTTGTTTGGGATGGTAAGTTTCTAGCTCACTATGGACTTAGTAGTTGTGACCATCGTGTAGGGATTGTGTTCAAGCGACATGTTAAAGACTAACGTCGACTGCCGCTTAGATGTTTCATGACAAGGAAGTGTTGTTTTGACTTTGCATGTTTCATCATGTTACAGGAATTGAACAATTATATGGCTGTTAGCACTTCAACATCCATCATTGTTGACAGGAGCTCTGATGGTGACTTCTTGCGCATAGATTTTAACATAAGGTGTGTTGTATACTTAATCTTGTTCTTCAATTTTATATTGCACATACCTTCTAACTTTAGAAGTGTCATATGTGTGGGCCAATCAAAGTTGCTAACTTGTATAGATTCTCTTTTGGCCAGCTTCCCGTCACTTTCATGTGAATTTGCATCTGTGGATGTCAGCGATGTATTAGGAACTGTAAGTTTGGTTTCAGCATAACTCCATTTCAAGTTTCTCTTTGCTTTTGCTCATGGCTATTCTTTGTTCTCTCTCCTGATTTTGCTAACTTTTGTTTTCAGAATAGGTTAAACGTAACAAAGACAATCCGGAAATTTTCTATTGATTCGAATTTGAAAAGCACTGGTTCTGAGTTTCACTCCGGGGAAGTTTTAAAGCTCATTCATCATGGAGATGAAGCTGGTGAAGAATTAGTTGAAGATTCTGTATCACTTACTGGCCGAAATTTTGATACATTTCTACACGAGTAAGGAGTTTAAGTCCTAGTAGATTCATTTTTTATGCTTCTGGTGAGTGGTGACATATGAAGCATATATTTTGCAGATTTCCAATCGCAGTCGTTAATTTCTATGCTCCATGGTGCTATTGGTGTAATCTCCTGGTAAATTCCGTATCTTGTGTCTTTGTCTTTTCTGTATCATAGATGTCAGATCGTATTTCTCATTTAGCACCATATTTTTGCTACTTGCTGGCAAGGGTTATATTAGTGTACTATAAGCTAGTCAATTTTTCATGAGAATGCTCTCTGGCTGTAGTAGTAATAAAGACTAGACTTATCTAAGGATCAACTTGATGTCGAATATCGAACTTACAAAGTAGAGTAGTATGGGTGGCACTTTATGAAGACTATAACTTTTAATCTCTATTGTCAGAAACCATCATGGGAGAAAGCATCAAAACAAATAAGAGAGAGGTATGTCATTGTACATTCTCTAGATAAAGAATACTTGGTATGGTTTTTCCTTATAATTTTCTTGCTTTTGGTAGATATGACATAGAGATGGACGGGCGTGTTATTTTGGCAAAAGTTGACTGCACCCAAGAAGCTGATCTCTGTAGAAGGTATGCATTCTCTGTAGCCTAAACCTGCTTTAAGGTATAATTCGTTCTCATAATTTTCCTCTGAAATTGATCTCCAGGAATCACATACAAGGGTATCCATCAATCCGCATTTTCCGCAAAGGCAGTGATCATACGTAAGCGACCATAACTTCTAGTTTACTTGCTCACATTTTGCATGACCATCATTTGCTCGATTCCCCTAACTCTTATCTGTGTACTCTTATTCCTCTTCTTGATTTTCTTGTTTAATAGGGATGAGAATCCACAACACGATCATGAATCATACTATGGAGATCGTGACACAGAAAGCTTAGTGAAGGTAACTGTTGTTCTAGGTTCTTTTCAACACCTTCTCTACGCCCCTTAGAAAAGTTAGTCGAGAGTCAGTGTTAATGCCTCATTTTGTAGCTTATGTCTGAATCAATTTTTTTCGTTCTTCAATAGATGGTGACAGGTTTGGTTGAACCAATCCATTTAGAACCCGAAAGACTAGCATTGGAGGACAAATCAGGCAATGCATCGAAAATTCTGAAAAAGGCACCTTCTACAGGAGGATGTCGAATTGAAGGATACATGCGTGTAAAGAAGGTAAAACACTTGAGTGGGAGAAACTACTTTTGCTTTGTCTATTTATCTTCTTTTAATCGCTTAATTGTTAAAACAGTTACTTTCTTATTATGGTCTTTGCAGGTTCCAGGCAACCTAATGGTTTCAGCTAGCTCAGGATCTCATTCCTTTGATACTTCTCAAATGAATATGTCCCATGTTGTTAACCATCTCTCATTTGGGCGGAAGATTTTGCCTCAGACGTTTGCTGATTTAAACCGCTTGTCACCATATCTCGGACGAAGCCATGACAGATTGGACGGCCGCTCCTTCATAAACCAACGTGATCTCGGTCCCAATGTTACCGTAAGTTTGTATAATCCATAACAAAACACTGTGATAATCATCCTCTAGTTACACTTTTTTTACCGTGCTTTATGGCTATGTTTTTCAATGGGACAGATCGAGCATTATCTTCAAATAGTAAAGACAGAGGTAGTAAAAAGCAATGGACAAGCATTGATAGAGGAGTATGAGTACACAGCACATAGCAGCGTTGCTCAGAGTTACTACTTGCCAGTGGCCAAGTTTCACTTCGAGCTCTCACCGATGCAGGTAGGAACAGACCGGGCAGAACTCGCCATTTTTCTTTGTAACCACGCAGGCTCATCTTGGCCTATTATATTTTTGGTTTGCAGGTTCTGATAACAGAAAACTCCAAGTCCTTCTCACACTTCATAACCAACGTGTGCGCCATTATCGGTGGTGTCTTCACGGTTAGTAGAGAACTTTAAAGACTCTTCTTCTTCTTCCTGTTATTTGACACATCTCCTATGACTTGTGTTTTTGTCCTACTTTTCAGGTGGCAGGAATCTTGGATTCTATTCTCCACCAGACAATGACACTGATGAAAAAGATTGAACTTGGTAAAAACTTTTAAAAGCTTTTCTTGTTAAAGTTATCATTTCGTTTTCTGCGTAACAACAAGTTCAGATTTTTTGTTATATTTAAACAACCAGATGAGAAAGAATAAACCAGTTATATATTCTGTAAAATGTTGTTCTTGTGAATGTTTAAGCACTATCTGTCTCTAAAGCTTATGTGCCTTTCATTACCACTCTCGTTAAGACAACAAGTCGTAACCAATCAAACATGATAGTTTAGTAGTTAACAACATATAATATCGTTAAAATTCCAAAACTAACAAAATCAGATAAAACATAACTGCTATAAAAGAAAGCAAATGAACTTTTAGGTAAAGAGAGATCCGAAAACAAGGTTTTATAGCTTGACACTAACATCCGATAAATTGAGAAGATAATGTATGTTGATACTTGCAAAACAACTAATTATCAAAATTCAAAAAGAAACAACAAAGATTTTGCAGGTAATATTGAATTAGGATCAAGCAGTGATCTCCTTCTTGAGTTTAGCAAGCTCTTGCCTCACAACACCAGCTCTCTGCAAAACAACAAAACCATTTAACATATTTGTCAAAACATATACACAAACATAGAAATCTTCAAAGAGATGGCGCGATATCAAACGCACTAACCTTGATTTTAGCCAACATGACCTTGAACCTGTCAAAATCATTGAGGTTAGCTCTACGCTTCTGCACGATAAGCTTCCTACCCCACGAGCTCTTCTCCCACTTGTTCTTCACATCGGCCTTCTCCATTGCCGCGATCAAAGCCTTCTTCTTTGGAACTCTGTTGATTTCAATAACAATGTCTGTAAGAGACAGCCTCTTGAAATTCATCTGGACTCTCTCCATATCAGGTGCATCCACTAAAGCCTAACCAATCACAACAACAAAACAATCAAGATTCCAATAAAAAGCATCTAAGCCTTTACATATACAACTTAAACCACAAACTAAAGTGTTATCAATGAAAGGTAAAGACTTATTGGCTCTAATGTACGTATCAGCGACTAAACGAGCAATAGATGCAAACCCATTCAATAAAAGTGTAAGCTTTACCCTGTTCTGGTCAACGACGTCGACGATGACGACTAGCTTTCCATGATCCTCTCCGTAGTTAACAAGCGCCACTCTTCCTATCTCCACGTATCTCTTGAAAACCTGACCAACATTCACAAAACAGACATGAGATTCTCACGGCTTTTGGTCCGATCTTAAAAAAAGGGTATAAGCACCACTTGGATTATAATCTTACCATTTTCGCCGCCGGAGGTTCTGAAGATTCGAAAGTCCGATTGTAAAACGTGGACGAAGCTGCAGCTGAAGCGAGTTTGTGCTCAAGAGACTTATTTATATACTAACACCCTTAGGGTTTTTATTCAATTTTGGGCTTTGTGTTATCTAAAGGCCCATATATGAATGGTTCAATATAGCTAATGGGCCTTAGTAAAGGCCCATATTTTCTCAGTTTTGTTTAGGTTTGTGTGTGTTTCTCTCGGACAAGTAGGAAAGCTTGACACAAAAGACACATTTCATGTAATATTCAATGAAGGAAATAGATTTGTGTCCAAATGAATTTGCATAATAAAAGATCTTTAAGACCAAAGTACAACATATATATATATATATATATATATATATATATATACACGTTCTCTTTAAATTCCCTTGATCATGCATGTCTAAACAAAAAAAAAATCAAAATTAATAAAACTAAGTCACATCCTAAACACCACTTTAAGTGATCAAAACAAACATAGTGATGATCAAGGTTAGAATCAAGGGCAAGAATCCGATACTGGATCTTATCCCTGAACTCTTTTTAGGGAAATACTTGGGAAGCTCACATTCTTCTCCATTGAAGAAAACTCTCTTAGGGAACCCATCTCCTCTAGGTATATTCAAATGCCCCAAATTGCTCTTTTTAAACGATAGTACCGATTGCATTTTCCCCGGTATCTGCGGGTCTCTACCGGGATTGGACCCGTTCGTTATACCTATCAAGAAGTTCATACCGGGTAGTCCTTGGAAGAAAATGGTTTGGTTCTTTGGTGGAATTCTTGTACCATTAAATGAGTATACGTTTTCATATCCTAAACCGGCTTTCCCTAAATCCACGGCCGCGAACCAATCTTCCACCGCGTTTTTCCCCCAATTAAACAAGGTTACACGCGCGGACCATCCGTCGCCATAGTCCGAGTTAAGATGCCAGTTTAAGCTGATTCCGCAGTTGTCGGGACAAGGAAGTTTCTTCGGAACAGCCATGTGTTTCCTCTTTGCCCATACTTTTGCCTTGAGAGTTCTGTTATCAAACGGTACCAAAAGCGCGTCCGGAGGGAGGAGAAGCGGCCGGGCGTTGACGTTACAAGTGTCCGTGTCTATATCCCCGCAGCCGCAAGCACAAGAATTGCAAGGGATGGCCGAGTCGTTGTAGAAAGCTGAGAAAGAGACGCAGCAACGTGCAGCTTGCGGTTTAGGTTTTGTTATGTTGCAAATGATTTGCCAGCTAGCTACCGCGTAGGTTGTGGCTTGGAGACCGCTCGGGTCAGGGAAGCCCGTCGCGTCCACTCGTACGGGTGGCCCACATTTGTACTGCGGATTGATTATACCATCGATTTTCCAGTTTTGTGGAGGAAAGAAAGCTGTTCTGTTCTGATCAGGTGGTACCTTGTATACCTAAAAACAGAACAGGTTTATAAGTTGGTACCTTGTAATACAAGAAACCCATTTATAGTGTTTTTGGGACTAACCTGTAACTGAAATATGGCTCTTGATTTAGAAGGATCCATAAGCGCAGGCACTAGAGATCCGTTCTTGCAACAGAAAGGCAATTTTCCGATGAGATCGTCTTCTTTTCGCTCGGCCGGTAAGTCTTTGATGATAGGTTTCTTCTGGCACGTAGCGACCTGAGAGAAATCCATATCGCCGTAGAACTGTCCCGCCTTGCTATGCAAGCATTCAGACGGATTCTTCTCGGCCGCGTAAGCTCCACGCATAGAGTGTATGAACTCGCCTCGCATCCACTCCCATGTCAAGTTCCAGTGGTCTAACTTTCCTAATGGATTATTGTTGTCTATTGTTACCTGTCCAAAAAACATATCAATTTCAATCCTTTATGTATTTATATGAATCGAATATCTCGAGGTTATATCGAGACAAATGATCGATAGTTTAAATTACTCGCCTGCGCCATATAGTTGCTCGTGTAAGCTTGAAGAACATCATAGATTATATTTAGGTCGCCGCGTTTCCTAGGCGTGAACTTGGTTTTGGTCTTTACTTTAGCTTTGAACTTAGGGTTCCTCTTGCAGCACACTTGCATTGTACCGCCTAACACGAAAAACCAAACCAAAAAGAATCAAAACCCGGTCATAACCTATTGTTTCTTCCATCACAAGAAACTAAATTAGGTTTTATGTTTACCTTTAGAAGTAGCAGCAGGGCACTCCCATCCATCGTTAGTAAGCTTGATCGTCTTCGGCAACGGCGTGGCTGTGCCTTTACCGCCGAAAACCGTGCCGGTTATCTCGATATCGGTCGAGATCTTGGTGTAGTCACCAGCGGTCTCGATCGATGTCTTTAGATCCGTATTCGGAGACCCGATAAACGTTGTACCGTTACTTGCGTCGTAAGGAAAATCGCCGTCCATTGAGACGGCTCCCGTGGCGGAAACGATGATCTCTCTGTGGTGAAACCCTACGAACATTTGCCAGCCTTTAACCTCTTCAATCCCCGTGTTAACGATCATAGCCGTCGCTTTGAACGACCACGCTTGAGCCGTCGCGTTGGCTGTTCGAGGATACAGCTTTTCGCGGTCTCCCGAGCTGTAAGACATGTAGACTCCGTTGCAACGGGCAAGACCTGGAGGTGGAGTGTCTTTCTTTGCGGCGGCATCGTCTCCGCCGTAGTCGTCTTGAGCTTGAGATAATGTCGGAAACTGAAGATTGATGAGAGGTAATACAAGGAGAAATAGGTTTATATGGACGTAACGTATCTTCTTCATCTCTACCGTGTTGCCTAAGTTTCTTAGGACGCAAGAAAGAGAAAAAGAGGGAAGATAGAGGAAAGAGAGATGAACTAAAAAGGTTAAACAAATTAGAGAGGCAGAGCATAACTGTTTCTCCTCCTCTTGTTTTCCCCTGTTTCTCCGGTTAATACAGAGATATTACGAAAAAGAGAAGAAAAAACGTATATTAAATTTATTTCAAACCAAATTCGACAAAAAATGAGAGTGAATATACTAATTGACTAAATATACTATATACACTTATAGTATCCGAGTCATATTGTTCCTCAAAATATCAGTGTTGTAAAATACGCTACTGTCGACTACCGTATAGTGCATGGGTGTATATACGGACGACTGTACGAAGTATATACGGTAAATAGTTTTAGAGAAATACATCAATAAATATATAAATTATATGTAGAACAAAAAAAATTGACAAAATAAAGTCCACATTAACAAATATGAATATTAACAAATATGAATGTCAAAATTTGAAATATGAATATTTAAAAGTTTCTATTTGATAAATAATAAGTATTATTAAATAAAATAAAATTTATATTAAGTCCAAAGTTTTTTGTATAATAGTAGAATTTTTAAAGCTCGAGTAATGATTTCACCGTATATACAGCCGTATAGTCAGTTTATGTCATATATACGGCCGTATTAATCGTATATACAGTCGTATTATTTAAAACCGTATTTTTCATCGTATAACTTAAAAACGGTACGGTTCTCCATTGTATAACGTATAATCGCCGTATATATGGCCGTATTTTAGAACACTCCAAAATATTCATACATTAGTTTACCATCCATTTTATTTGTATTTCGAACGTTTGTTATATTTGATTCTCTCATTTTGAAACAAATTTTAGTTAGCTTCATAAATAATTGTGCGGCAAACAAAAAAACAAACTGAAAACTATGAATATATATATTTTCATGTACTGAGTATGGATCAGAACAAGGTCTACGTCCAAACAACAAGCAACTTGCATGTAACAAAACGCTTTTACCAGAGAAACTGCAAATACGCAAAATCAAGAAGCCGAGATCTCTTCCATGCCGCTGATTTCGTCGGTCAGGTTATGTTCTAGTTTGGGCTCCAAGTCGATGAACTGGTTAGACTTGCTTGCTAGATGTGAGATACTAACTCTTCCTTGACGTTTGATGTAATCCGCAACAGCGTTCATCTCTTCCATTGATATGTATATGTACTTTCCTCTATCATCCATAACACCCGAGAGCCGTCCTGGATAGAAAAAGAGTGACATGTACACACAGTCATGGCATGTGACGAATGCTATATATATATATATATGATTGGATAGAGAGTTATATACCAATGCTCTCCAAAGAGGCGATCCTGTTGATGCATTCCTACAAGAACCAAACAGTTGAATCAGACATTGGAACAGTTATAAAAGGTGTTCATATGCAGCCAGATGATAACCTGAGTTCGTAGATTAAACTCTGCCGCTAGGTCTTCAAGTGGTACACATTTCTGTTTCTGCAATCACATCACAAAGCAAAAGGCTCAACGTTTTTTGGACACTGATTTTTCATCGCCAAATTTGTTTCTAAAGACCAGAAAGAGTTATCGAGGTGTAAGTGTAACCTTTATGTATTCAACGAATTCCGAAAGCAAATCTTGATTTCCACCTTGTGCTTCCTCTGTAGTACCTTCAGCATCAACCGAGAATTCTCCTTTCCATTTGTCAAACTCTAACGCAGCTACCTCTTCCTCTTTGGCTTGTCTTGCTTTTTCTTCTTCTTCCTACAAAACAATGAAACGATTAAAACCCAGCCCGACAAACCAAAATCAGGAAGACTAAGCAGAATGAAGTATGAGGAAAAGCAGTTTGACGCACCAACTTCCGCTCCTCTGCCTCGCGCTCTTCGTCTTTCTTCCTCCGCATCTCTGCATACCGATCTTGCTTTGTGTTCCTTGACTCACGTGTAGCTTCCTCAGCCTTTACACAACAATAAAAACATAACTCGATCAGGAAAGTCTTGTCATAGAGAAATGTACTGTCTTGAGCTCAGAAAATAAATGACATATCTTTAATTTCCAAATTAAAACTATCACAATTGCACACTGTAGTTTCTATCAGAATACTAGAAGAAGCAATGGCGATAGAGATTGATAGTCACCTGTCTTTGTGCTTCTCGTTCTTGACGCTTCTTCTCTTTCTTCTTTGATGCTCTGGCTTGGTTTCCACCGGCTTCATCCTCATCTTCATCTTCACTCCCACTGATGTTTTCTGTTTTCACAAGTACCCAAAAATAATTATTCCAAGGCCAGAAGTGTAGTTCATTTATTCTCAATCCCTCCACAATCTATTCCTACACTAGCTTTGTAGCAAGATGACAAACGAAACTAGAAACTACTTGACAATAAACTCTATCCAATAACACCGCAATAACATAAGGTAAAGTAGAAGAAACTTAATATTTATCTGAAGACTGTGTATTACATTACATACTTGGAAAAAGAAAACACAATGCTCATAACCTATAGCTTTATCTCCCACCTATGCCAGCTAAAACTAACAATCTCTCTATACGTTAAGGAAGAGGATAAGGCTATAGATTTTGAGCATTGTGATTTCTTATGTTAAATGCTGTCAATACTCAAAATACCAAACCTTGAACATTGGAAGACGATGAGCTAGCACCGGAAGCTGCAGGCCTCCGTCGCATTCTACGGCCACCTCCTCCCGCACGTGCCACGTTTTCCCTCGCCTGAACCTTTAGAATTTCACGGCCAAGTAGAAAACGAGAGAGATCAACACAAATCAATCATAGATCAACCAAAATCAAATCCAATTTCACAACGAATCACAAGCAACAAAATTGAGGAAAATACCTGTGGTGGCTCTGCTTGTTCCTCCCGTGATCTGCCATCTACACGGCGTTTCCACAAGAACAGAGGAATCACGGCCACTATCAGAATCATCGACACTATCAGCGCAAACATCTCCTCCATCTCTTATCTCTGATCTCGAAAACCCTAGCTACAAATTTATATGAAACCGTAAGAGAAGAGAATCGATTAAATAGAGAAGACAAGCGACGGGGCTAATTTCGTAATTTACATGCGATTCAAGACCCTCTTTATCGCTCAGAGTCTTCGAGACCCTGGTCAATGTTTTTATGAATGAACCAACTCTGGACAATCTCCTAAAATAATGCCAAAGCTAAAACAACACAGTAAATATGATTTTTATTCAATACCACTTCCTAGAAATCCAAGATCAACAAAAATTGTCAGAAGAAAACACAGACACTTGGGGAAGTGGCCTTGGTCTAGTGGCAGTCATAAGTCCACAAGAGGCAGGTAGCACCACCCCACCCGGGATCGATTCCCCGCGCCTACGTTTGTGTAGGATTGGCTAATGGGTCGGCCAGTTGTGGCCCAAATCGTTGACAAAAAAAAAAAAAAAAAAAAAAACACTTTAAGGCTTATATATACAGATTTAGCACCAACAACAAGTACTCACCACATTTAATAAGTATAAACATTAACTTTATTTTGTTTTTTAGTTTCATAGAAGAGAAAACTTCATCCAAGGCTCAAGCGATAGTCCGGCTTGACGTTAACTTGACGGTGTGCCGTTCCAATCTCACAAGCATTTACTCTTGCTGCGAAACGAAGCGAGCACAGAGACTCACCGGTTGAGGAAGGTTCTGGTGTGATGTTCACAAACATTAGCGTCTTCGAGTCTCCGCCTAAACATGGCTGATATATTGACAAAGTCCCATCAAGACACAGTCTTTTAGTTTCTGTCCTTATGATGACATGATGAAATGGTGAGTTTTGTTGTTTACCTGAAGAAGATAAGTAAGCTTTGAGTTTCTGAAGGGTACATGATCTTCTTTCTTCGCTAAGGCGAATATGACATCTCCTAGAGATGATAAGCTCTTGTTGATTGCCTAAGTCGGATAACAATAAGAAGAAAAGAATCATTAAGGTGTATCTACAGAATGTCTTGTTTTATTTATTTCCTCAGGACATTACTTGAGTTTCTTTCAGTCTATCACCGGTTGATCCACTCTTCGATAAACGCTCACTTCCCGCCAAATCAATCAAATTCAATACACCTTGTACTTGTTGTTCTGTGCTCTGTAAGTAAACAAAAGTCACCAAAAACATATTTGGTTTAGATGTAAGAATGACCGGAAGACTAGTCCATGTTGTTGTCGCAGTAAGAAAAACGAGTTAGTACCTCGTTGTATCCAGTGATTCTTAATGTGAAGACGAAATGGCTTCTAGAGGATTGTTCGTTCATCGCGGTCTTTCCTACTGACCTGAACAAGATTTAAAGATACAGTTTGAATCATTAACAGCTTTCGGTTTCTCTCACAGAAAATTCTTTGCCAATCTTCAAAATAGATACTTGCCTGTTTCGAGCTGCGTGGTCTAAGAGGAACGAAACCTCTCTGCTGCTTCGAACATCCACAACAGTAAGTTCAACAACATGTGTGTTCCCACTTGCATCGTGTTTTATTGCAAATTTCTGAGGAGAAACGCCATTGTCTGCTCTTACAGCTTCCTTACTTGTTGACAAGAGATCACGGATTGTTTCGTTGTATATTTCCAACATAGACACCTACCATACAAATCAGTCAATAATACTCTGAATTTTACACTATTCATTTCTAGTCGCTAGGATGTTTGTTACCTGCAACTCATACTTCCAACCCTGTGATCGAAGAGACTGCCTCGTCTGAAATATCTGCTCTAAACATCGAGGAATCAGTCCTTTTTCCTCCGGGTTGCCTGGCCTACCCATCATTGTATAGGTTTTTCCAGATCCCGTTTGTCCATATGCAAAAATACAAACCTGAAAATGTTGTCTAGAAGTTTTATTCCAAGAAAATGCAATTTATAAATAGCATTATTACTCATTCACTTTCTAAAGAAAGCCAAAGAAGTACCTTGTAACCATCAAGAGCACTCTGAACAAGTTGAGAAATCTCTACAAAGATATCTTCTTGTAATGCAGTTGGTACAAAAACCTTATCAAATGTGAAACAGTGCTTTTGACCTGTCCATAGCAACCATCAAATGAGTCTCTTCCCTTTGTTTGCAAGAATTGGAGTTTGTTCAGAAGATTTGTTCATACCATTTTGCATCAAGTCAATGCCACGACCTAGTGCTTCTAGAGATGTAGGATAGGAAATTGTTCTGGCCTCTTCACTAGAATTCTCGCCCGATAATAGAGGTCTAACCCTACAGAATACGCGGATGTTCCCTTTTAACTCCTGTAAATGTTTCAAGAATCAGCCAAGCTTACTCAACATTTCACTAAGGTATTGTGTAACCTGTAAGTTCTATGTTCTAACCTGTATTGTATTGTGTAACTTTTTTCGTAGTTTTTCTCCTTCGATGAGCTTAAGTTCCGCTTCTTCTAAGCGACATTTCAGCTCGCTAATGCTTTCCTTTTGCTCTTCAAACTCGTTGATTTTCTCAAAGGTAGATAAATCAGCCACCTAGCCGTAATGAAAAAATTTGACACAAGAAGTTAGAGCTTTTCATATACATATTCATTGCTATATGTAAATCTCAAGAATGTGATTAGACCTGCAGTTTCCTCTCAGAAGCTACTAACTGTTCGAGCAACTCTTCTATCTCTTTATTTTGAGAAGAACACTTGCTCTGGGAAAAGAGATGCAATATATTAAGATTTAATAATCTCCTCATAGATCTAAAAACAAAATAAGAATGAAAATAAACCTCGAGGTCGTTTATGGTGCCTTTGAAGTCATTTTGTTTGGTGGCTTCTTCTTGCAGATTTTTAACTTCTGTAATATGGCGGTCACGGTCATCTTTCACCTGTTGAATCTCCACCTTGAGACATACAATTTCATTCACCAATTCATCTTTTTGCTTCATGATATCATCTTGAGATGCCTAATGAGAACAAGAGACAGGTCACACTCTGATTGAAACAAAAATTCTCTCATAGATCGAATTAACGCATAATCAAATCACCTTAGAGGCAGCAAGCTGATCCTGCAGTGCTGTGAACTGACCCTTCAAGTTGCCAATACTTTCTACAATGCCAGTCCGTTCTTTCTCTCCTCGCTTTATAGTTTCATGAGCTTCATCAAGATCACCTTGGAGCTTGCTATTGTAAAGCTGCAAGCTCGAGTTATACTCTTGCAAGAGTTTGTACATATCATTGACAGCTTTAATCTGAAACAAACAAGAAAAAAAAGTCAGTCTCTAAACTAATCACTTCTTTTTGGATCTTTCTGAACTTTCTCACCCTCTGATCAGCTGTTTGAAGCTCTCCTTGCGTCTTTCCTAGCTCTTCTGTTAGAGCAGCTTGCAACTTTTCAACCGCAAGTCTTGCTTCTTTCTCTTTTCCGAGAGATTCAACTGCAACCTAAACACAAAACATAAGCGGATTTAGACAATCAAGGAAAAAACATAAATGAGTTGGACACAAGTTACTAGTCTTACCAGTTTCTCTGCTTGTTCTTTGGCAAGTTGCACCTGAACAGAGGAAAAGTTCTTCCTCAGTTCCTTGATAACAATGTTCAGCTCCACTTCCTTCTCTTTCAAACTAACCTCTGCAATCAAACACATAGAATATGAGTCTTGTAAAATCAAAACTGTTTGTAAGAAGAGCCAGCTATTTAAACCCTCAGGTTTAATCAAAATCTGATACACACCTAAACCCGCGCAATGCTTCTCGTTCAACTCCATCGCGTTCTTCAACTTCTCTTGCTCAAAGGCGTAATCTAACTCGAGTTCTTGAAACCATCTAATGCAAAGCCTAAGCCTTTTCACATAGTCCATTGTATTCTCGCATCTCTCCTGCAAAAAATAGAAACAAACAAAAATCCAGCTTCCATGACTAAGATCTCAAGACTTAACATTCAAACCAAAACTCACTCAAAAACCAAGATTCCACAAATAACATTCAAATCTAAGGAACTTTTAAAGATTCTTTACTCACCAGACCACAAGAACTAAAGCAAAATCTTGAGACACTAAACTACAAATTAACAAAAACCCTTTTGATACTAAAGTTTCTTCTTTTCTAATTGCATGAGCTTATAGATCTCGCATTTGCATCAACAATTACAAAAGGGAGGAGAGAGAGAGAGAGAGAGAGAGAGAGAGAGAGAGAGAGAGACCTTGTAGTTGTATTTGCTCTTGTACTTGATTCGTTCATGAAGAAGAGCATCAACATCTTCTCTAGTAAACTCAACGGGACCATACTCAGAATCTTCATTGCTTGTAAGATCTCTCGCCGGAAACGCTTGCCGGATTCTTCCACCGTTGGTCGTCATGTCTCCAACCATTCTTTTTGTTACCTAATTTACTCCGGATTTGTCTCTTAAGGGGACTAAAGTGGGTTTAAAGAAAGATTATTAAAATCGAAAAAGGAAGAGTTTTTCAATTCCGAAACAGTAAATAAAGCAATGATTTTTAAGCTAAACAACAAAAAACATTATCAATTAATATATAAACTCTAAAGGTTGAAACTTTTGGGTGAGTGGTAAGTTCATATATATATATAGAGAGAGAGAGAGAGCGAACACAGTGAGATAGATAGAAGAAGAGGTTAATATTAATGGGTTTAGAAAAGGAGGCGTGTTTGTTGATTGGATCTGAAGAGTTTATCACGTAGTAGTTGGAAAGTTAAAATTTAAAAGTCTAAAAGTTATGTTATCTAGTACGTACACAATACAACAAGATGTCTACTATACAGTGTGTGTGTGTATACAAAAGTATAACAGTTCGTCATGGAACTTACCAACAAGATAACTCCAGAAGCTGGAACTACCACCAAAGGTAATAGCATTAACATGTGAATCTCTTTTACTATTGGGCATGGAACTTACCAAACTTGAGAATACAAATGAGACTGGCCTTAAAAGTGCTTGTGATTATGTGTTCACTAGCTAATGTCAAGTAGTTTCAGCCACTGACATCTCAATCTCTCACCCTCCACAAGTTCACTTTTGCTATCTGAGCCAATAAGCTATAGATGAACTTCCTTGAGATATGACTCTGAGCAAACAAATCCATATGTGAGGATCATTCGTATTCAGATCAACGAGTCCAATACAAGAAAAGGAAGAAACCCTTTTAGTAGAATTCAAACTTTCAAACAAAACATACATGGAGAGTGAACTATTATAATCAATACAGTATAAAATCAATCATAGAAGGCAAAACATAGTATTTTCATGACATGAGGCTGCATCACCGTAGCTAATGCAGTAACACCATGGCGTATCATGGTATGAAGGGAACATGCTATATTAAAGTGTGACATTGCTTCAGGCCTCTAAATGGCATGAGGTGGCAACGGTGTATCATTACGAACTTTTGTTTCGGTTGATGAGATGAAACGACGACGAGCGGTAGCTTCAATGGTAACATCATCCCAAGACAACTTATAGAACCAACTACTTGTTGCTCTTATCTCTTTGATTCCATTAGCATTCTTGGAGTTAATAGGTAAACTTTGCAAACGTTCGCAGTTTATGACTTGAATTTGCTCCAAGCACTCCCACGATTCTCCCTGGTCGCATAGTCTCGTCAATTTTGGAAGATAGTTGAGTTTTATAACTCGTAGTTTTGGTAGCACAGGTTCATCATAAGCTTGAACTGTACCCAGAGAATAGGATAACAACTCCTGCAAATTCTCACAAGAGCTAACCCGTATCTCTTCTAAGCTTGGCAAAGATAGTATCGAGTTACCAACTGAGAGAATACATTTCAACTTGGAGCACCAACTTACGTTGAGTAGTTTCAGTCTCTGGAATCGAAACCCCAAGTTTCCAAACAGTTTACTTATGTTTTCTGAGGCAACCTGGTTGAGATGAAGGTCCTCGAGATTTGGGAAGATATCTAAATGATCAGTGCTTCCACTAGAAGATCCTAAGCTAGCAGGGAAGCCATTAATTGTCAGAGACTTTAAGGCATCAAAGTTGTTTGTGCCCTCACTAACCAAGTTTTTCTTAAACAATTCATTTACACCTGTGCAGTTGTTGAGGACTAGAGATGTTGCATTGACCAACAGCCACCTAATGGATACTTGTGAGACATCAACGCTGCTTAACTTTATCATCCTCTTCTCAAACCTTGTAGGAAAGGAGTATGAATTTAAGCCAACAAATATCTGAAAACTGTTTAATCTTTTGATCCATGAATCACTCATAGAAGAAGATGATGAAGGAATGGAGACAAGCCTAATGGAAAGAGCTACCAAACTTGTGAGGTATTGGATCTCTTCAAAGGTTGCTTGCCCCACTTCTACTTGTCCGTTGAAATTCCAATGGTAAGAGCTCAAAGTCATGTCTAGATTTTCCAAACTTGTTAACCGAGAAATGGTACCAGCTGGAATGTTAACTAGGTGATGAGTTCGAGAAAGGTCAAGATGTCTCAATCTCCTCATCACTTCCAACCCTTCTGGTGTTTCCCTTATACTGGTAGCGCATAGATCTAGGTATTGAAGTTTCACAAGGGTGTTTAGCGACGGTAGCTCCCTAAGGTTATAACAGTCTCTCAAGACAAGAGATTGGAGACTGCGAAGTAGACAGAGGGATTCAGGCAACAAACTTATGCTTGTGGTGCTTAGATTCAGGATTCTAAGGGATGGAAATGCTTGCAAGAATCCATGCGGAACTTCTTGTAGGTGGAAGTTGTATTGCAGCAACAAAACTGAGGCTTGTGCACACTCCACAAGACTTTCCGGTAGCTTTTCGAGCTCATTTTGAATTAAAGAAACTCTCTGAACAGATGGAACAAACTTGTTTTGTTGAATCTCCCGCAGATTTGAACCAGATAGAATAAGCGAATGAGACTCTGATTGCGAGGAAGAAGTGACCCATATGGCAAAATCTCGAACAATATCGTGCATTTTAACTGTTCCATCACAAGGACCATCTTCTAACAAACAAGAGTCTTTCAAATTCTCAATCCATGTCATTCCTTCATTCATGGACTCCCCATGATTGTTCTCCTCATTAATGTATCCTTCTGCCATCCAATAACCAACGAGTTCGCCTATTTTGATCGATGTGTCCTCTGGGAATAAAGCACAAAAGAGGAAGCAAGATTTCATCTTCTCGTCCAATGAGTCATAGCTTAGCTTCAAAGGCTTGAAGAGCTTTTCTTCAATGCTTTTAACATAAGGCACTGATCTTTTTAGCTCTTTCAATGCATGCTTCCACAGCTCGACATCCTTCTTACCTCGCAAGGTCGATCCCACTGTAATAATAGCTAAAGGCAATCCCCCGCATTCACGAGAAACCGCCTTAGCGATGGGTTTAACAACGTCTGATCTTGCTTCTTCTCCGGCACTTTGGCATAACAGTTTCCACGATTCGTTCTCGGACAAACACTTAACTTTGAAGTCAACATCCGTGTTTATGTTTCGACAAACATCATAAAACCTGGAAGTCAGAACAAGCTTCAAATTCCCTTGTCTGCTGCTTTTGGGTGGAATACCCAAAAGTTCTACATCAATGGTTTCCCATACATCATCAAGAATGAGAAGAACATTGGTCTCATCTACAAGCACACGGAGAATCTTTCTAGCTAGATCCTCCGCAGTATCTTCCACTTTGGTCTCAATCTTCAACCTCTCGGTTATCTGCCTCTGCACCTTTATCAAGCTAAACTCTTTAGATACTGTCACCCAAACAACCAAACGAAACCGATGCGTGTTAGTCTCCTTCCCAAGCTTATTGTTCAAGGCCTTAACTAGAGTTGTTTTCCCAACTCCTCCCATACCCCAAACACCGATTCTGTTTACGCTAGGCTCCATGAGCTTTTGTACAATCTGAGATAACATACATATGGCTGTTGTTTGACCAATAATCGAAGGCCCGGGCATATACTCTATCTTTTTGATTAAACCATCACCTGCACATATGTCAAGAAGTTGTGCACCTACCTCCTCGAGCCTTTTCACATCCTTGACAAGAGCGGCGACTTTGTAGCCAAGCCTCCATTTCAAGGTGAGTGAGCTTGGGACGCTTTCTTTTTCCAAGGAAGTTGCTTCCGACAAGATTCCTTCGACATCTCTAAGCCATCTACGTAGTTGAAACTGAACAGATTCTCCCTTGATCTCCATGGTTTCAAGAACCTTATCCGCTTTGGTCCTGATTTCTTTAAGCCTAGGCAGCGCAGAGTCAAAAGCTTTAAAGTTTTTATCGAATCTAGTTGTAACATCGATTCGATTACAGACTGATCCGCACATAAACCGCATAGTCTCAGCAAAGATCGCACCTACGACCGATGCTACAAATTCCATGGCAGAACTATAACAAAGGAGAGACTTTTTTAGTATTTTTTGCAAACACAAATTAAAAAAAAAAAAAGGAAAGACTTTTCAAGATGGCCATTATCTTCAAAGTTGAAACAGAACGAAGCGACCTTACCCGTATAATATAATCCAAGGGAAGACTTTTTAAAGGGCCTTGCATGACTTCTTCATCGGTCAGAAAATTTATTTTAGTATAATAGAAAATCAAGTTTGTGAAGAAGATAATGCAGACAAATATAGGAACAAAACATTTATTACCAAATTTCGAGGATAGTCAGGACCAATTATTGTAGTATTGTTATAGGACCAATAGTCGTAAATGAACTTGTCTGTCATAGTTGACTTATCCCGATGAGATCGAGTTTTACTTCAATCACAAACAACCCCAAGTGCAAGGCACATGACGTTGTAGTAATATAAGGATCGAATCCACGAGGAGATTGAGCCAAGAACAACAAGAATACGAAAACTATCTTAGAATAGACCTAATGAGAAGGTTGTTTGGTAACAAAAACTATATCTAAAACAATAGTGTTAAAGTCAACAAAAGTCAACTAAACAAGAAATAACTAGAGATGTGCTTAAATAAGATAAAGGTTGGATCTTGGGGTTTAAATCATTGGTTTTGGATAGATGGAATCAAGCTAATGATGTTAAAACTAATAAAGGAGACAACTTTCTAGAACAATGATCACTAATCTAGATTAGATCACTTCCATGACTCAAATCCATTCCCTAATCATAAAAACCTCAAATCTTCCAATCGAGTCTAGATGATTAGGGATCATTAAGTATATGTCCTTAAAAGTCCATCTTAAACCTTAGACATCAACTTCCATTGGCTAAGTATAAAAGACTAGCAAGAGATTGGACTAGACATTTCATCGAACACCTTCCGGGCATGAAACATCCTATAAGTACTAAGCTAGGATAATTACTTCTACCTTAGTGTTAAGAACATCTAATGCTATAGAAACCATAACCTAAACATCCTAAACATCATTAACCATCATCCATCATCCTAACTTAACTAAACCCCAAAACCCATAAGGTAACTACTCACTAATCATACCTAAACACATGCTAATAACAAAAGATAAAGACATGATAAGATAATAAAAGAGATTTAAACTAGATAAACATAAGATTCCAACCACAATAAATGAACCTTGAGAGGTTTCACAAAAGGTGGCTATAGTTTTTGAAGAGAGTATTAAAACATAAGATAAGATATTAATGATGAAAACCCTAGGAGTATTTATAGGGAAAAGTAAAAAGTGCACATGCGCACGGTTCCAACGGTTTGGTCCAGCGGTTTGGAGGCCGCTGGACCAGACATCCGCAACTTCTTAGCTTTGGTCTTCTCCGGCGGTCAGGCTCGGCGGCTTGGAGGCCGCTGGAATCGCACCCGCAAGCTTGCTTCTTTTGGCTTCGTCTGGCGGTTTGGTGCGGCGGTTTGATAGCCGCTGGATGCTTCTTCTTCAGGACGTCTTGGTGCTCCAGCGGTTTCATTCCAGCGGTTTGGAGGCCGCTAGGAATTTCACCGCAACCTCGCCTCGATTCCTCCTTCCTTGGCGGCCCGGCTCGGCGGTTTCCGAACCGCCGGGGCTCCTTTTCTTCTTCTTCGCCTCCAATGAGCTTCTCCTTGGCTCCCATCTGCTTCCTATGAGCTCCCCATAGCTCCAAGTACCTGAAATGCACATGATGCAATGCAAAAGGGACCTAAACCTAACTAAGACTCTATCAAATTGGCGCCGTTGCCGGGGAGATTAGCAACAATCAATAGGATTTGGATTCTATTTAAGCTTAAGCCTTTTTTATTTTGTTTTGTTACTAACTTGGGTTTGACTCTCTTTTGTTTTGAAGGTACTTAGAACCGAAGAACACAAAGAAAGAACATGGAGAACCAAGTTCAAAGAGAAGAAAGACGGATTGGAGACTTTGATGAACCCATCTTCAATGGAACAAGAATGGGTATAAGACCTCCACCATGTACGGTTAATGATTGGGAAATCAAGGCTAGCTTTATCAACATGGTGCAAAGGAACGGTTTCTTCGGTCTTGTTAATGAGCATCCAATAGAGCATCTTGAGAACTTTGACCGGTTGTGTGGAACCATCAAGATGATTGGAGTTCCCGAAGATGTCATCAAGCTTACCTTGTTTCCATTTTCTCTTGGAGACAAGGCCTCTCAATGGGAGAAGAGCGTTGTCACCTCTTCTATAACCACATGGGAAGAGTGCAAGAAAAGATTTCTCTTTAAATTTTTCCCAACACATAAAACGGTCAAGATCCGTAATGACATTGCCACTTTCAAGCAATGGGGTAATGAGAGTCTCTATGAAGCTTGGGAGAGAATAAATGGATACACAAGAGCTTGCCCACATCATGGTATTTCAAGAGAGGCGGTTTTGAGTTTCTTTCATAGAGGTATTCATCGTGACTATCAATTAGCATTGAACACGGCCTCCAATGGCAACTTCGCAAATCTTACTATTACCCAAGGAGAGAAACTTATTGAGAACTTGACTCAAAGCGAGCAAGCGGGTAATGTGGACTACGATCGGCGGTACAATGAGTTGCGTGATCTAATCACTACCATGATCCAAGGAAGAAAGGAACCGATTCATGCTATTGGAAGTCAAAAAGAGTTTTACGGTGGATTGGACTTTAAACAAGAAGGTTATGGGGAGAATAACTACATCCAAGATCAAAGAAAAGAAGGATATCATCATAGACCTCTAAATCAAGAATACAACAACTCGAATCATTCACCACATAGAAACAACAATGTGGAGAATCCAAGTGATCAAGGCTACCATCAACACCAAAACTATCAAGCACCATATACTTCAAACCAACAACCCCTTTGGGACAAGGTGGTACAAGCTCCTCCGCCTTCTTGGTTAGAGGAGAACACGAATCTTCTTAAACGAGTTCTAGAAGGACAAGAGAAATTAACTACGGTTTTAAACGAGAAGATAGAAGAGATACATAAGAAGATTGATGGTGTATACGATGAACTCAATGCAAAATTTGAACATCTCTCGAATCATGTGAAGACTTTGGATGTTCAAATGGAACAATTTGCTACTTCCTCACAACCCCAAAAAGGGAAGGATTTTTGTCAAGCAATTGCTAATCCTAAGGGATATTGTAACATGATTCTTGGTGTCAAAGAAAAGGGAGAAGTTGTTGAGGTTGATGAAGTCGAAAGCGATCTTGAAAGGAAGTATGAGCCAAAAATTCCATTTCCTCCACCGGTCTACACAAAAGCTCAAAAGAAAGTTCTCTCAAAGTTCAAAGGCGATTTGTGCAAAAGTGGGATCATTCTACCTTTTGCAAATGACTTGACTCAAGTACCTACTTATATAAGGTTCATCAAAAATATCCTACAACAAAAAGAGAAGGTGGAAAAGATTTTGAAAGGGAGTGAGTCAACATCTTGTGCCAAAGAACAAAGATCTCTATTGAAAAGCGAAGACGCCGGTGGATTCTTCATCACTTGCACTCTTGGTGGTTTGGAGTTTAACGATGCACTTGTTGACTCCGGTGCAAGTGTTAATGTGATGTCCAAGGAAATTATGGATAAGTTGGGAATCACAACAATGAAACCAAGCTCTACACTTCTCACTTTCGGAAACTCATCCTCGAGTTATCCACTTGGCATGATTGGAGATTATCCGCTCAAGATTGGATATTGCTTGATTCCAACGGATTTCATGATAATGGAAGGAGTTAAAGATCAAACACTTCCACTCATTCTTGGAAGACCTTTTCTTACAACCACGGGAGCAAGTATTGACTTCCCAAGTAAAAGAGTAATTCTTCATAATGTTGACAACAAAGTCTCATACTCCATTGATTCATCCTCTACAAATTTTGTGGAACAATCATCAAATCTAATGATGTAGAGGAGTTGAAGATGTTGTCATATGGAGAGGAAGAAGTAAAGAAGCTTGTGGATCCTAAACTTGAGTTCAAAAAGGGTGTTGAAGGAAAAGTAAAAGAAAGGTTAAAAGAGAACTCTCAAATAGATGTTCCAAAGGAAGAACCGCATGAAGTCCTCGACGATGATTCTTTAAACTATCTATTCGCAATCAACTTGGAAGAAGAAGAAGAATCTCACACTCCTATCTCCAACTATACAACAATGAAGAAAACCGAGAAGGAAGAAAAGAACATTAGGCCTAAACTCAAGAATCCAACTCAATCGCCAATGTTTTTAACTCCTACAAGGTGTCATGAAGGAGTGATTGAGTATAAGATCATTTGCAAAGGCTCTCCAAAACCTTTCGCATCACTCAAAGCAACAATCTCCGAAGAGATGAAAGAAGATAACGGGATCCTTAAGGAGTTCATGAAGAAGACACTCACACTTGAGATCAAGGACCATGGAACATGCATTGGTTTGCCTCCCGAACTTAACTCTTTGTCAAGCGGTCATCAAAGGAGTCCTAGTGCTCCTACACGTCCTCCCATCCCTATGAATAACTACTAGGGCCAAGGTATGGTCCCTTCACTTTTCATTGTAAATACCACACATTTTTTTTATTTAATTTAATTTTGCATTTTTAGCATTTAGTTTAGAATGACCTTATTTCATTACTTGTTCACATCGAGACGTTGTGAATTAAGTGTGGGGGAAGGGCCATTAGCATCTAATCATTTAGGGCCATTAGCATCTAATCATTTTTCTTGTTTTAGTTTTGTGTGATCATGCATTGCATTCATATAGTTTAACATCATGCATTTGTTAATAGTTATGTGCATTCAAAAACAAAAAAAAAACAAAAAAAAAACAAAAAAAAAACAAAAAAAAAACTTAGTTTTATTTTGTTTTAAGCATTCATATAGTTTAAGATCGAGTCTTTAGCATATAGCTATTACACACTTGCTATGGATCAATGATGAATTTACCTTGTAAAGAATATAGGAAAAACATTGCAATGTGAACCCCTCTTGATAATGTTCGGTATAATTGCTAGAATCTCTAAAATCATTGAAGTTGTGCATCTTGAACTCTCTTGGTCTAGAGGATTTTGCTTGTTTGATTCTCATTTGATTTGAAACCACTCCACCATATTGAACCTAAATGAATCATTAATTTCTCGTTAGAAAATGTGCATTGTAGTTTCATGATCTATATCCAAACTTTGTATCCTTTTCACCACTCTCTTTATTGTTTGGATAACCATCTCATCTTTAGATGGCCCCACCTTAACCCATAGACCATTCCTTCAAGCCCCCATTGACTTTGTTGAGTGAGGCCTTTTCGGATAGTGTTACATTAGCAAAACTTTGTAAGTACGGGGAACGACAAGTCCCACATCCCATCTAGGTGGTTAGCAAGTTTTGGTTTGGTAAAAGGTGAGGGAAGTGAGATAAAGAAAGAAAAGAGAGTTGGGTTACTAAAGAAGAAAACTCTAAAACCAAAGAAAAAGGGTTATTGCCTAAGGGGAAACTAAAAAGAAAAATAATTGGGCTAAAAGGCGTTGAAACAAAAAGACTAAACTCCTAGAATAAGAAAAGAAAACCCAAATCAAAAAGGGTAGAGAGTAGGAGTGAAAAGAATGAAGTCTAGCCTAAGAAAAACCCCTATGTGTAGAGATTCAAAAGAAGAAAAGGACTTTGAGATATAAAAAGAAAGAAACCCAAGAGAACAAAGGGTAGAGTTAGGATGAACAAAGGGTAGTTAAGTGGTGATCTAAATGATCGAAAAGGGTGTGAGCAAAAGAAAAGAAAGAGTGAGTAGCTTAGAACGAAAAATAGGAAGGGTAGAACATGGGATTTAAAGACTTGTACGTATTTGTTCCTAGTCTTCCTTATTTTTGCATTATGTTTACAATCACTTGCTTGTTTTAGAGATAAACCCCCTTAAACACTTAACCACTCAAATGAAACCTACCAAAACCGATTGAAACTCTTTGCACTATTTCTTTGTGAGATCACTTGTTAATAATTAATGAACTTAAGGAGTGGTGGATTAAAGATTGAGCGGATAAGAGCATTGAACCTAGTTAAGACTTGTGATAGTGTATGATGAATATTTGATTGAGGGTTCTCATTAATGATGGATGGGCATTATCTTGATGTGCTTTAGAGCCTTATTTGATAGTGAAAATGACTTGAAATGACCCTAATAAACCTGAAATGACTAGAGTAACCCATTTTTAGAGGGTTAATCTAGTTATTATAAAAAACATGAGATGGACAAGGAGGGTTATGAAACAAAAAAATATTTACGAAAATGCCATTTACGAAAATGCCATTATGAAAAAAAAAAATTTATTATTTTTTTTAATTTTGTTTTAATATTGAAATTTTTCATTTTTTACAAAAAAAAATTTTTAAAAAAAAACCCTAATTCTCCCAAAAAAAATCAAGCGCCGTTCTTCATCGTCTTCGTTCTTCATCGTTTTCGTTGTTTTTGTCGCCGTTCTTCCCCGCCATCACCATCGTCTTCGTTGTTGTTCGTCTTCCTCGTCTTCGTCGTCTTCACCGTCTTCTTCCTCGTTGTTGTTCTTCATTCTTCGTTGTTGTTCTTCGTTTTTCGTTGTTGTTCTTCGTTCTTCGTTGTTGTTCTTCGTCGTTGTTCTTCGTTCTTCGTCGTTGTTCTTCGTTCTTCGTTGTTGTTCTTCGTTCTTCGTCGTTGTTCTTCGTTCTTCGTCGTTGTTCTTCGTTCTTCGTCGTTGTTATTCGTTCTTCGTCGTTGTTCTTCGTTCTTCGTTATTCGTCGTTGTTCTTCGTCGTTGTTCTTCGTTCTCATGTTTCACGTGTTGTAGACTTGATTCACTTTTTGTAGATTTGATTCATCTTTTGTAGATTTGTTTTATCTTTTGTAGATTTGTTTCATCTTCTTTGTAGACTTGTTTCATCTTCTTTGTAGATTTGTTTCATCTTCTTCGTTGTCATTTTTCCTCTCTGTTGTTATTATCATCACCGTTCTTCCTCGCCATTGTCATCGTTCTTCGTTTTCATCACGATTTTTCTTCGTCATTATTCTTCCTCGCCGTTCTTCCTCGCCTTCGTTATCGTTTTTCGTCGTTGTTTTTCGTTCTTTCTCGTCGTCGTTATTGTTCTCATGTTTCACGTTTTGTAGACTTGATTCACTTTTTGTAGACTTGTTTCATCTTTTGTAGACTTTTTTCATCTTTTGTAGACTTGTTTCATCTTATGTAGACTTGTTTCATATTTTGTAGATTTGTTTCATCTTCTTCGTAGTTGTTCTTCGTTATTCGTCGTTCTTCGTTATTCGTCGTTCTTCGTTCTTCGTCGTTGTTATTCGTTTTCATGTTTCACGTTTTGTAGACTTGATTCACTTTTTGTAGACTTGATTCACTTTTTGTAGACTTGATTCAACTTTTGTAGATTTGTTTCATCTTCTTTGTAGACTTGTTTCATCTTCTTTGTAGATTTGTTTCATCTTCTTTGTTGTCATTTTTCCTCTATGTTGTTATTATCGTCACCGTTCTTCCTCGCCGTCGTTATCGTTCTTTGTCACCGTTCATCCTCGCCGTCGTTATCGTTCTTCGTCGTCCTTCTTCCTCGTCGTCGCTATCGTTCTTCATCTTCGTCGCCGTTTTTCCTCGTCGTTGTCATCGTTCTTCGTTTTCATCACGGTTTTTCTTCGTCATTGTTCTTCCTCGCCGTTCTTCCTCGCTTTCGTTATCGTTTTTCGTCGTTGTTTTACTTTCTTTCTCGTCGTCGTTATTGTTCTCATGATTCACGTTTTGTAGACTTGATTCACTTTTTGTAGACTTGTTTCATCTTTTGTAGACTTGTTTCATCTTTTGTAGACTTGTTTCATCTTTTGTAGACTTGTTTCATCTTTTGTAGATTTGTTTCATCTTCTTCGTCGTTGTTCTTCGTTATTCGTCGTTGTTCTTAATTTCACCCATTACAAAGTAGTAGTCAAGCATACAAAAACAAGAACATACAAATACAAGATTACAATTCAACACATTTCTTCAAAACTTACTGAGTAATACCAAGTAAAGCAATATTCACACGAGCCATGAGGAAGGATTGCAAAAAAAAAATTCACTTTCGAATTCGGGTTTTTAAGGTTTATCAAGTATGAAGTATCATAAAGACATATCCACATCAACAAAAAAGTATATAAGGTTGTATCGTGTGTTGAGTATAGGGGTTATACATGTATGTAGATTTAGTGGTTCGCGAATTTATTATAGCATAGAAAAATGTGTTTTAAACTTAACCTCACCGAGTAAAAATAGTGTTCAAGCATAAAAAAACAAAAATACAATTCAACAAATTTTTTCAAAACTTACTAAGTAATACCAAGCAAATCAATGTTCACATACCCCATGAGGAAGAATATCAAAAATTGTCTTCACTTTAGAATCTTGGTTTTTAAGGTTTATCAAGTATGAAGAATCATACAAACATATCCATATCAACAAAAAAGTATATAAGATTGTGTCGTGTTTAGGGTATAGGGGTTATACAAGTATGTGAATTTGTTATATAGTTTTGCAGATTTGTTATATAGTTTTGCAGATTTGTTATATAGTTATGCAAATTTGTTATGGGTTTCGCAGAGTTAATTGATCTGTATTGTAGAGTTATTTTAGTGGTTCGCCGATTTATTCCACCATGAAGACAATGAACATGAAAGAGTTGATGAAGAAGAACACGACGACGACGAAGTAGACGATGAATACAACAAAAGTGAAGAAGAAGAAAATGAAGACGAAGAAGCTTAACAAAGACGACGAAAACAACGAAATTGACGACGAGAAAGAGAACAACGATTAAAGACACGTTGAAGAACAAGATGACGACGTCGGAGAAGACAAATACGACGAAACGCGTGTAAGAAAAACTGAATCTACAATGGCGATGGCGGTTGATGAAAAAACTATAGAAAAACTGGATCTACGGCGATTTCACCGATGAAGTTAAAGTCACGCACATAGACACAAACTGTAAAGTAAGCGCCAAAAAATCTGCAAAATCCAAAACAAATCTACAATCGTATCAACAAATCTACAAAACGCTTTAACGTGAAGCAGATTTATTAAGTTTGCCGCAGATTTATTAAATATGTCGCAGATTTATTAAGTCTGCCGCAGATTTATTAAGTCTGCGGCAGATTTATTAAGTCTGCCGCAGATTTATTAAGTCTGCGGCAGATTTATAAAGTCTGCGACAGATTTATAAAGTCTTCGGCAGATTTATTAAGTCTGCCGCAGATTTATAAAATCTGCATCACTGTAAATCGAATTAAATCTGCATCAAAGGGATTAAATCTGCGGCAGACTTTCAAAATATTGAAAATGACGTGGCAAAATAAATCTACAAAACGTGAAAAATAAATGCATGCGGACTTATCCTCGCCGGCGGTGGCAATTTTGTAAATAACTCGCGTGTTTAAATGCGCTGGCTTTTTTTTTTATGACGTCATAATGGCAGTTTCGAAAACTGTTTTTTTCCTGTCAAAGGGAAGGAGGGGCAGTTTCTTGCAAAAAATTCAGAGGGGTTACTCTAGTTATAAAAAAAAGATTAGGTCCGTTTTAGCAATAAAAGTCAAATTGTGGGTTACTTTAGTAATCTTCCCTATTTGATATTGCATTTGTTTGGCCTTATTCTTTTGGTTATGAGATCCATCCTCCACTATGTTCTTTAAAATCTTTATGATTGTTAAGTGTGGGGGAGTTGATAAGTGTGTATTTTAAGTGTTTTTGGCATGTATTTTCATAGCATTTTAGGACCTTAGTTGCATCTTTCACATAGTTTATAGTCATTATTAGCTTATTTTCATACATAGTCACATTTAGAGTCCTAGGATAGAATCATGCATTTGCATAGCATTTCTTTGTATTTTAAGGGACTTTTGGAGCTTGGATGTGCTTGAGAAGATATGGACTTATTGGATCAAAGAAAGGATCAATGAAAATGCAAATGGAGCTACAAAGGAGCAAGAAATCATGAAGATACTTGTTTGGGCGGTTTGGACCGCCCAAACAAACCGCCGGAGAAGACGCGGAGGAAGAGAAGGTTGCGAGCTCGCGGACGTCCATCTCGGCGGCCACTAAACCGCTGGAGCAAACCGCCGAGATAGACGTCGTCACTTAAAAATCCGGGTTTGACCCGGTTTGTCTCGGGTTGACCCGGTTTGTTTGGAGACTCTTATAAATAGTTTTTTAAGCTTTTTTAAATCGAAGTTTGGATCTAACCTCTTTCTCTTTGCCTCTTTTAGATGAAAAACATCTTTGTTGAATCTTTACTTATGTTTTGTTGAAGTTTCTTTATCTTTTCTTATCTTCTTTAATCATGTTTTCTTTATGTTTATCTATGTTTTGTTCTTTATCTATGTGCGAGTAGTCTCTTTTGTGGATCATGGGGGTTTGGTAGATTAGGTTGATTAGATGATGATTAATGAATGCTAGGATGGTTTCATTATAGTTTCTATTGCATAAGATGTGTTTAATGCTAGGATAGAACTTGCTAATCTATTCTTAGATGTTTAGGACTTTCATGCCCGGAAGGTGTTCGATGAAATGTCTAGTAGAATCTTATGCATGTTTTTCATACTTAGCCAATGGAAGTTGATGTCTAAGGTGATTGGTAGACTTTTAGGACTTATACTTAATGATCTCTAATCATCTAAGCTCGGTCGGAAGACTTGTGGTTTTTATGATTAGTGAATGGATTAGAGTCATGGAAGTGGTCTAGTCTTTATTAGTGTTCCTTGTCTTAGAAAGGTGATTCATTTGGGTTCCTAGCATTATTAATTAGAGTCTTGTCATTCCTAATCATTGACCTAAACCCCAAGATCCATGCTTTATCATTTTAGTCTCAAACTTGTTAGTCTTTAGCTTGTGTTGACTTTTAAGTTGACTTTCTATAAATTGCTAGCCTTATTTGCTTATTAGTTTCTAGTTTTGTTATTCTCTTTTACCTTGATACTTTGAACACTTAAAAACCTTGATTAGCTTATCTTAAATAGTACCTTGGATTCCTATTGTTTTGTTCTTATCTCCTTGTGGATTCGATCCTTAAGTGCACAACGACATACCATCCTCTTGTGGTAGTGTGCACTCAAAGGTTATTTGATGTGTTAAAACACGAGATATCACTATCCTAGGCTACTAAGTGAAAATATGCTAAATTAGACTATAATCTATATGAAATATGCAACTAAGGTTCTAAAATGTTACGGAAATGCATGCCTAAAACAGTTAAAATACACACTTATCAACTCCCACATTCAAAAAAACAAACGATTCTTTTCCCCGTCTGAGCCGAACTTCTACAGAAACAAACAGCTTTCCTTTTTTCTTTTGATTTTGTAATTGGACAAGTTTAGCCCATATGATTTGGGCCCATGAGCGTGAACATCTTAGCTTCCATCTTCTCCGCTATCATTGCTTGTTTTGCTTTGACCGTTAGATTGTTTTACCACAAAGGATGTTCCAACTTCCAATTATCACTAAAAACTAAAATAAATAAAAATTAACAAAAAAAACAAAGCTATGACTTTTCGTATACTAATCTCTCCAAAAATGGATAACAAACAAAAGGAAGCCTAATAGAGACACTCGAATAGTTCATGTCATGAACGTGATCGTGAGATGGCTTTAATTTTGTTACTAACCTTTAAAACAAAAACCGGTGGATCACACTTATTTAATTCTTCATTAATGTTTGATGTAGAAATGTCTCCCATGCATCAAAACCACAAACATAAACCCATTATTTGTTTGAATGATTTTTATGACTCAAAAGTGTTTATACAGTTCAAATTTTAGACACTTAATTTTGATAAGTTTTTTGGTAAGCAGCTAACCATTATTCGTATAAAGAATCTTCTGTTTGAAAATGAAAAAATGGTAAAAAAAGTACTTGATATTTAAACCAATTTAAATTAGATTTAGTTGTACTTGTTGCCTTGTTGGTATTGACAAATCAATACTTCCACATTTTGTTTCTTTACTATAATGGTTATTCAAAGGACAGCACAATAGTGTGGAAGTATCCTTTTGGTCCAACGGTATGTAAAGATTTCAAAACCGCAAAACTATGCAAAGCAAAAAAACATTGTAAGCGTAATTTTAGCAAGGAAACAACCAAAATCATGTGTATATATATATACTGTTACCTCGTGAGTCTAATAGTACCATATAGTCTATGGTCCATAGATAGTAAAACTAACTAAGTACGACCATTCTTGTTTTGATAACTCAATGATGATTGCATTTATCAAAAAACTCAAAAAAAAAATCCTAAAATACTTATCATTATTGAGTAAAATTGTAGGAAATAAATAGTATTTTTTCACACTTTTTGTTAAATTTAATTTTTTTATTCAGATATACCATTTTCTCTCTTATGTATTGCTTCTTTCCTTTTCATATCTTTTATAAGACCAAAACAGTAGAGAGGCTGAGTCTAAAACAATGGAAGCTTCTTCAATAAATAAGAGGCTACACAATGTTTGGTCTTCACTAAAGAATTCTTTCCACTGCAAATCTGATTTCTCCCATGTCCACGACCCGAAAAACAGAACAGCCTACCGGTCGGGTTGTTCAAGATCCATAGCAAATCTCAAAGACGTTATCCATGGAACCAAACACCATTTGGATAAGCCATCTTCTTGCTCTAGCCCTTGTTCTATAGGAAGCAGTGAGTTTCTCAATCCCATTACTCACGAGGTTATACTCGATAACTCCACCTCAGAGCTCAAGATCACCGGCACGAACGGAGAGACAAAGTTCTTGGCTACTACAAGACCGGTAACGCCGGTTAACTACTCATCTTCCTACCACAGGAACAAGAGAGCTTGTCTTCAGAGAGACTTCACCACTAATGAAGACAAATCCTCTGTTTCTTGCTATAAATGCGACGAGAAGTTTACGAATCTTGAAGCTGCAGAATCTCATCATCTCGCCAAACACGCAGGTATAACAATCAATCACCTTAAAAATAAACAAGCAACCAAAGTTTCTTGCTTTACAAGTTACAACGAATATTACCTCAAAATTTTCAGTGAGTGAGCTTATGGAAGGAGACTCGTCTAGGAAGATAGTGGAGATAATATGCAGAACATCAAGTTTGTTAAAAACAGAGAACCAAAGAATCGAAAGGATCTTGAAAGTACATAACTTGCAGAAGACGCTAGCGAGATTCGAAGGATACAGAGACAATGTGAAGACGAGAGCGAGCAAGCTGCAAAAGAAACACCCGAGATGCATCGCCGACGGCAACGAGCTCCTACGGTTCCACGGCACAACCGTCGCGTGCGGATTAGGCCTAAATGGGACAACGAGCGTATGCTCAGCCGAAAAATGTGCCGTTTGCAGGATATTACGGAACGGGTTTTCGGCGAAACGAGAGATAAAGAACGGTATAGGTATTTTCACGGCGGCTACTAGCGGGAAAGCGTTCGAGTCCATTGTGATGGACGGTGGAGATGTTATGAGGAAGGCGTTGATCGTGTGCCGTGTGGTCGCGGGTAGGGTTCATAGGCCAGTGGAGGATATGGAGGAGATGATGAATGTGTTAAATGGGTTTGATTCTTTGGCAGGAAAAGTTGGTTTGTACACAAATGTTGAGGAGCTTTACTTGTTGAATTATCGAGCTTTGCTTCCTTGTTTTGTAGTAATTTGCAAAAGCTAGAGATGATCATCATACTTTTTTACAAGTTGAAGATTAATTCAGCTAAAATGCATGTTACGTACCGTATAAACATGTCATAAGATTAGGTTAAATATGGTGTTATCAATCATGCATGTGTGAATGTTTTAAGTGCATGTTCGTGTAATACCACATTTGATTCTAGGATGGGCCGTTATGTGCCGTGCTCTAGACCCACAATTTATCCAGCAATCTATAAAACTATCACCACAAATCATATCGTGACACGTCATTAGCCTTTTTTAAAAAATTATATTTTGAGAAAAATCTTAATTATCTACTATACAATACATATTCGTAGATTAATATCAATATGTATCCACACAAAGCAAAGCAGATTACGAATAATAGTTAAATCCAAGATAGTTTCTTCATGCCCACTTCTCACACGTAAAACATTTAACTCACAAAAATTTGTAGTTTGTGGATGTAAAGTACGAGACCGAATCTATGGAGCCAAAAAATTATACTTGTGAATAAAATTAAAACGCATTAATACTTATATACATATTTTGTAAATTTTATTGAATAAACCATCGTAAATATTACAAAACTCAGTGGATAATGAATAAGCCATGTATATATAGTTGAAAAAAATTACAAATGTTTACAATGTCATGATATAGAGGTGGGTAGTGTAAGATAAATAAAAGTGTGAATATTTGGGTGTAACATGGACACCAACCTCTTCATGGGGACACCCTAAAAAGACATGTATCTTTCATACCCACTCATACGCGCACACACACACAAATCAATAATAACCACCAAAACAAACCCTATAGTATATTCATTATCACTAAAGAATCTGTGACTACGACACACCACTATTTAAGTATAAAGGGAATCTTATCTTCGACTCAATTTAGAAAACATTATTTTTGCAATAAATAAAATCGAGGCAAGTAAAAACTAGTAGTCATAGTTCAAACTGATTTTCCAAAACATTTTTAAGTACAACATTGATGTGAAGTAAGCTACGAAGATTTCAAAAGTAAAGGTATATATGAGTTATAATTAATATAATCACTATCATGCTTTACATGTTATATTCATAGATAATTTTTGTTTAGACATCATTGATAGATAATCTTTGTGAGAATGTAATTGTGTTGCTTTCTTTATGACCCATCTTGTCAACTTTCTTTTAGAGACATGAATGTTTATCCTAGCCAAATGCCACGAAGTTTCTAATAACAACTTAATGGGTAGTAAAGTTAGGTAATCATGGCTTATAGAAAATATCAAATATTATGACGGTAATGATATATTGCTAAAGGTGAAAACCGACACACTCATTTTATTGGTTAGTAGCATGTGGTTTATGTCTATGCCCATCAATTTTTGTTGGTTAACTTTGTTGTTTAAAGTCTTCTTACTCGAATCATATGGTCTTATTGTAGTTATTTAATAAAATCCTCTTACTCAAAAAGGTCTCAAGTTTGTGTGTCTCCTTCTTCTCGAGTTGATTAGATATTGATAATAGATTATTATAAAAAAAATTCCAATTAATTTTACAAAACATACGATAAAATAAGTGTCCATGACTAAAGTATAAGAAAGTTTGAGAAATCCGTAAAGTAATATGCAAATGTTGGCGCATGAGTAGTGGATTAGACTCAAGTATTACAATATTTGATTGACTCGACCGCTCTCTCATGCGAGAAAAAAAATATAATAGAAAAAATTATAAAATTAGAAAACTAATTAGGCTTTACATTTTTAAAAAATGTCTATATAGGCTATACAATTTATTAGAGACAAAATCCCTTAAAACGTTGACTGCAAAAATCCCTAAAAACGCTGATGGCTAATGGACTATCCATAGCACTATTTCATGCTTATCTGTTGCCATTAATATGTGCAACTTTACTTAAGTATTTAAACTCAACCTAACCATACTCGTACTATATTAAGTATTAAGATAATTAAACTGAATCTAATAAGAGTTTTAGAGGGCAGAAAAAGTAGAAAGAAAGAAATATAGTAGAGTAATGAAGACAAATGAAACTCAAATTGTCAATGCTTCTTTCAATCTCAAAATCTTTTTTCTCTATTTTAGTGGGTTACTTTTAAATAGGTCAAAGATAAGGATAAATCAAATAATAAAAAATTGATAAGAAAAATAAAACAAATATTTTAATAGTGTTTTAACCCTTTACAAATGTTTTACTTTCGTCTCCCACGAACGATCTATTTCAAATCACTAAATTATTACTTGACATCACATCAAATTGCACTGTTAAAAAGGTTACTTGTTTCTGGTTTTCCTTATTTACCAATACAATTTGTTAGATTATTTACAGCATTTATATATCACACTAGAATTTAACCCGTGGTACACCACGGGTTTATGTTTTTTACAAATAGTTTTATATATATACAATTAATTTAGAAGTTTGTAATATTCTTTCTGTTTTTTGTAAAATAAATAAAAATATTCAGAATCTCTAAAGAGTATTTTGTTATTTTATTGTTTATGCAAATAAATATATAATGAGATTATATTTTATATAGCAAAATCTTAATATAATTTGTAAGTTGGTTTATTCCAAACTATTATAAACTATAAACATTTATTTTATTATATTTAGGGATGAACAAAACTTCGAATCGAAATACCGAACCCAAACCAAACCGAAATCCCCAAATCAATATCGATCCTAAAAACAAATAACTCGAATGTATAGGGAAATTTACTACTATAATACCCGAAATCGAATGCGAACCGAACTCAATGTTGTAGAACTAAACTAAAATACTCTAACTACCCAAAAAATATTTAAAATAATAATAATTATAATTATATTTGAAGTACATAATTGGAACCAAACCGAAATTAAAGAACCGAAACCGTTCCAAAAATAAATAACCCGAACGAATAGAAAAATTTACTACTCGAAAACCCGGAGCTAAAACAAATTTCTAGATTTGAACCCGAAGTACCCAAAATTTGTTTATGATAAAGTTTAATCATTATTTTCAAATTTCTTGTGATTTATCTAGAATTTTTCCAGAAACCGAACCCGTTAATAAATAATTGTTATGCTAATGTTAATTGATTTAAACAAACTTTATCTATGTTCAATATAGATGTTTATTAACATCTAAAATATTAATATAAATAGAAACTTATAATATGGACAATGATTATATATAAAAACTAAACTATATACTTTTAAAAAAATATTTATATTCTGAAATTTTTTATAGACCTGCGTAAGAAAAATAAAAAGATTATATCAAAAATATTATAAATATGAAATTAGTGGTTGGTTTTTGTTGAAAATCGGTTTTATTGTTTTTGTTGATATTTAAGTTAATTTTAAAAAGTATATATATAGAATGAAATATGTTTGTGTGTAAGTTTAACATAACTCTTAATCCTATTGTTGTCTAAAATAAGAATAAGATTAATCTTAAGTATTTTGTTTGGATTTACTAAATTACGTTTTTACCATTAGTGAAATTTTTGCATCTTGTTTAAAACCAACGACATAGTATGTTGTTAAGTGAGTTTTTTTGGAAAAGTTCAAAAAAATACTTCAAAAATAATAATATATATATTTTTATTATATATTTCGTATAACAAAATTTTAATATAATTTGTAAGTTGATTAGACCAATAATTTATTATTTATTATATTTATGATTCGAAAATACCCGGATTCAAAATACAAACCGAAACCTAATCAAAATACACAAATCATATTATGCGATTTACCCAAATTTATTTAAAATTATAATTATTTTGATTATATATATATATATATATATATATATATATAAATAATTGTTGTAAACATATTCTAAATATGTAATATAAGATTTAAAGTTTAGTAGAATTGCAATTTCTTCTTTTTTGTTTATAATCGAACCGGAAATCGAACTCGTTAACAAAGTATTTTTGTTTTTTATTGGTTGATATTTTTAACAAAAAATTGTTTCAACTCGTTTTTAAATTCTTAATAATATTGATTAAACCTGTTTTGATTTAAATAAAATTTTAATGGTAGTTTTTATAAAAAAAAATATGTAATAATATATTTATGTGAATTACATATTTTTATTTTGTTTTTCAAATATTTTTTACATAATTTCTTTAATTTTTTTATTTATTTTTGGAGAGAATTGTAATATTTTCTTATTTGGTTTTTCGTAATTAAATGTTCAGAAATATTTCCTTTTATGTTCAATGGCATAATTTTTAAATAAGTTTGATTTTTGGACATGTTCAAATTAGTACTTCAAAAATACTAATATAAATAGTTTTACGTATATATAAAATAGTGTAATTATTTGGCTATCACGATAATGTCTAATTAATGTTATAGCTAACAAACGGATAATATTGTTGGTGATGATTTTCACCCTTAAATCAACAGCTCTTTTTTTTACTGTTCTGTTTTTATTTTTAGTTGGATAATGCATCCACTTAGACCGACCTAAAACATCACTTTGTATAACATTTTAATTCTTTGCACATAATAAAAAATTATAAAATTTTGACTATTATATCTATATTAGTATTTTTGAAGTACTAATTTGAAATTTTCCAAAAAATCACACTAAATTACACATTATGCCATTGGGCATAAAAGGAAATATTTTTGAACATTTAATTACGAAAAATCAAATAAGAAAATATTATAATTCTCTCCAAAAATAAATAAAAAATATTAAAGAAATTATGTATAAAATATTTGAAAAACAAAATAAACATATGTAATTCACATAAATACATTATTACATAGTTTTTTTTATAAAAACTACCATTAAAATTTTATTTAAATCAAAACAAACATGTTTAATTAATATTATTAAGAATTTAAAAACGATTTGAAATTTTTTTTTGTTAAAAATATCAAACAATAAAAAACAAAATAGTTTGTTAACGAGTTTGATTTCCGGTTCGATTATAAACAAAAAAGAAGAAATTGCAATTCTACTAAAATTTAAATCTTATATTACATATTTATAATATGTTTACAACAATTATTTATATATATATAATCAAAATAATTATAATTTTAAATAAATTTGGGTAAATCGCATAATATGATTTGTGTATTTTGATTCGGTTTGTATTTTGAATTCAGGTATTTTCGAATCCTAAATATAATAAATAATAAATTATTGGTCTAATCAACTTATAAATTATATTAAATTTTTGCTATACGAAATATATAATAAAAATATATATATTATTATTTTTGAAGTATTTTTTTGAACTTTTCCAAAAAAACTCACTTAACTACATACTATGTCATTGGTTTTAAACTCACTTAAAGAGTTATGTGAAACTTACACACAAACATATCTCATTCTATATATATACTTTTTAAAATTGACTTAAATATCAACAAAAACAATAAAACCGATTTTAACATAAAATCAACCACTAATTTCATATTTATGATATTTTTGATATAATTTTTTTATTTTTCTTACGGAGGTCTATAAAAAATTTCAGAATATAAATATATTTTAAAAAGTATATAGTTTAGTTTTTATATATAATCATTGTCCATATTATAATTTTCTATTTATATTAATATTTTAGATGTTAATAAACATCTATATTGAACATAGATAAAGTTTGTTTAAATCAATTAACACTAGCATAACAATTATTTATTAACGGGTTCGGTTTTAGAAAAATTCTAGATAAATGACAAGAAGTTTGAAAATAATGATTAAACTTTATCATAAACAAATTTCGGGTAATTCGGGTTCAAATCTAGAAATTTGTTTTGGCTTCGGGTTTTCGAGTAGTAAATTTCTCAATTCGTTCGGGTTATTTATTTTTGGAACGGTTTCGGTTCTTTAATTTCGGTTTGGTTCCAATTATGTACTTCAAATATAATTATAACTATTATTATTTTAAATAGTTTTTGGGTAGTTAGAGTAGTTTAGTTTAGTTCTACAAAATTGAGTTCGGTTCAGATTCGATTTCGGGTATTATGGTAGTAAATTTCCCTATACATTCGAGTTATTTGTTTTTAGAATCGGTATTGATTTGGGGATTTCGGTTTGGTTTGGGTTCGGTATTTCGGATCCGGAAGTTTTGTCCATCCCTAATTTTTATAGTTTATAATAGTTTGGAATAAACACACTTACAAATTATATTAAGATTTTGCTCTATAAAATATAATTCTCATTATATATTTATGGGAGAATCACAAAACTACACCATTTGAATTACATTTCACAAAACTACACCATTTCAAAAATATTTCACAAAACTACACCTAAACACTCAAAATTAAATTCAAATAAACCCTATCCACACAATCATACCCCTTAATAATATTTCTAAACACTAATTAGCGAACACAAATGAAAATATTTTAATTTTGGTAATTTTTAAAAGGGTAAATCAAGCTTTTAAAATTTTGAAAGGGTGTAAATTTGTGAAAATATTGAATTAGGTGTAGTTTTGTGAAGGAAAGATTGAAAGGGTGTAGTTTTGTGAATTTCTCTATATTTATTTGCATAAACAATAAAAGAACAAAATACTCTTTAGAAATTCCGAATATTTTTATTTATTTTACAAAATCAGAAAAAATATTACAAACTTCTAAATTAACTCGTATATATATAAAATTATTTATAAAAAACATAAACCCGTGGTACACCACAGATTAAATCCTAGTTATTAATTACATTAGAAGAGTAGGTTTAAAATTCGAATTTTGTTGAGGAAATGTATTAAATAATATATAAAAGAAGTTTCTTTGTGATATGGAAATAATATAAAAAAATGAGTTGCAATAGTATGGTTATTAATTTTAATTACTCACATGTCTCCTTTTTTGTAAGCACAATGCTCAAGCTAAAGAACGTTTAAAGATTATATTATACACACATGCACAAATATCTACATATTGGAAAGTGGAAACCCCCATGGTTTATATCATTTAAACTACATATAGATTCGATCGGTATCAAAAGACGAGAAAATGTCCCTCATATACTTTAAAACACAATCTCCTAAGCTCTTTTGAAGTATTATCAAAGCGTAGCGACTTTTCATGTTGTTTTAATTTTAAAATTATTCCCTAACCAATCAACTTTCGTTAATGTCCCTTTTATTCTTTTTTTTTTTTTAGCAACATGTCCCTTTTATTCATGTCACGTCTTTTATCTTACTGTACAAAGACATTAAATGGAGTATAAAAACGACATTGATTTATAATATGTACAAAGTAGGTCTTTATTTAATGCTTAACATCCCATAATCATGAAGTGAAAATTATAACGATGTTTGATTATAATGTGTACATAAAGTAGGTCTTTGACAGCAATATTGCAGTGCTCATGTTTTCTACGTGATTTTGATGAGTGGTATTTGGTTTTTGATCATGTTAAGCTCAAATTTGGGGTTTATTTTTATTTGTTCAACATTATTGTCAAAAACAATTTTGTACTAGAATTCTCTGAGATAAATGAAATATTCTATACGCAGGAAAAAATGCAGAAAAACAAACACACAGATTCAAAAAAAACATAAGAAAATACTCAACAATAATAAAAAATAATTAAATTAACATAAATTATTTTCCCATGAGTATATAGGCATTTACTTAGAGCATATTCATTGGTGTTTCTTAAATAGATCTTAGCAGGTGGGTCCCATTAAATAGTTAAGATCTGGATCTTATATTTCCTATTTAAGATCCGGATCTTAACTATTTAGTGGGCTTTTTGGATACGTGACGATCCATGATTGATGCATTTTTAATTATTTTCTTTTTCTTTTTTTTTTAACAAACTATTTATGGGTTCCAATAAATAGTTAAACTATTCATGGGTTCACAAAAAAAAAACGTGAGAATAATTTAGAAAATTGACGGTCAACTACGTATTATTGACTGTCAGTGTCTCCCGCAGACACTACAATCTTCCGTATTTCAGCACAACAAAACTGCTAAAAGAGTGTGTGAAACTAAGCATAATTTACGAAAACACCCTTACTTAACTTTGCATATTTCCTATTTTTAACAACAAAAAGCTTTAAATATTACACTTATCACATATGTATCCCTGGACCCTAGTGCACCTGCTCACACCTGATTTCTGGTTGGGGGGACTTCCACGTGGCATGTTGCAAACGATTAGGATTATTTGTTAGTTGAGGATTCATTATATTACCCATTGAAAACTGGTTTAGTGATTAAGTACAAAACTTTCAAACTCTTTAAACTTTTAAAGTGGATTGCATCACACACAAAAATAGTCAATTAAACTTACCAAAGTATTTGACTTCTAAATACAAAGAAGAGATTAAGATTGTTACGCTACATATACACGTATGCATGTTTAATTTGTTTGGCAACCATATCCGATTACAATGTATATATCAAACTAGATTATGTGTAACCTAATCTCTTTTTTTTTCTTCTTCAAAAAGTCATAACATTATAAAACTATGAACCAAAAATTATATCTAGATAATTAATGCGTCTAGAAATTAGATTGAAACATACATGAAAAAAATAGATTGAAACATCTAATATAATTATATTTAGATACAGATTATAAACCAAAAATATAGAGTTATATCTCAAAACTATAATTATCAAAAGGAATCCTCTTATCTTATTATGGTGAGGCTTATATAAAGTTTTCACGTTAATTGTGTTTTAAAAATCCAAACAAATTGCGTTCACACCCAACAAAATGTTACAAACTACTCATTTGATTTACATGGATAACGAAGAAAACAATTTAATCCCGTAATTCAAAAGAAAAAAACACACAGTGTCGTTATCAAAACTAAGATAAAAAAACGTGAAGCCACCAAATTAGTAAAAGACAGTAAACAGTTCCGTACACGTGTCAACCTATCAAGTTTGGAGTCCAGCTGTCTGGTCCCCACCTCTCGCCGATATATACGTTCCATTTCAATAAAAGAAAAGTCGCACTAATTATTTAATTAAACGCCGTTTTTCAGAGATGGTATCTCATTAATTACGGTATTAAAAAAGAAAAAGGGTTAAAGTAGGTTGCCGGTGATTTGTGGGACAACCCGTACGTGATTACTGCGGATTAACCGGAAATTGCCGGTTTTATATTAGCAGGTCAACCGGGTAAAACCTTGTTTTAAAATCCGTGTCCCCATCTTATGCCTTATTGTTACGGTTTGGTTGGACAGTTTTTTTTATAATATCTTAAATATGCTCTCATTAAAAAAAAAAGAGGAATTCACAAAACTACACACTTTCAATCATTCCTTAACAAAATTACATCTAACTTAAATTTTTCACATATTTGCACCCTTTCAAAATTTTAAAATCTTGATTTATTCTTTTAAAAATTACCAAAATTAAAATCTTTTCATTTGGGTTCGCTAATTAGTGTTTAGTGTATAGTATTAAAGATGTATGATTGTGTGGAAAGGGTTTATTTGGATTTAATTTTGAGTGTTTAGGTATAGTTTTGTGAAGTATTTTTGAAATGGTGTAGTTTTGTGAAATATAATTCAAATGGTGTAGTTTTGTGATTCTCCCTAAAAAAACGGAGTTAATTATTTGTTTTTTTTTGGTATAATGTTAATTTCATTAGCTTTTTTGTTTGTGACAGAAGCGAAAGATAACAAAGAAGCAGAAAAACCGAAAACAACTAAGAGCATAAATATTGGTGGTTCTTAATGAGTTTTAACGAGCTGGGTCCCATAAAATAACAAGAGCTTGGTTTTTTCTACTCTTGTTTCAGGACCGATTCTTGAAAAGTTTGCGGGCTCACTGACATGTGGCGGCCCGCAATTGGTTCACTTTATTTTATTTTATTTTATTTTTTTTAATAAAAAAATAAAATAAAAAACCTACATAAGAAATTGGGTATGGTCTCTACCATTGAACATGGTCTAAACAAAGATTACAACAATACCAAACAAACAAGACTAAGGGTCCGAAAGGTAACAACGGAATAGCGGTGCAGAATTAGGTATTTGCGGGACGGTGCGGTTTTCAAGTGCGGATTTAGTAAGAAAAAGCGGTTTGCGGATCATGTGCGGTTTTGATAAATTAAGCGGAATTGTAAAGTGTTCGATTAGTGAAAAAACAGTAGCGGTACAAAGTCGATTTTATAGTAATAGTTGTTAATTTTTACTAATGAAAAGTTATATTGTTCTTATAGTTTGATATACTTCTTTTCTAAAAATATTAATATTAGAAGAACCAGATTTTTTTATCTTAATACATGAATTTAAAACTATATACTTTTATGATCATCAATTGGGAGGTGTAATAGTTATATGTTATGTGGAAGTATTTGGATGATACTATTTCGTTGAATAAAATTTAAATGTGTCAAAAAAAAATCCGTGATGTTTTATTATTTTTTTGGTGTCAACGAGAGTGGATATATTTTTGGTAATTTTAAAATTATTTATTTTGAAAAAGTAACTAAAACCGCTGGATAATAGATCATCTCATATTTCAAAAGGCGGTCCAACATTTTTCACGATCAAAATCCGCTTTTTATTTTTTCTGTTTTTTTTTCAAAAACCGCAAATGCAAAAAATTATCTGATTGGTAAACTAGTTGCGGTTTTCAGAAAACGCACTTGAAATCCGCAAATTTATTGCTTCCAATCACAACCTAAGAACACGATTCATAATTATTTGTTATTGTACATGATTCAAATAATTTCATTAATTATTTGTTGTCGTAAATGATTCTTTTTTTGTTAATTGTTACTGTACATGATTTACGTGATTGAATTGACTATTGAGTATTTTATTTATACATACGTATTTTGGATATGTCATCCGATTTAATGTCAAAATATTAGACTACAAAATTCAAATATTCTTCATTTTAAGTTCTTACAATAAAAGTTATTTGCTTTTTCTATACAGTTGATAATTTATTCATTTTAGTGAAGTGATATCTCTTAAATACCATGCAAACGTACGTACTAGCTAGTGGATCATACCAATTTTTAAAAAGTTATATGCGAAGATAACTCAATTATATACCAGCTTTTTTATAAACAATATTATTTCCTTATTTTCACACAAAAATAAAATTAGAATTATTCAGACTTTAAGAAAGTGTAATGAATTGGATAGTACTAGACGACTAATTATATAGTCAGAGAGACTCAGAGATGTCCTTTTATGCATCTAGTACGGGTTTTGACCATTTAATACGGAAATAAAAAGAAAGTAGTCACATTCCTCCTCTTTTGCTACATGATATAAAAATTTAAATAATTAGTGCGATTTCTTATATTGTCAACAATTAGTGGCAAATAGCAAAGCGTTCACTTAATTTCTGCATTAACCGATTTGTAAAAGACCATTATACCCTTCATCTTCCTCAATGTAACAGGCCTAGTTTTTTAACCTTCTTTATCTTTTTTTTTTTTTTTTTTGATAAACCGTAGGAGTTCCGGACCTTCGGCCCTTAATCTCCTCCGGTGCCCGGAGCCAGCCGTTGATAATACCACGTTAAAGGCGTAAATCACTCCTCCCAAGTGGTTTGAACTAGTGACCTTTAACTCCCCTAAAGGAGGCTCAACCACTATGCCAAGTCCCACTTGGTACCTTCTTTATCTTTCTCCTCTATATATATCGACCCTTCTCTTTCCTTCTTCCTCACACACTAAAAAGACTCGCACAAAAGCCACAAAGCTTATCTACTTACTTATCTATCTCAATTACTTTCTCATTTTCTTCTCTCTTGAAACCAAAACCATGCCTGAAGCACCAAAAAAGGAAACTTTAGAGATCTTTGATCTGACCCTTGACGAGAAAAACAAGAGGAAGATGCAATTGATCGAAGAACTTACTTCCAACGCTGACCAAGTTCAGAGACAGGTCTTGGAAGAGATCTTGACCAGGAATGCTGACGTGGAATATCTCAGACGACATGATCTCGACGGTCGCACAAACAGAGAGACTTTCAAAAACGTTATGCCTGTTATAACTTACGAAGACATAGAGTCTGAGATCAACAGGATCGCTAATGGTGATAAATCACATATCCTCTCTTCAAAACCCATCTCCGAGTTCCTCACCAGGTTCGTTACTAACATTCTTTTTCTTCTCGATACTCTGTTTTTCTGTGTTATTGCTCGATGCTCTGTTTTTCTCTGTGTTATTGCTCAATGCTCTGTTTTTGTTTGTTATGACTACTTTTACAAAAGTTTATTTTTTTCTTCTGGGTCTAATGATTTTCCCCAAAAGATCAAAACTTTAACAACTTTTTCAAAAAGAATTCTCAAAATTAAGACATTAACAAGACTCTTTTTTTATGTTCTTATGACAGCTCTGGGACATCAGGCGGGGAAAGGAAGCTAATGCCAACAATAGAAGAAGAGCTAGACAGAAGATCACTTCTCTACAGTCTCTTGATGCCTGTGATGAGCCAGTTTGTTCCTGGCCTCGACAAAGGCAAAGGAATGTATTTCTTGTTCATCAAGTCCGAATCAAAGACACCAGGAGGTCTCCCTGCTCGTCCTGTCTTAACAAGTTACTACAAGTCTTCTCATTTCAAAGAAAGACCCTTTGATCCTTACACCAATTACACAAGCCCTAACGACACCATCCTTTGCTCTGACTCTTACCAGAGCATGTACTCTCAGATGCTTTGTGGGTTATGTCAAAACCAGGAGGTTCTTCGAGTAGGCGCTGTCTTTGCCTCTGGATTCATCAGAGCCATCAAGTTTCTTGAGAAACACTGGACCGAGCTCGTCTGTGACATCAGGACGGGGACTCTAAGCTCTCTGATTACTGATTCTTCCGTGCGAGAGGCGGTTTCTAAGATCCTTAAACCGAGTCCCAAGCTAGCGGATTTCGTTGAATTCGAGTGCAAGAAGAAGTCTTGGCAAGGGATTATCACTAGGCTTTGGCCTAACACAAAGTATGTCGATGTGATTGTGACAGGGACAATGTCTCAGTACATTCCAACTTTGGATTACTACAGCAACGGCTTGCCTCTTGTCTGCACAATGTATGCTTCTTCAGAGTGTTACTTCGGTGTGAACCTAAGGCCAATGTGCAAACCTAGCGAGGTCTCTTACACACTCATACCAACCATGGCTTATTTCGAGTTCTTGCCTGTTCATAGAAACACAGGTGTTACTAACTCGATTAATCTACCTAAAGCACTCACTGAGAAAGAGCAACAAGAGCTTGTTGATCTTGTTGATGTTAAGCTTGGCCAAGAGTATGAGCTCGTTGTCACAACTTATGCCGGTAAGAAAGAAGAAAAATCAATAATCTTTGATTGGTTTTATATTATAAAGGCTCAAGCTTTAAGAGTCTCTAGTCTTATGTTTATGATTCTGTTGCAGGGCTTTGTAGATACAGAGTTGGTGACTTGTTGAGAGTGACTGGATTCAAGAACAAGGCACCACAATTCAGTTTCATATGTCGCAAGAACGTCGTCTTGAGCATAGATTCCGACAAGACTGACGAGGTTGAGCTTCAGAACGCGGTCAAGAACGCAATGACACACCTAGTCCCATTCGATGCTTCCCTCTCCGAGTACACTAGCTATGCGGACACAAGCTCTATCCCGGGCCACTATGTTCTGTTCTGGGAGCTATGTTTGGATGGAACCACACCGATCCCTCCTTCCGTCTTTGAGGACTGCTGCTTAGCCGTGGAAGAGTCACTCAACACTGTTTATAGACAAGGAAGGGTTAGTGACAAGTCCATAGGCCCACTTGAGATCAAGATTGTTGAGCAAGGGACATTTGATAAGCTCATGGATTACGCGATCAGCTTGGGAGCATCGATTAATCAGTACAAGACACCTAGATGTGTGAAATTCGCTCCGATTATTGACCTATTGAACTCAAGAGTTGTTGGTAGTTACTTGAGCCCCAAGTGCCCTAAATGGGTCCCTGGTAACAAACAGTGGGGAAGTAACTAAGATGGAGTGTGTAGAGACTCTCTCTAAGCTAGATGGTTTGGAATTTGAAAATGATGTCTTCTTTGTCTCTCTAATCTTTAATTTTTAGTTTAAATTTTGTATCCTTTTTAATATGCATAGCCACTCCTCTGAATTTGAGAACTAGTTGTACTTGTACAAAGGCAAATCATGTTTCTCCAAGCAACTCTTTTGTTTCTCTCCATCACTTTCTCGAGACTTTAAAACTTTCTATTTTTTAGTGGACCTTTATCCTTTATAAGCAAAGTGAAATTTGCAATTTGATGAAATGATTTTGTTAAAAGAAAAAGGGAAGTAGTTTCTTAAACCAACATTGTGACCACTACTTGTGTTGGATTTGTTTAGCAAAGTAAAAAACAAAATCATGGATGAGCTGGAATATAATATATAGAGCAACTCCATCAACCAAGACATTCAAATGTCTTATTTTTATTTTTAAGAATATTTTTAATGTATTTTTATGCATAAGACACTCTGACGTTTACGTTGCGTCCATTGGTAGACACTACAGTGTTTTAATTAAAAAAATTATAAATAACTGAAATTGCAAAACTCTAAAATTATAAATAATTGAAATTGCAAAAGAATAATTCACAAAACTACACCATTTCATTTTTTCCTTTACAAAACTCTATCTAATTCAAATTTTTCTCATAATTATACATTTTCAAAATTTTAAAAGCTTGATTTACTCTTTAAAACTTCACCAAAATTAAAAAATTTCATTTGGGTTCGCTAATTAGTGTTTAGGATATAGTGATTAAGTGGGTAGGATATGTATAATTTGGATTTAATTTTTAGTGATTAGGTGTAGTTTTGTGAAGAAATTTTTAAAAGGTGTAGTTTTGTGAAATGCAATTAAAAAGGTGTAGTTTTGTAATTCTCCCATTGCAAAACTCTAGAAAATAAGAATTTGTTTTTATTAAAAAATTATAAATAATTGAAATTGCAAATCATAAAAAAATAAAAAAATTGCAAAACTCTAAAATTACGACACGTGTCATTCTAGACACGGTTCCTATTTGTCCAAAATAAGACATTGGTCTTATATGTTTTCAATATTTATGCATTTATTTATTTAAATTTACAAACAAGACACACCAAAAAGTAAAATAAAACCCTCCATTGGAGGTGGTCTAAGTTGACTAAAAGAATAACATCTTCATGTTTATAAAAAAGAAGAATAATATCTTCATAGTTTTATTGGTTATGGTGGGTTACTTAAATGACAATAGTTTACATTTTGTGGAACTCGTTTTGTCTTATTCTCTTTTTTGTTTTGTAACTCAAACTCATAATAGCATATATAGACACAAATGCTCTTGTATGTGAAAATAAAACTTGGCTATGGTTAAAAAGGGAAAACATACAATATTACCAAAACATATATTTCATACTAGTGAAGAAGATAAGACAATGTTTTGAGATAAGTGTGATTCTTTGTAAACACTTTTATGGGCATACACGAAAGGAAAAAAAGGAAAACGTCTGACTTTTTACAGATAGAGACCCAAAAACCAAAGTGCATTGTATTGTAGACAAAATTTAGAACTTACTGTTACAATGTGTGGCGATAATTAAAGAAAACTGTACTTGAGTACTACTAGTGAGCCACTGACTTTAAAGATAGGCTTTTCTTGTCTCAAGTCACACACAACCCATTCTTATTCTCTTTTTTTTTTCTTTTGGTAAAACGTCACAACCCATTCTTTTGTGATTGATATATTAGAGATTTAACATCACTTTCTTACTATATAACTATTTTGGAAAGATTCTGAATTCATTATTTTTCTCCTTTTTAAAAGCAAATTACGAACATGAGAGAGCTACAAAAATTTAAAACCTATTTAACTAACATAACAATTTGTAAGTTTTTCATTAGCAACCATTATTCACATATGTTTTGAAAAACTAGTCAATAGTAAAAATAAAGAAGTCTTTGTTAATAACAAAAACAGAGAAAAGCAGCACACAGAACCGACCGTTACACTGTTACTGTCTGTTGGGGACTAAGAAAACAGTGTCAGGTGTACCGTTTAATCCGTAACAAACCCTATCAGCTTTCAACAACTGTCCACCAGCTTCCGTTGACTCGGTCCCACCTTAGCCGATAAACAGTTTCAATTCAACACACGGACTTTCACGTGATACTGTCTTCTTTATTTTGTAATGTGCATATATATATATATATTATTATTATATAGTATACACATTTTATTCTATTATTGTATGCCCCACGCCCCCACCCAGACCCCGTGAGGTCAAAAGATGGATCGGAGACAATGAATCCATAGAAACCACATTTTACGTGAATATTATTATAATCTTTTGCTTATACTTCAAAAATTTTGAAGACAGAACAAAAAATAATAATACATGATTGGTATAATATAAATTTGAGAGGAGGAACAATAAGATTAGGGATGTCACACAATTGGACTTATTGCTCAGAGACACGGACACGTGCGGCGAAGTGTACGTTGACTTTTGACCAGGTCCTTTGACATACCCCGCACGTGTGGTAGACACAGCTCCTGTCTTCTTTCGGGCGTACATAGTGGGCCGTTTAGACCTGAGATCTTGGCCCAGTTTCGCTGTTATACTAAAACGACAGTGTCTGATGACTTCTTGGATTTTTTTATCTTTTATCTACAACTTTGAATAATTTGTAGAAGACAACACAAGGATATATATATGTTTTGATATATCCAAAAATTATTATTCTTTTGGATTTATTTAATAACTGAGTGAAGAAATTTATTTTATATAATTTCTTACCATAAAATACAATTATATCGCAGTGTAGATATGTTCATATATATATATTTATCCACAACTAATTTATTTTTCGATTTACCTGTATTAAAAGTTTCATGGTCGGTTCATATATATACTCCTTAATTACCAAATAACCGGTATATCGTTTCTCAAAAAAAAACAACTATATATGTTTTAATGTTTATAAGATTAATAATGAAACAGTTAACATGCCCATACACGTTAATGATTTTTGTTGCTACATTAAGACGAAGACATGAACATTATTATATTATAATTTATAATGATGGTAGAATTATGATTATACAATGTCCATCATGGCTTGTTTAAAGTTGGAACATTAGAATATACAATGCATACATACACGCATAATGCACTTGCAATGTTTCTATGTCCCATGCACACTGTTTTCTAAAAACATCATATATATATGTTGTTTTTTGTCCTAATTTTTCCTAACCAATATGTTAGTCCACGACCAACCACATGAAATATATATTATATATGCAACTTACGTGAACAATGATGATAGAAAAAAGTTACGTTAACCACTCGAATGTTAGTAATTGCTATACTTCATGAGTCATGACTATATATATATTAAATTACATATTCATTTTTTTAATTATGTGACCCACAAGAGTTTTCTTGAATTAATGAGTTGGATTGCTATAGCCTAAGGATATCATCATTTCGACTTTACATTTTGTCCTAACAATTGATATGTCAATTTAACAGTCGCATGATTTAGTTATTTCAGTACAATTATCTTGTTATGTCGAAGTCAGAGACTATATTTTATCTAAAGTTTGTTCCATTAATTATATATTTTTAAACCCTTATTCCCATGCTATTATTGTCTAATTATGCTGGTTTAAAATCTAAATTACAACATTTTTAATTTGATATATATAACATCTTATTAAATTTAAAAAATGACAAGAAACTTTCAAGAATCAGTGAAACACATAATCGAAGACCAAAGAAAGAGATTGATCTCCTTTAACTATTTCAAGTGTCTATTTGATATTAAAAATAGTATATAATATTATTGTCATCAAAAGGAATAATACTTTTTGGGTCAAAAGGAATAAAAATACTTATTTTCCGGGTGTTGCACATGCAACATATAGTGGTGTCACTCTTTCATACACCAATGGAATTATTATTTGAGTTTTATTATTATTATTAAATCCAGAGTTAGCTTATATATTGATTTTTTTTTAATTTCCTTTAGTTTTCCATTACTTTCATGGATTTTTTGGATATGTTATAATATTAGCCCCAATTAAGTAACCATCTTTTAATTTTCAATTATTTTGTTTTGCATGTTCTTGATTTAGTAGACCAAATTATTTCATCTTAGTCGTCATACTTTAAATAGGATAAAACCAATTTGATTCCCCCATGTTCTATTATTACTTTTTTTTTGGGGTCAAATTTTCTATTATTACTTTTAAGTTATAAAATACTAGTTTGGTCCCCTCGTTTTCTTCCTACCTCATGTATGTTTTTAATTAATCTAAACAAAAAAGTGTTTTTAATTTTTTAGTATAAATCATCTGATAAATCAAAGAATCAAAGTTTGGGTCTTTGTCCTTCTGTTTTTTTAACTATTGGGTTAAAGAGCGTCCACAAGAATACAATATGAGTTGGTATTGTATCCAAATCCAAGAGACTATTAATGGATTGCATATTAAAAGCATTTCCGGTTTAATCCTATTTTGGGCCTTTCTACTCTTGTATGGATTCTTTGGGCCGTTTTTTCAATTTTCGGGCCCTTAGAGAGCTTTTTTCACCTAGTTTTTTGAATTATGATTTCTTCAAAGTTTTTTTTGACAAATATCATTTTTTGTGACATCATTTCTCGAAAACTAGATTGTGATCCGCGCTTGATTATAAATATATAAGTACATATATTATATAAAAATATCATTGTTAAGGGTGGGCCTAGCCCACTCAGGCCTGACCCATTCCAGAAGTTACCATGAGAACCCAGTGGGCCCTATTCGGCCCACCGAAGACGAAGCCCAGCCGAAGTCAAAAGCCCATTTGAAGGAAGCATGCGCGACACAGTGACATCGGTACGGACCTGCCAAGACTGACACAGGTGACGTCTGTACGGCGATGCGGCACAGTCGACAGAGGTGTCAGTACGGACCTGCAGAGCACAGAGGTCAGCCGAACGGGCATTAAATGCAGGAGCATGCTCGACACCCGCATTAAATGCAAAGCCGCGTTCGACAAAACAGCTTTCCGTATGTCGGGCATGCGCCGAAGAGATCCCGCCAAAAGAGCAAAATCCCGCCAAGGACCAGAGGCCTTCACTATAAATAGAGAGTTCCGGCTCATAAGCAGAGGATCCGGAATTTGGAGAGAGAACATATAGAGAGAAAACAGCAAGAAATATATACTTTCCCTTCGACATTGTATCAAACAATTATTCAATCAATAAACAAACGAACTCCGAGTTCTTAATCATAATTTCACATCGGCATTTTATAATTTCACATCGGCATTTGTCCTTATTCTCACTTCGGCACTATCTGTTCGTACGATTATCACTTAACGAGTTTTCCGACCCCACTTCTGTAACAATCATCTCAGTTCGGTGTCCTACCCGAACCCTGTTTTAACATTTGGCGCCGTCTGAGGGGACACTTCAGGAAAAACTCTCACGCTTACGATAATTCACGAACAGCCCGAAGTCAAGAAGAGAATATCAACATTTCCAGCTACAATGACAAACCAAACAGAGAACGCTTCACACAGACCAATCGTCCTACAAGCTGCACTAGCCGAAGCACAGACATCGGCGATCCCAGTCGATCACACACCAATAGTCGCAGAATCAGAGATCCACACGCCAACAGCGGTTCGTACAACTCTTGTCGAACCAACCCGCGAACCAAGAGTCACCATAGCCATACCGAGTGCTGAGCCGACATTAGCTGCCGAAGCTAGTCGCAACAGCCAAGACGGCCGATCAGAAATCGCCGAACTCCTCATCGGCCTAATGGACAAGGTGGACACCCTCACCAGATCCACAAACGAACGGTTCGAGGCGCTTTCGAGCGAAAGATCTCAAAACCCAAGACCAGTTACCAACTTCTCGCCGAACATTCAGAGAAACTTGTTCGGAGGACCCTCGACAGACGCGACTCAATTCGCGACACAACAAAATCAGAACCATCAGGTTCTCAGCCCGCTGACAGGACATCTTTACGGGACTCATGACCCGATGTCAATCTACAACACTCCGCAGTTCGCCCACCAGACTGCCGGACCTAACGCTCATCAGCGAACCCCGCAGTTCGCTAACCCCCAGGTTGCCGCGAACAACCATCTCTTCCAAGACGCACCAACATTCGCCCAAACCGGGAGAGATTACGAGCTGGAAAGAATGCGCCAAGAGCTGGCCGAGATGAACTCTCGAGTCCACGAGGCAACAAGCGCGGCACCTGAGATCGGCCGCGTCCTAAGAGAAGCACAAAATGTCCCCTTCACATCGGACATCACGCGTTTCCGTATTCCGCATCCCGGAAAAATCACTATCCCGAAGTACGACGGAACGAAGGATCCCGTTCAACACGTTACCTCATTCACCATATCGATGGGAAGGGCACAGTTCGCACCCGAACTGAGAGATGCCGGTCACTGTCAGCTCTTCGTCGAAAACCTGACAGGAGGAGCACAACGATGGTTCAACAGGCTCATGCCGAACTCCATCAGGAACTTTCACGAGCTCCAAACCGTCTTCCTCAAACACTACTCCATGTACATCCACAAGGAGTTGTCCATCGCCGACTCCGTGGAAGATGACGCGAGCGGAAGGAGAATCGCTTCGGCTATACGTCGAAAGATTCAAGGAGGTCGCCTCCAAAATAAAAGTGCCCGATGATGTCGCCATCGAAGCACTCGCGCAATGGAGTTTGGACCGAATCCCAATTCTTCCGCGAACTCACGACGAATTTGCCGAAGACTTTGGAAGACGCGCTGCATAAGGCGACGGCGTATATCAAACTGGAGGAAGACATTGCCAGCTTTAAGAAAAAATGAACGGCGAAGACCGTCCCAAAAGAAAAGGAGAAACAAGAGGAACACCGGGAACCGCGACAGCACTACGACGCGGAATACAAAAGCCGACACCCCAGAGTCCACTCAATCGAGGATGTCGAGGAACAAACAGTGTACAACGTCAACCGTCCCGAGTATAACCGGACGGGGAACGGTTCGGGATATCCGAACAGAGGAAACTACCAAGAGAGGAGTAGTTCAGGAGGATATCGCAACAGGCCGCAGGGTGACAACCCGAACAGAGGCTCATCGGGCCAACAAAACAATGACCAGCAAGGAAGACACGATGCGTCCAAACATTGCAGCTTCCACGGTCAAGACGGCCACTCTAACGAAGAGTGCAGGCATCTGAGGAGCCTGCTGATGCGAGAATACATGGCCGGACAGGTCAAATTGCCAACGGCGGAATAAATAAAAGCCGCATACACGTACAACCGAACCCAACCAGCGGCAAACGGGCAAGCCGAACGCAATCAGACGCGAAACCAAGACTTGTCTGACAAAAGAGAACGGGAAGAACTCCCTGGCCCACCCAAAATCGCTCGCAAAAAGATCGGGATGATCATGGGAGGCCTCGTCGACTGCAACGACTCGATCCGGTCAATCAAGAGGGCCGAACGCGGAGCCGTAGCCGCGGTCAAATGGGCACCCACGGCCGACGTACCGGCAAACGCGGCGAAAGAGATAACCTTCACCGAACGCGACACGACCGGCGTCGCCTTTCCCCCACAACGACCCTTTGGTCTTGGAGCTACTCATCGCCGACCGCGAAGTAGCCAAGGTTATGATCGACACCGGTAGTTCGGTCGATCTCATTTTCTACAACGACTCTACGGCGAATGGAGTTGAAGGACTACACGATCAAGCGAGAATCGAAAGCCTTTGACCGCGTTCAACGGCGAAACAACTATGTCACTAGGGACCATCAAACTCCCAGTGCACATCGGAGGAGTGACCAAGCCGGTCAAGTTCGATGTCATCGACACTCCGGCCATCTACAACGCCATCATGGGAACTCCATGGATCCATGCGATGGAGGCCATCCCGTCCACCTACCACCAATGCCTGAAGTTCCCAGGCCCAACGGGAACGGTAACGGTCCGAGGAAACCAGCGCATAGCGCGAAGCTGTTTTATCGCCGAACTCAAAATCAGAAAGTCCTGCGCGATAACTCAGCCAGAGGATGAAGAAATGATTGAAGCCTTTCAGTCAAAGGTAAACATCGCGCCCTCCGATCCTTCAACATCCACTTCGGCGACGCAATACGAAGAAACAACGAACGAAGAAGCCCCGAAGTTGGACAAGATATTGCAAGTCAACATCGACTTAAGCGATATCACGCGATGTGTCGGCATCGGCGCCAACCTCGAGCAAACGTTGCAGGACAAGCTGATCGAGTTCTTAAAGGAGAACTATAAAACGTTCGCATGGTGTACCGAAGACATGCCTGGCATCGACCCGAACATCACCTGCCACGAACTCAATGTGGACCCAACTTTCAAGCCGATCAAGCAGAAGAGAAGAAAGTTGGGACCAGAGCGCGCTCAAGCTGTAAATGACGAAGTCGAACGACTCGTAAACGCTGGATCGATCGACGAAGTGAGATATCCAGACTGGTTGGCCAACCCCGTGGTCGTAAAGAAGAAGAACGGCAAGTGGAGAGTTTGCGTCGACTTCACCGATCTCAACAAAGCTTGTCCGAAAGATAGCTACCCGTTACCCCACATCGACCGAATCGTCGAAGCAACGGCGGGGAACGAGCTCTTATCCTTCATGGACGCCTTCTCGGGCTACAATCAGATCATGATGCATGCCGAAGACGAGAGAAAAGACTTCGTTCATCACGGATCGGGGTACCTATCGCTATAAGGTCATGCCGTTCGGCCTAAAGAACGCGGGGGCAACATACCAACGACTGGTGAACCGCATGTTCGCCGACCAACTAGGCGAGACGATGGAAGTATACATCGACGACATGCTGGTCAAGTCATTAGCTGCCAAAGACCACGTCGATCACCTCGCCACCTGCTTCGCAACACTCAATCAATACGGGATGAAGTTAAATCCCGCGAAGTGCACGTTCGGCGTGACTTCAGGTGAATTTCTTGGGTACATCGTCACTCAGCGGGGAATCGAAGCAAATCTGAAGCAGATCGCAGCCATCAGGGACCTTCCCTCACCCCGAACAACTAGGGAAGTCCAAAGACTGACGGGAAGAATTGCCGCACTCAACCGGTTCATATCGCGATCCTCGGACAAATGTTTACCCTTCTACCAGCTCCTTAAGGGTAACAAACGCTTCGAGTGGGATGAAAAATGCGAAGAGGCATTCGCGCAGCTCAAGGAGTACCTCTCCACATCACCGATCCTCGCCAAGCCAGTTGACCAAGAGACCCTATACCTCTACATCGCCGTATCAACTTCGGCAGAAGCGACGTACTCGGTCAAAGAAGATCGAGGTGATCAGCAACCTATATTTTATACGAGCAAGGCCCTCGACGGTGCGGAGAGCAGGTACCCAACCTTGGAGAAGTTGGCCTTGGCAGTAGTCAGTTCGGCACGAAAGCTCCGACCATACTTCCAATCCCATTCCATAGTCATCCTCACGAATCAGCCGCTACGAACCATCCTGCACAGTCCAACACAGTCGGGCCGAATCGCCAAGTGGGCAGTCGAACTCAGCGAGTATGACATCGAATATAAGGCGAGAACCAGCGCGAAATCACAAGTCCTTGCCGACTTCCTAATCGAACTACCACCAGAGATGACAACGGCATCAGAGAAGAGCACTTGGACACTCCACGCCGACGGGTCTTCAAGCCAACATGGATCCGGCATCGGCATCACGCTCAAGTCGCCAACTGACGAAGTCCTCGAACAATCGTTCAGACTGGGCTTCAAGGCCTCCAACAACGAGGCAGAGTACGAAGCAATGATAGCCGGCATGCGCCTCGCGATCGAACTCGGAGCAAAGGAGCTCGACGCATTCTGCGACTCTCAGCTCGTCACCAGCCAGTTCAGCGGCGAGTTCGACGCTAAAAACGAAAGGATGGAGGCATACCTCCAAGTCGTCAAGGAACTGGCCAAAAAGCTCCAGCACTTCACCATCACCAAAATACCGAGGGCAGAAAACACCTAGGCAGACGCGCTCGCAGCCTTAGCTTCGACGTCAGACCCGACCCTCCGAAGGACGATCCCCATTGAGTGCATCGAGAATCCGAGCATAGCCCTTCCAAAAGGCGTATGCATAATCAATCGAGACGTCGAAGAAACAGATGAGTTCGACGAAGACCTTCGTACGCCGGACTCACCACTAAGAGAAGACCGTTGCACTCAAACCCCTGAGGGACCAAACGATTGGCGGCAGGAAATAATTCGATATCTGCTGACCGGCGAGTTACCCGAAGGAAAGTGGGAAGGCCGAAGACTCAAGTGCAGAGCGGCCCGCTACACCCTCCTCGATGACTGCCTCTATCGTTGGAGCGCATCGGGAGCCCTCCTATTCTGCATAACGGGCGACGAAGTCGACCGGGTTATGCGAGAAGCCCATGAAGAAGCAGCGGGTAATCATTCCGGAGGGCGCGCATTAGTCCTCCAAGTGAAAAACCACGGCTTCTATTGGCCGACGATGCAAAAGGACTGCGCCGACTTCGCCCAAAAATGCGAAAAGTGCCAAAGACACGGAGACTTCATCAACGCTCCGACACAACTTCTGAGTTCGGCAACTGCGCCTTATCCTTTCATGAGATGGGCTATGGACATCGTCGGACCTTTGCCATCGTCAAGACAGCGGAAATACCTCTTGATCGTCACCGATTACTTCACGAAATGGGTAGAAGCGAAGGCATACGCGAAGATCGATGCAACGAAGGTCCAGAACTTCGTCTGGAAATATATCATCTGCCGCCACGGACTCCCATACGAGATCGTCACTGACAACGGAACCCAGTTCACGTCGGCTAAATTCGAAGGGTTCTGCGCAAGATGGAACATCCGGCTAAACAAATCGACTCCAAGGTATCCTCAAGGGAACGGACAAGCCGAAGCAACGAACAAGACGATCATAGATGGTATCAAAAAACGACTCGAGGAGAAGAAAGGATTCTGGGCCGACGAACTCGAAGGCGTCCTCTGGTCACACCGAACAAGTCCACGCAGTTCAACGGGGCGAACACCTTTCTCGCTTTCCCATGGAATGGAGGCCATGTCTCCTGCCGAAGTCAACGTCCCCGGCATACGCAGAACGATGCTGACCCAGCACCCACTGACGAACGAACAAATGATCATCGATCAACTAGATCATGTCGAAGAGCAACGACATCATGCCCTACTCCGCATCCAGAACTATCAACACCAGGCGGCAAGGTATTACAACAAGAAGGTGAAGGGAAGGCATTTCGAAGAAGGCGATCTGGTCCTCCGAAAAGTGTTCGAAAACACAGCTGAGAGGCCAATCACGAAACTCGGAGCAAAGTGGGAAGGTCCATACCTCGTCTCAAAAGTCGTTCGGCCTGGCGTTTTCGAACTCATGGAGATGTGCGGCAAACCGATCCCAAGGTCCTGGAACGCGATGCACCTCAAAAGGTTCTACCACTAGAAGAAATAGCGCCGAAGATCGTCAGCACCGAAAACCATAAATGCCGAAGTCAATCAACATAGAAGACAACAAAAGCCGAAGATCGACCACAACGGCTTCAAAAAAAAAAATAATAATAACGAACTCCGAGTTCTTATTCAAAAAAAAATGTAAACCGAACTACGAATGGCTTGATCCCTTATTGGGTACGTAGGCAGCCTTCCAAAAGGCGCAACTATGATAATAAAAAAAAAATTTCCTTAAATACGAGTCCCGAACTCAGGAAACACGAGCTCAGCGCTCAGACAAAAACGAACTCCGAGTTCGGTCACACAAGCTCTTCGCTTATACTAAAACGGGCTCCGCGCTCTCATTTTTAAGCCGGTCTATTCCGCAAACTAATTAGCCACTATCTTAAAGTGCAGTGGACTGATCACCCACTATTTTGCAAGGAAGATATCTACGAACTCATGTTCAACACTTGCAGTGGCCCAATCCGAAACCACAAAAGCCGAGTTCCTCGCAATCTCGAAAAACGGTTCGTATCATTTGCGAACTAGGAAAGAAGATTTTACGAATAAAAAAAAAAAACGAGTTCGGCACACGAAATAACACGAAGATAAACCGACAACAAAACTTTCAAATATCAAGTTTCGAGAAATCCGATCCCAAAAACCAATCCGAAGAAAGAACCATTCCCTCGAAAGAACCAGTACGCGAACAGAAAGAAGTATGGCAAAAGAATAAAGAAAAGGGTTATATATTAATAAGGAGAATAACAAGACCGATCCCAACAATCGGCCAACAGAAGTTACAAAAAATAAAAAAAGACCGATCACAACGACCGGCCAAAGAAAAGACAAATTACAAAAAGACGAGGTCCTATTCGCCTCGCCCCACGGTGTCGCTCTCTTCGGGCACACTGGCATCCCCGACCACTTCGGCCACTTCATTCCCAGCCGCATTATCTTCGGCCATTTCTTGTTCGTCCTCAGGCTCAGAAACCTCCTCCGGAACAACGATCTCGATGTCGGAGGGCAGTACGAAGTCGGAAGGCTCATAGGAAAACTTCTCCCTTTCCTCGAGCCAGCGCCGAAGCCTATCCTCCTTATCACGACACTGACGTTCGAAGATCGGAGGAGTGTCGATCGCATACTGCGTCTTCAGCTGCTCCATCGTGCCGAAGACCCCCCTCATTTGATTGAACAGGAGGTACTTATCGGCAATCGCGACCTCTTCGTCGAGGTAAGCTTTAAGCCTGCCGAGCCGGGCTTCAGAGGCATCCCGAAGCCTATCAAGCTGAACCTTCGCCGCAGCAACATGCTCCGAACGAGAACGACGCAGTCGAGTGAGCTCGTCACTATGGCGAGCACAAAGCCCATCACATCGCTCCTTCAGAGCAGCGAGCTCGGCAGAAACAACTTCTACAGCCTCGCGCGACTCCTCCAACGCCAGGTCTCGAGCCTTAGAAGACTCGGTAATAACCTCAAGTTTCTTCTTGAGATCGGCGTTCTCAAGCTCGACCTTGCCAAGCTTCTCCTTCAGCCTTCTTCGACTTCTTCTCCTTCTTCAACAGCTCGAAGATCCTTCTCGAGACCGCTAACCTTGGCCAAGGCAAGGTCCCGCTCTTCCTCGGCCGATGCCCGGCCCTCCCGGGCTAAGTCGAGGTCCTTTTGAACCGAACCCTTCTCATCGGCAGCCGATGCAAGGAGCTTCTCGTACGAAAGATTCAACAGGGTCCTCTTATAAGCGACCTAACAAATATCGAACGAAAGACGAACAGTCAAAAGAAGATCCAAATATAAAAGAAAAGAGGTGCAGCAAAAACAAACTAAGGTAATAAAACTCACCCTCTGCTCCAACCGAGCAAGTTGCGCCATCTCCTCCGCGAACACAAGACCATTGGGAAACTCCTCGCCGTGAATAGCGGAGTAAACGCCGTACTGAAAGCTGGCGCTGGCCTCGGCATGATTGACATAGGGCATTGCCCCATTGTAGAAAAACTCGAAACCGTGGTCATTGGTCTCGCTCAACCGATAGCCGAACTCCTCTTCGGCGAGAGGAGCCTTGGATCGAGATGGACCCTCGGACGTCTTCGCGGACCCCGTCATCTTCACCGCAGTCCCATCAGTAGACAACGGCTCCACGCGAGCCCTTTTAGATGGAGAGCCGGCCATTTCTCCCTCCACCGCCTCCAGAGCCCTCTTCGCAAGGTATGCCTGCCTATTAAAGAGAGACGTTCGCGCCGCCGTCAGCGATGGCGATTTCACCTCCGAAGCAGGAAGATTTGTCTTCGGCGATAGCGACTTCGCCCTAGGCGATAGCGACTTCGCCTTCGGCGATAGCGACTTCGCCTTCGGCGATAGCGACTTCGCCTCAGGAACAACCGACTCCTCCATCCGAACTGGAGAACTCACCCTCGGAGGGGGTGTGGCTACCTCCTCGTCAGCCAGCCTTTCTTCCTCTTCTTCTCCGGCGAGATACTGCTCCCGAAGCTCATCATCGAACACGCTGGGGATATCATCGAGATCCAGCATCGCGTCAACCTTGTATTTTTCTTGAGGTTGAAGAGAGAACGAACCTGAAAAAGACGTTCGGTAAAAAAAAAAAAAAAAAAAAAAAAAAAAAAATTAATAATATATATATATATATATACCGAACGTACCTTCTAGCGATCTCAAATAAACCTGTTGCTGCCGAACGACCTCAACCCAAGGCACTTCCTCCTTTTGAAGAAACTTTTCCTTGAACGGCAAGTACTCCGAAGGGAAGGGATAGATCGGAGGACACTTAGCCGAAAAAGAACAAGAGAAATCATTAGAAAATCAAAGAAAAAAGAAGGGGTTCGCAAATTCCTACCGATGAAAGGAGACCACTTGGTCTGATACACCCTGTCAACATCCAAAACGGATGCCCGGTTAACCTTGACGAAAAAATATTTCTCCCACCAAGACTGGAACTTAACGGAAGTGTCCGAAGTCAGCTTGAAACCCGGCTTCCAGCAAATAGACCATGTCCCTTCGAGGGAATGGTTCTTGCTGACACGCGATATCTCTTCGAAAAGCCGAAGAGTCATCTCAATCTTCATCTCTTCGGCCGCCACCATCGCCGCAACCAAATTCCGAATACACGGAGCCGTTAGCTGAGAGATAGCTACCATCCGCTCCTCGGCAAAGGAAACAAGCAACCGAGGAAGCGGAAACCAGAGCCCCGCCTTGGAAAACATATGTTCGTACAAACATATGTAACCAGGAGGGCAGTTCCAAGGCCTCTGGTTCGGCTCCGGCACCACCAACTCCAGCGGCTCGCCAGATTCCGAAAGGGTTCGAATCCGGCCGAGGCTTCCCCGACGACTTGCTCTTCGACGAAGTGAAGAAATGAATTGGCTTCTCTACCTTCGGCTTCTTCTCCTTGGAAGCCTTCGTCGTTTTCTTAGTCTCGGTACGCTCCAGAACGCACTTCGCCGAAACCTTCGTTCTCTTTGGAAGGGAACTCTTCTGAGCTTGACCTCTGGGCCGAGAAGACGACTCTGGTACCGAAGGCAGAGCAGTCGGCATCATCGCCGGCTTCGGATCGCTAGCACGATCGACCGCCGAACCAACCACGGGAGACAGTCTATCTACATCACGGGTCGATCGCTCGTTCGGAACAGACGAAGAGTTCGACCTTTTTCTGATAAGACGTGACGACGAACCAGAAGAAGTCGAACTCGCTCTTGAAGATGAAGAAGCCATGACAAATATAAATATCCTAGAGAGAGGTTGGAGAAAATATAGAGAGAGAAAATACCTGAAGTTTTGCGCGAAAGAGAAATGAGGAAATAAAGGTGGAAGAGATCATTTTATAGAGAAATATGGGAAGCGAAGAGGCGCCATCGAAGGGCGCGAAATGAACCATCATCATTACGATGACGTGGCACCCCGTCATTCGCCTAAAAAAAAGGCGCAGCTTCGACAACACGACTCCGGAATACGAAGCGATGGGAATTCATCATTACAATGACGTGGCGTCCAGCCGATTCGCCAAGGTGCGGCGCGCACTCCCCAATGTGCCGCCGAGAAACTTTAAATAATTACACAATTTGATGACGTGGCAACCACTTACTTGGCGAAAAATAATGCGCCTCTACGACTCGGCATTCAACAAATCGACGTGGCATCCCCGAAGCGATCAACCGCCGAAGACAATCAAATCGCCGATGGTAACTCCTCGAATGCGCCTAAGGCCGATCTCTTTAGTTCGCCTCTCATAAAAAGCCGAACTGGGGGAGGGACTAATGTTAAGGGTGGGCCTAGCCCACTCGGGCTCGGCCCATTCCGGAAGTTACCATGAGAACCCGTGGGCCCTATTCGGCCCACCGAAGACGAAGCCCGACCGAAGTCAAAAGCCCATTCGAAGGAAGCATGCGCGACACGGTGACATCGGTACGGACTCGCCAAGACCGACACGGGTGACGTCCGTACGGCGATGCGGCACGGTCGACAGAGGTGTCGATACGGACTCGCAGAGCACGAGAGGTCGACCGAACGGGCATTAAATGCGGGAGCATGCTCGACACCCGCATTAAATGCAAAGCCGCGTTCGACAAAACAAGCTTTCCGTATGTCGGGCATGCGCCGAAGAGATCCCGCCAAAAGAGCAAAATCCCGCCAAGGACCGGAGGCCTTCACTATAAATAGAGAGTTCCGGCTCATAAGCAGAGGATCCGGAATTTGGAGAGAGAACATATAGAGAGAAAACAGCAAGAAATATATACTTTCCCTTCGACATTGTATCAAACAATTATTCAATCAATAAACAAACGAACTCCGAGTTCTTAATCATAATTTCACATCGGCATTTTATAATTTCACATCGGCATTTGTCCTTATTCTCACTTCGGCACTATCTGTTCGTACGATTATCACTTAACGAGTTTTCCGACCCCACTTCTGTAACAATCATCTCAGTTCGGTGTCCTACCCGAACCCTGTTTTAACAATCATATTATACAAATTTATAAGTATATATTATATAAAAATATCGCATTTTAAATTTAAAAATATATGTTTTTTATAAAAAATTATATGTATATATATTATTAATTTTGGCATACAAATTATTTAAAAATATTTGATATTTTATCACCATTACTATTCATATTTTATGTATTTAATTTTCTTTATTTTGTAAAGATTTTTCCTCTTTTCTAAAAAACTTATGCATTGGAATTTTTAACCCGTTTTCAATCGAATAATCACTCAAATCGGTACAATGCCAATTTATTTTTGAGAAATTTAAACTATTGTGGGTAATGATAGTAGGAGCAAATAATTTATTAGACTAAACTCATTTAACTCTTCAAACACACAAATAACTTATTTATAAGTAGTGTTTCAGTTAACATGTAGTTTTCATATCAATGTGGGACTTTAACAAAAAAAATTCTTTCAATATGTGGTCTTTTTGAATTCATATTCTTAAAGACAACAAAAAAAACAAACCTAAAATAATTACGGGCCTTTAAAATTAATGAATATGTGTAATTTAACTTGGGCCGAAGTTGAGTCCAATAGTAACTTTTTGTGAGAAATTACGTGAGTCTGACACGTATTTTATTTCCATGTTTAACTCATGTTTCTCGATTAGTATATATAGGATTATTATTGAAAGAACCTTTTTCCGAATAACTATTTGGCAGTCTTTTCACATGTATGTAAACTATGTTATAAGATTTGTTCAACATGATAAAGTTTTCTAAATTTTAGAAATATTATTTTTGTAGCTTCATATATATATTTTTACAATATGCATTACTTCAAATTATAAACTGCATACTTTTACAAAACGATCTAGTTAAACATATCGAAAGTGGTACTCAATTTCCTTACGAGTCTTTCGATTTTTATTTTTATGTGTGTTTAGATAAACTTTTCGGTTATAACTTAAATGAAGAAGTAATGCAAAATTCGATAATTGATAAATTCAAAGAATTTTACGAATGTTAACATTGATAGATTATGTGAAAATGTAACAAATTAAATCAGTCAAACTATAAAACAAAAAAAACCAAAAGTAAAATAAAACCCTCGGAATCATACAGAGGATCTCCCAATCGTCAATGTCGACGTGTACAATCTCCGAGCTCCTCCTCGATCGCCTCCGTGACAAGACACCGCGACGCCTCCATCAATTCAGGGCTAAGCCTAAACATCAAAACGCAAAACTCCATCTGATTCAACGCGCCGTCGCCGTCGAAATCCCCTTCGCTGATCATACACCTAACATCTTCGTCAGTCAAATCTCCGAGACCGAGCACCGTCGCGGCGTTACGGCGGAGACTGTCGAAAGTGATGACGCCTCTCTCTCGATCCACCAGAAGCTCGAATCCGTTGCAGAGCTCTCCGATCAGACCTTCGCCGCCAAGCTTACCGGCCATGGCGGGAAGGAAATCGTGGAAATTGGGGTCTGGGTTTTGTTGGGTTTGTCTCGTTGGTGACGCCATTAAAGCAGATTACTTGATAAAAATCGTTACTTTGTTATTTGAGAATGTGGAGATATATATATATATATATATATATATATAGAGAGAGAGAGAGAGAGAGAGAATATAAAGGAGAAGACTTTGAGATTTTCGGAGAAGGAACACAGAGATTATATTAATGGAAGACAACTAAGATAACAGAGAAGGAAGGAAGGAAGGAAGGAAGGAAGGAAGGAAGGAAGGAAGGTCAGGTCTGTGTTTTTGGAAATTGCGAATTTATTATCTAAACCCAATTGTTTGTTGTGAGGTTTCTTCTCGGAAGCTAGCTCGAGGGTATAATCGTCAATTTACAAGGTTTTGTTTTGTGTTCCCACGAGAAAGGAAAGTGTGAAACTGTGTGAAAAGGAGAGTAGTGGAGGGTAGAATCGTCCGCTGCTTTATGTTGAAATTGAACTAGTTAAGTAAATGGGAGATTTTTTGTTTGTTTGTTTATTTTATTTTATTTTAATTATTTTACGTAAGTTTCCTACAATCTTCTTTTGCGCAAGTGGCTTCGGATATTTTATTGAATAATTTTGTGTGGAGATTTGGTCAGGTCGAATTTTTTTTAGTAATTAGTAGTAATTACTATACAGCTTCTTTTATAGTAAAATGAGATCATACAAAAGTACTACCAATGAAAATATTAATGTGGAACTTCTTTTATATTTGTTACTTTTTTCGTTGTAGATTGAATTTGTGTTTAAGAATATTCTATACAAAATTTATGGATGAGCAAGCAATTGACCATTTCTTTCAATGTCATTAAGTGTTGGGGAATATTCTACAAATTGGTCTGCCCGTTCCCTAAGTCACATACATGTATTTAATTTAATAAATATTTGTAGAAAACCCAACCAAATCTTTCTTATCGGATATGGCCTTTGTCATTATTTCATGATTTTTCATATTATATTAAACTAATTTTTGCAGTGCCATTAGTGGCAGTACATTAAAAAACGACTCAAAGTTCAAAGAACGAACATTGAATTCACCTTATTGGGTTACGTAAAGCCCTCACGACAGTAAAACCGTAACACTAGTTTTAGGCTTTTAACTGACTTTGGATCGAAAAGCCCGTCAAAACATCTTATTAGACCATGATTATTGGGACTTTAATAGAGTTCTTAGACGTAGGTTCCACCAAAAAAATGAAGAGACTCACTCTTAAAGCTCTTATTTCGGATCCGATTTCTTCCCAATTTGCGGGCCCCACTGACACGTGGCGGCCCGCGGTTGATGCTTTTTTAATTATTTATTTTTTTAAAATTTTTTTTTATAAAAAATAATAAAATAAAACCTAAGAAATTAAGACTAAGAGACTTACCAATAATCATGCTCTTACATACTATAATTGTTGTCTCATAAAAATATGCTACTTGATTACACCATACACACTTTTGAAATTTGAATAAATTTTTTAAAAGCTCCATAAAATATGAACTAAATAACCATGGCAAAATATTTTTTTGAAAAAAGTCTAGTGGAAACTACATATTAATTCAAAACACTATTTATAAATACGTTATTTGTGTTTAGAAAAGTTAAATGCGTTTAATAAAATCAATGATTTGCTCTATATCATAATTGGTCTTAATCTATAACAATTTAAATTTCAATTGACATTGTACCGATTTGAACTATTAATCGGTTGAAAACGAATTAAAATAGATAAATCGGTTGAAAACGAATTAAAAATAATTTCAAATTTATTTTAGATAATTATATGCCGAAAATTAAAAATATTTATGTGTACTTTTATATAGAGTAATTCACAAAACTACATCATTTCAACAATTCCTTCACAAAACTACACAATTTCAACCTTTCCTTCACAAAACTACACATAATTTAATATTTTCACATATTTACACCTTTTCAAAATTTTAAAAGTTTGATTTACCCTTTAAAAATTATCAAAAATAAAAACAATTAATTTGAGCTCGCTAATTAGTGTCTAGGGTATAATATTAGAGAAATTCACAAATTTACACCCTTTCAACCCCTTCTTCACAAAACTACTCCTAATTTAATTTTTTTACATATTTACACCCTTTCAAAATTTTAAAACCTTGATTTAACCTTTGAAAAATTACCAAAATTAAAAAAAATTCATGTAGGTTCGCTAATTAGTATTTAGGGTATAGTATTAAGAGGGTAGGATTGTTTCGGTAGAGTTTATTTATATTTAATTTTGAGTGTTTAAGTGTAGTTTTGTGAAGTATTTTTGAAATGGCGTAGTTTTGTGAAATGTAATTTAAATGGTGTAGTTTTGTAATTCTCCCATAATATTAAGGGGTAGGATTGTGTGAGTATGATTTATTTTGATTTAATTTTGAGTGTTTAGATGTAGTTTTGTGAAGTATTTTTGAAATGGTGTAGTTTTGTGAAATGTAATTCAAATGGTGTAATTTTGTGAAATGTAATTCAAAAGGTATAGTTTTGTAATTCTACATTTTATATATATACATATAAATTTATATGACGCGAATAAAAAAAAAATACAATTAGTAGTTGACGTGTCTTTCTCAGATATTTTTCATTGGAATTTGACCCGTTTGGCGCGAATAAAAAAAAAATACAATTAGTAGTTGACATGTCTTTCTTCAGATATTTTTCATTGGGATTTGATTTCAGGCACTCAAATTACAGACCTTTAGTTAGTTTATTGATTCACTTTTTAAAAAAATACACAATACTATCCAATAGTTTCTTCACTAATCATTTATGAGAGTGTTGTAAATCTTTCCTCCTCCACCAATTCCACTTTCTCCATTTAAACTTTGTTTGATCTTTTACCTTTTAAATATTTACAATATCAAGTGTTCAAATGAAGAAAACGAATTTTGAATCATTCTTTACTTTGTCCTGTAAAACATTAATAATTCTTGGGCACGTTGTGGTTGACATTAAGAGCAAATAATAACACGACGCTTAATATTTCACAGCTACTAGTTACAATTATCTTCCATTAAACAAATAATATAAAACTAAAAATCAGTTTAACATCATTTGTTTATATATAGCAACGCCGTCTACATCTCTCTCTTTCTAGTTTCATAGAAACCCTCCATGGAAGCCATTAATGTGCTTCTTCTCATCTCTCTGTTTTCAACGTTTCTTGCGACACAAGCAACCGATATTATTACACAAAACCAAACCCTAAAAGACGGAGACACCATTGTCTCAAAAGGTGGAAGCTTTGAGCTAGGTTTCTTCTCTCCGGGAGGTTCAAGAAACCGTTATCTCGGAGTTTGGTACAAGGAAGTCTCTCTTCAGACAGTTGTTTGGGTCGCAAACAGAGATTCTCCTCTCTATGATCTCTCAGGAGCCCTAAAACTTTCTGCAAATGGTACCTTATGTCTCTTCACAGGCAGAAACTACCTCCTCTGGTCATCCTCATCATCTAAAAAAACCGGTATAAGAAACCCGGTTTTTCAGATTCTTGATACAGGTAATCTAGTAGTGAGAAGCTCAAGAAATGATCAAGATTACATATGGCAGAGTTTAGATTACCCTGGAGACATGTTTCTCCCAGGAATGAAATACGGTATAGACTTCGTAACCGGTATAAACCGGTTCTTGACATCGTGGAGATCTCAAGACGACCCATCAACAGGTAACTACACAAACAAAATGGATCCAAACGGTGTTCCGCAGTTTTTCTTGAAGAAAAACTCTGTTGATGTCTTTAGGGCAGGTCCTTGGAACGGTCTAAGATTCACCGGTATGCCTCATTTAAAACCTAACCCTATCTATCGATACGAGTTCGTGTTCACGGAGAAAGAAGCTTACTACACTTACAAGCTTGAGAACCCTTCAGTGATCACAAGAATGCAACTAAACCCTAATGGAGCTTTGCAACGTTACACTTGGGTCGCAAGCCTACAAAGCTGGAAGTTTTATTTATCAGCACAAATGGATAGTTGTGATCTCTACACATTGTGTGGCACTTACGGAAGCTGCAACATCAATGAGTCTCCTGCTTGTAGGTGTTTAAAAGGGTTTGTTCCTAAATCTCCAGAGGCTTATTACGCGGGGGATTGGTCAGAAGGATGTGTTCGAAGAGTAAACTTGAGTTGTGGTAATAAAAGAGAAGAAGATTTTTTAAAGATCACAAAGTTGAAGCTACCTGATACAAGAGGATCTTGGTATGATAAGATAATGGATTTGAATGAATGCAAGAGATTGTGCTTGAGAAACTGTTCTTGCTCGGCTTATTCGCATTTCGATATCAGAGATGGAGGAAGTGGATGTATTCACTGGTTTGGAGATTTGATTGATATTAGAGAGTATAATCAAAATGGTCAAGATCTCTATGTGAGGCTTGCTTCTTCTGAGATAGGTACTTGTGAAAAAAAGAAACATAGGTTCACTGAGATATTGTGTTTTTATCATATTTTTTGTGTTGGTTTAATTACAGAGAAGTATAAGATTTATGACGTGAAGGGGAAGATAAAGATGATGCTCATTATAGTACTATCAACAACATTGTTTCTTATTGGCCTTTGTATAGGCTTGACTGTCTTCAAAATGAAGAGAAAGAAACTTGCAACACAAGGTAAAGGATTGTGGCTCTAAGAAATTAAGTATTTTCATTTATAATTAAGCCTGTAAGTTAGTTAAAACCTTTTTGATTCGATCAGAAACTTCGCAGCGCGATTTACACCGTGTTTCGAGCAGGGAACAAGACGAGGAAGATCTTGAGTTACCGTTTCTTGATCTTGACGCGATTTTGAAAGCTACAGATGGATTCTCTGATGGTAACAAACTCGGTCAAGGTGGCTTTGGACCGGTCTATAAGGTAATAAATCACAGCTTCTTGTCCGATTTTTGCAGATTCCGCGGAGAAAAGAAAAGATGTTTTGTTTGTTTTTACAAGGGAACATTGTCTTGTGGACAAGAAATCGCGGTAAAGAGGCTTTCAAGAACATCAAGACAAGGTATAGAAGAGTTCAAGAACGAGATCAGGCTAATCGCGAAGCTTCAACATCGAAATCTTGTCAAAATACTTGGTTCTTGTGTGGAGGACGACGAAAGGATGCTCATCTATGAGTATCAACCTAATAGAAGCTTGGATTCTATAATTTTCGATAAAGAGCGGCGTGTGGAACTTAATTGGCCTAAAAGGGTGGAAATAATCAAAGGTATAGCTCGGGGACTGATGTATCTCCATCAAGATTCAAGGCTTAGAATCATCCACCGCGATCTCAAAGCAAGCAATGTTTTGCTGGATTCCGATATGAACCCGAAAATATCGGATTTTGGATTGGCTAGAACCTTGGGAGGAGATGAAACTGAAGCAAACACAACCAGAGTTGTTGGAACATAGTAAGATTTTAGCCATCTTTCTTGACATCCAAGCAAAGCAATCTAACATTTACTATAATTTGTTTTGTATTGTTTTGCAGCGGGTACATGTCTCCGGAATATCAAATCGACGGGTATTTCTCACTAAAATCCGATGTATTTAGCTTCGGAGTTTTAGTGTTAGAGATAATATCAGGAAAAAGAAACCGCGGATTCTGCAATCAAGAACACAAACTGAACCTTATTGGACACGTAAGCAACATCAAGACACAAACAAAACTTAACTTATCTTCTTCTAGTCTTAGCTTAAAGTACTCATAACTAATTCTATAGGCTTGGAGACAATACACAGAAGATAAAGCATATGAGCTAATCGATAAAGCTTTCAAGGCATCGTGTACCAAGCTTTCTGAAGTTTTAAGAACAATACATATAGGTCTCTTATGTGTACAACAAGATCCTAAAGACAGACCAAACATGTCAGTAGTGGTTTTGATGCTAAGTAGTGAAATGTTGCTTCCTGATCCGAAAGAGCCTGGGTTTTACAACGAGCGAAATCTCTTGTTTTCGGATAGTATATCGATTAACCTCGAGATTCCTTCAAATAATTTACAAACCATGAGTATAATAGAGCCCAGATAAACCTTGTAACCCATCTATGTATATTATATAACCTGTAACTAAACCTTGATTGTTTCTTCTTTTGTGACACATTAAACTACAATGTAACATAGTTTATACATACTCTTTTATATTTATTTACCGACCATGCAACATTGAAATAGTAACCTCATTTAGGCTTAGAGATGAAGAAACATCATGAACGTTTCGGCCTGTGAAAAAGCCCGGCTGCAACGGGTCAGGAAGAGAACCATCACTACCAAACATCAAGACAACAGAAGCCATGTTTGGTCTATCTTCTGGTCTCTGTTGAACACAAAGCAAAGCCACATGGATACATCTTAAAACCTCTGAAACAACACATGCCTCTTCCAACAACTCTTTATCTGTTACTTCTATTGCTCTGCCTTCAATCCACATTCTCCACACCTAATATAGAAAATAGTAAAGGATACAACTTTCAAAGATGGTATTTTGATTCAAGAAAAATGATCTTTAAGGGCTAAAAGAAACCGATATAACTTACGTGTCCAAGAAGGTTAAGATCATGATCTGCGTGATGAAACCCGCGATTAGTATAGCCAGTTATGATCTCAAGTACTAATACACCGAAGCTAAACACATCAGATTTCACAGAGAAATGTCCATCAACAGCATACTCCGGAGACATATAACCACTACAATGCAAGTAATAGTTATGTCAATAACCAATACTCAAAGATATGTATCTAAAGAGATAGAGAATGTTAAAGAGTGTTCTTACTAAGTCCCAACAACTCTGTTTGTGCTTGATTCACTTTGATCTTCACCAAAAGATTTAGCCAATCCAAAATCCGAGATCTTAGGATTCATATCATTGTCTAGTAATACATTTCCAGCTTTTAGATCTCTGTGTATAATTCTCAATCTTGAATCTTGATGAAGATATAAAAGCCCTCGAGCGATTCCATTGATAATCTTCATTCTCTTCTCCCACTTCAATTCTTTACTTCTCCTTTCATCTTATTATTAAACCAACATAATGAGATTACTTTTAAAAATGATACAACAATATATTATCATGACTATTGAGATTGAGTTTGTAAGGTAAGAAAATACCGAAGATAAAAAAGTCTAGGCTTTTGTTAGGCATATACTCATAGACCAACATACGCTCTTCGCCTTGAATGCAACATCCTAAAAGCCTCACTAGGTTACGGTGTTGAAGCTTCGCGATTAGTTTCACTTCGTTCTTGAATTCTTCGACTCCTTGTCCTGAGCTCGCGGAAAGTGTCTTAACCGCTATCTCTTGTCCATCTTCCAACTTACCCTGCAATCATTTGCACAAGAATTTTTAACACAATTCGAGATTCTTACCAAAGACGATAAAAACAAAACATGATAAGTACATAATAACAACCTTGTAAACAGGTCCAAAACCTCCTCTTCCTAGAAAGTTTATGTGTGAGAAATCATCAGTGGCTGTGTGAATCACTTTGATGTCAAGAATAGGCAAGTCCATGTCCTCTTCATCAAACTCTTTTCTCCTTTTTTCTCCTGATCAAAAACATAGTTTTTTAGATAAAAACTCAATAGTTACAAAGAGAGGACATGATAGTTCAGAAAGTTCACCGCAATAACTCTTCATAATCTTCTTTCTGCAACATACAAACAATGCAGCGAAAACAACGCCAATGCCTAAAACCGATCCAACGACCATTCCCACAATTTCATTTCTTTTAAACTCTTGTTTTGCAAAACCCATTCTTATGAAAACATCTTGGCCAAAGCTTGAGTACTCTCTCATATCAACCAAGTCACCAAACCATAGCAAACAACCTTTTCCTCCTTCGCGGATATCAGTATTCGCGTAAGCAGTGCAAGAGCAGTTACTTGAACATTTTAGCTTACATTCCTCAAGTGTCATTACATTTCTTGAATCATACCAAGACCAAGAAGTGTCTGGTAATTTCAAACCTGGAAACTTCACAAATGTATATTTCTTTCCGCAATTGATAGGAATCTCATGGACACATCCTTCCGCTCCTCGCGAAATATTCCACTTTCGACCTGATTTTGGCTTGAAACCTTTTAAACAAGAGCAAGAAGGTGTGTTCTTGCTACTAATACCACAAACCGCGTAGGCTCCACATATAGAATAGTAGTCACACTCATCTTCTGGTGCAGTGTTAGCCAAGATCCATTGTTGTTGCTTTGACTGGATAAACCTCTGAAGTTTCCCTGTGCTGTTTAAAACTAATCTTGACACCGTTCTGCGCCGAGGAGTCCACGAGTAGTTAACTTCTTGCGCACTCGAAGTGAATTTGTATTGGAATATGTTGTTTTCTCTTCCCATACCCGGTGCTCCTGTGAATGATAAGCCGTTCCACGATCCTAATCGGTATGAATAGCTTTGGTCTCCTTTCTTCTTCAAAATAAGCTGCGGCAAGCCACGAGTGTCTAGAGACAAAGTGTATTCACCTATGGATGGATCTTTTAGTGTTTTCCAAGAAGACAAAGACCATTCTTTATCTGTCTTGAGATTCTTTCCAAGCTTCATACCAGCGAGAATTGTGTCGACAGGATAATCAAAACTCTGCCACAACACATCTTTTTCTCCTTCACTAGATACTAGATTCCCTGTACATAGTACCTTCAAGAGTGGATTCTTCACTGTTTTAGTAACATTTGATGATGATGATGACCACAAGGCTTTGTTTTCACCGTCGAATAGCTGAAGATCACCATGAGAAGTAAAGTTCACGAAACCAGATTTCCCATAGAGAGGATTGTTTCTGTTGGCTACCCAAACGATAGCAAATGGTTCCTTGTACCACAAGCCAAGAAACCGATGCTGAGGATGTGCTTCTTGATCAAGAGTAAAGAAACCTAATTGAAAGACATTATCTAGAGAACTAAGAGTATCTCCATCTTTGAGTGATTCTCTAGGAGTGATGACACTATAATCCAAAGCTACCAAGAAAGAAAGTGAGAACAAGAACAGAGATACCCAAAACAGAGAACAGATATTCTTCATTGAATTGAGTGAAAGAACAAAAACAATTCTCTTTCTATTAGTTTTTTATTATTTACCCAAGAAATTTCATAATAAGATATGTTATAAAGTATCTCACATATGACTCTTTTGACCAAGTTTGTATAACTTGACATGTTTCAAGAGCAACAAGTCAAAAGAAATACAATGCAGATTGATTGTAGTTGTCGAATAATGAAATTCAATTATTTTAGAAGTTTCTCATGTAACAAAGAGTGTATAAGCCTAGCAAAGACAAAAGCAATAAATCAAATGTAGCCAATCTTCCTTGACTTAGTCTCATATGGCCACACACTATTGAATTAGTCATTTTAGCGATATTCAAAGAATTTAATGATGAACATGTAAACGGATAGAAATAAAATAGATGGTCCAAAACTGTTATATACCATATAACTTCAAGACCTAATATAAAAAAAAGCAATCAACTTCTAAATTTTGGCACATGAAAAGGTAACATATATGTGTAAGGATGATTGTTGTTTCTAGTGAGAGATCTCTGTCTCTCTTATAAATGGGTTTCACTTGAACGTGGAGAATGTGAAGAGGTAGTACCAAAAAACGTGAATATAAAAGGAAGGAGAAAAACGTGGAGAAAAGAGACTCCATGTTAATTTACGTCCCTAATGGAGTAGAAAAGTTGTTTTCTCCATTTTGGAATAGGAAATGGAGTAGGGTTGGAGATGCTCTTAGACCATCATTATCGTAGTATCTAAAGAGGACTTTTGAGTGTGGGTCCCACTACTTTGAATAAAAATCAATTCCTTCCCCTCTTCACTACTGACACGTGGCGACCCGCAATTAATCTGTTTTATTTTTTGATTCAGACTAAAAAATAAAAAAAAATTCTTACAATCCTTTACACCGATAAATCGATAATGGTGCTCTTAGCTCTCGGCCTAAGTTTATGGGCTCATGGCACCGTCTCTCTCTCGAGTCTTTATCTCATAGACGTGTATAGCCAATGGTTTTTTAAAGTATGGCTTTTCTATGGAAACATTAATATTTGCTCATTTTATCCAATATATATATTATATATATATATATGCATATTTGCTCGTTAAGCATTCGGATGCATAAAATTGTGTATTCATATAATTCAAGAACAAAAGGACTAGTTAATCTTACTAAAAACCTTTAAAAGACGATTTTATATTCATTCAAACAAGAATTAAAACAGAAAACAATATGGGTTGGTTTTATATTTTAGTTATAACATTTTAGTGGTTGGATAGTAAACTAGGTAAGAAGCTCAACGTAATTTTAATAATAATTTTCCTTAAATCATGTACATACTATTATTTAAGTAAAATATGCCTCGTCAGCAGTGCATATCCTCTAAATCCCCATAACAACATCTCTTTAGAAAATGATAACTCAGAAAACATAATGTATTCTACTCATCTGACATATTCATTTATATATAATTAAATATTGTATATACACAATCTAAAAATGAACCTACCGTTTCTTCGAAATTTTTAGTTTCTCCGAAAATTCTATCCACACAATTAAAAAATAAATAAAAGAAGCAAACCACCTCTCAACAATCACCACACACAAACTTTTGTGCTTGTATGGCTCTTATCATGACATCTAATTTTCCTTTGATTCTTCACACCACCGTTGCTCGCCACGTAGGATTTCCCCATTTCAAAGCAAGCCCACATACCCATCTTTATATCATTTTACTTTTAACCATGTGGTTATACTTTACTACAAATTCTAACCTTTTATAGACCCACACACAAAAAAGCAATTATTAAATTAAATTTCAACAAACACTTATATTAAATAATTTTTAAAAACACATGGTCCAAGTAAATTATAATACTTGCCTATATATATTATAATTTATAAAGATATACTTCTCTCCCATACCTATGTATTTTTAATGTATATAAAACTAATTATTATCTTATCGTGTATGGGACGATATCTCAAAAGCTAAGAAACACAAATGTTTTGGATCACTTTGGGTAAAAGAAGTATGGGAGAAGTAAAAAAAAAACAAGTGGTTATAAAAAAAAGAATGATAATTGAGAAAGAGTGTGGGACCAATAAGGACTTGTATTATGGTCCAGACAAATCCCAGGTGGGCTCACGTGGCTCTTAAGCCCATTGAGAATCTGATTCGTCCACGTAGGATGGATAGAATCTCTCTCTCCTTCTTTCAAGGCTGAGATCTCGCCACGTCATCGAAGGCAAAATCTTTTAAAACAAAATATCTTGAAACTCCACCATGAGTTTGTCGCCACGTAAAACGGAGGTTGGCCCATACGCATTAACTGGTTTTCAAATGATTTAATAATTCTTTTAAACTTTAAATTAAAAATCAGATTAATCTCCAGGATCTATAATAGTATAATGAGAGCATGACATTCTTATCATTTTTGAAATATTCATATCATATAAATCTTATTTAAAATCATGCTGAACAAATTTGAACTCTAGTTTTCAAATCATCGGGTAAGTCTATCAACTAAATTAACCACGATGAATAAGCTTAGGTTACATAAAATATTATAATATAAATGTAATAAAAGTAGCTAACAACATATTCATTGGTGTTTCTTAAAGAGATTTTAGCATGTGGGTCCATTAAATAGTTAAGATCTGAATCTTAGAGCATGTTTATCAAAGGTTTTTAATAGTTGGTTAGACCATGTTTATCAAAGGTGCTTATGTATAGTGCTTGTGTATTTTTTGTGTATTTTTTTGTGTATTTGAGTATTAAATTAAATCAAAACATGTATTATTCATAAAGACCTATAATGAAAAGTCTTAATTAAGCATTTTAAGCCTCCCTTTTGTAGAGCTTACATGAATAGATACATGTTTTGATTTAATTTAATACTCAAATACACAAAAAATACACAAAAAAATACACAAACACTCTACATAAGAACCCTTGATAAACATGCTCTTAAGTATAATTTTATGTATTTAGGTTTATAAAATAAATAAATAATCAATATTTACACTAATAACATTAAGCACCGAAGCTTATCTAAGAACTTCTAAAAATAATTAAGCACCGACAGGTATCATCTCCTTCCTCCAATAAAACTTTTTTTTCTTCTCTGTTTTCACAGTTTTCTCAATGATTTTCTTCTTTCCAGCTTGTGTTTCTCTTTAAAGGATTCAACAGCGGCGATTAGTTGTTTATAAAACCTAATTTGTTTAACGGCGGCGGAAAAAAATAGAGAGAGACTACGTCAATGGCGGTTCCAAGGGAAGACAACGGTTTGATGGAAGAAGACGATGATGACGGAGATAACGCTCTCTTCCCCTTGCGCATCGCCATTGGTAACCAATTAGTTTCTTTAAAGTTTTGGTCTTTGTTGTTCAAGCTTATTTTGATGAAACAAATTGATTTTGATATCTGCTTTAAAAGAGTAATAGTTGTGTGGACAAGAACTTAACCCAATAAAAAGACATGATCTTGGTTTTTAGTATTTACCCTTCTTCTTCTTGTTTCATTGTACTACTCACATCTTCTTGGATTGTTGTTGTCTGTGACTATCTATCTTTGTTTTGTTTGAGTTATTTTGTTGCTTGAGGTTGTTATGGACTTAAACATTGTATTCTCCTGTTAACTTACGAATATTGTTATGAGCTTTGAATCAGCAAAAAGGTTATCCAATTGCATTGTAATAAAGATAATGAAGACAATCGTTTTCTTATGATAGATAGTTTGGTGTTTTGTGATGCAGGAACTTTTGAATTGGACGATAATACAGATTAATATCGATGGCTTGTTGATGATAATCAATCTTTAAGCACTCTTTTTTAGTCTCCTTCAATGGAGGAAATTTTTTAATAAATCCTTTAAAAATGCTTACGTATTTTATTTTGTACAAATACACACAAATACTAATTAAATATTGTTAAGCACTTTTTTTTAGTCTTCTTTGATAAACATGGTCTTATATTTCCTATTTAAGATCCAGATCTTAACTATTTTGTGGACCCTTTGTATACGTGTCGATTTATGATTGATGCGTTTTTAATAATTTTATTTTTCATTTTTTTTAAATCAACTGTTTATGGATCCCAATGAATAGTTAAAAAATTTTGTGGGTTTCTTGTTGGAGATGGTCTAAGAGCATGTTCATCAAAGGATTTTAATAGTCGCTTAAGTATAATTATATGTATTTAGGTTTATAAAATAAATAAATAACCAGTATTTATATTAAGCACCAATGTTTATTGAAACACTTTTAAAACCTTATTTACGCACCTTAATAAAGGTTTTAAGTATACTTAAACACTTATATAAAACTTTTAAAATGCTTAAAATGCTTATGCATTTTGTTTTGTACATTATACACACAAATACTAATTAAATATTCTTAAACACTTTTTATTATTATCCTTTCATGTAATTGGTCTAATTGTTTCTAAAAAATTGTTTGCAAGTTGTAACACAAGCTGATTATTATTCAAAAGATTGAGCTAAATAAATAAGACTTGAACCAATCAATATTTATTTAATATACTTTTAAGAAAGTAATTTAGTTAATAATTGAACTAAGATGGGTTCCTAACCACAGAATGAAATTGTGAGGTTGCTATAAATATAAAAACCATCGTGAAAACAAAAATAGATTTTTATGCTTGAGACCCTAAAAGACGAAAATACCCTCAAAGAATTGAACTAAATCCCATCTTCTTCTTGCTTGCCTTTATCTCCGTCCCCATAAACAACGAAGGAAACCCAAAGGAGAGAGAGAGAGAGATAATAAACCAAAACCAACCCCAGAAACTAGAGAGAGAAACTAGAGAGAGAAACTAGAGAGAGATCTGATGGGGAAGAAGTGCGATTTATGCAAAGGCGTGGCGAGAATGTATTGCGAGTCAGATCAAGCGAGTCTATGCTTTGACTGCGACGGCAAAGTTCACGGAGCTAATTTCCTCGTGGCTAAACACACGCGTTGCCTCCTATGCAGCTCTTGCCAGTCCCTTACGCCATGGAAAGCCACCGGTCTTCGTCTCGGCCCGACTTTCTCCGTCTGCGATTCATGCGTCGCTCTCAAATCCGCCGGAGGAACCAGCGACGCGAGCACGAACCGGATCTCGACGGAGATGAATGGATTCGATTACGAATCTGATCGGATCGTAGAAGATGACGGTGACGGAGCTGAATCTTACGATGATGACGAGGACGAAGAAGAAGATGATGAGTATAGTGACGAAGACGATGAGGATGATGACGTTGATGAAGAGGAGGAGGAAGCTGAGAATCAAGTTGTGCCGTGGTCTACGGCGGCGGAAGAGATTCCGATGATGAGTTCTTCGTCATCTAACAGAGGAAGCGGAGATCTGTTAGCGAAGAGGATTAGAGACGGCTCTGATGTACGGGTCTATATTTTTCTTTATTGATTTTTTCACAGGAAAATTAGCTTCTTTTTTTTATTACATGGAAAATTAGCTTTTAAAATCATCATTTTTTTTTGGAAAATTAGCTTTTAAAATTTGGTTTTTAATTATATATTTTTTGTTAATTTTGGAAAATGCAGGACGAGATTGGATGTTATGCATCAGGTCAAGAGTCAAATTTTCCTAGGCCGTTAAAACGGCCGTTAATAGACGAACACGCCTTTAGATCAACGGTTGTGATGAACTCTGACATCAGATTAGACGGAGAGAACATTGAACGGCGCCGTTGATTTCCATCTTCTTCTAAACGAGGAGAAGATCTAAGCCGTTGATTCCGTTTTTTCCCTTGGAAGTAAATAACAACCGTCAATTTTCTAACAATACTTGTTTTAGTAATGAGGAATTAGAAGTTCTTGAATCCTTTGTCGTTTAAAAGAACTATTTAAAATATTTGTATTTTACCTTTTAATGTTATGATTAATATGATTTATTTTGTCCAAGTAACTAATTTACCATCCGTATGTATTGTAATCATTATTAGATTTTTTAATAAGTTTGAAATATAAGTTTATGGCTACATACTATAATAGTATATGATTATGTGGATAAAAAGGAATGGGAGAAGATGGGTGACATATGGGGGGACATATTGATATACATAAAAATAGATATTATGTGATTGTGATTCCCTTTGTATTTTCGACCACTCAAAAAGAAAAAATGGTTGGGACTATTAGAAAATAAAATCATAAATTCAAGATTTTTTATATATAATTTCGTATATGGGTCCAGAAAAATTTTTCTTCTTTTAATTGCCGAGAAACATTGAACCTGTCATATATGTCAAGTCTAAGATAATGCCATCCCTATGTTTGCTTACCTTAAGTTTATCTCACTATCTTCTTGATCCCACATAATTTCATCTTTGTATGCTATAGTACTTTAGATTTTCAATTTAATAATTTACTTTTTTCTTGTTTTATTGTGCTTTGGTTAGATATTTTGCAAATGTGATCAACTCAGAGAAAACTAAACATATTTATTTATATATTATGGTATGGTTTAATTTTTTATATGTTTTTATACAAAATTCAACTCCATATTGGATATCACAAAGTAAAACATATTTGTTAGGAAATTAGGTGGGTTTCACAATCAAAGCATGACTACCGTTAAAGACTTTTAACTTTAAGCCCATAGTTTCAAAAGTCAAAACCAAAACCTAAGTCTCTTTATCCCATACTTATGAGTTTTTGACAATTTTCTCAAATATAGATCGGTACGAAAAACTTGGTCAAGATTTAAAAACAACATTCAATCTTTTAAAGATTATTGTGTTCAAACCAACACTTTTAATTGTCTTAATGCAAAAATAATAATAAAAGGATACATATTTTCTTATAAAAAGGAGACCATAGAAATAATTAAGGGAAGTTTCCAAAGACTTGAATAATCGCAAATAATATCACAAAACAAATACAAACACACTCCTCTGCAACCCCTTTGGTTCATGATCATCCATCGCAATACCTGCGGATTTCGAAAAGGCTAAAGAAACAAGACAAAAGAAAGAATGATCGATAATTCGATACATATCACTTTTCAGACAGTGGGTTTCAATGTTGCAAAGGTTAGTTTATGTTCTACCTGGTTGTGGAGAGGGGTGAATCCAATGAGATACCAAAGGCACATTTACTCAATCTGTAAAAGTAAGAGAGAATTCGATTATCGCTTCCGAATCATACGCAATGTTGATATTTAGTAAGCAAAGATATTCAACAAAGATTTCCATTAACTATAACCAAACTTATGACACCACCATCATCATCATCATCATCATCAACAACAACAACAACACAGAGAAAGGGATTCACTAGTTCATATACCTTTGATGCGTTCATGAAGAGCTAAACCAGCAATAACATCAGAATCATGAGAATACTCATCATCATCATCATCATCATCGTCGTAATCTCTACTTGAATTGACAGTAACAATAGCTTCCTTAGTAGCACCACCACAGCCACCATCTCCACTAGGAGGAGGAGGAGGAGGAGCAAGACCATCACGTTCATCAGGATATCTAACAACAACCACAGGACAATCACAATGGTGAACACAATAGTCACTAACAGAGCCAAGCTTGCCATCACTCCCTTTCTTCTCTGCTCCGAATCCTCTGCTTCCCATTATCACTGCACTTAAGCTAAGCCTTTCTGTCTCTAAGCAAAGCCTCTCTCTCATGTCGTGGTCTTTCACTATATGTATCTTATAAGGGAACCCAGCTTCTTTCAAAGGCTTAGCTAGATCCGCTATTTTCGATGATGTGAATGCATCGAAATCTTCTTGGCTAGGCTTTGATTGCTGAGCTGGATCGACGACGGCGACGACGGCGTCGGAGGAGGAGGAGGAAGGAGGAGGACCCCAATCGGCGCCGAAGAGAACGGAGGTGGGAGACACGTGGAGGAGGACGATGGCGTCACCGGGACGGATGTAGTGATCGACGGCCCAGCGAACGGCGAAGGCGCTTTCTCCGGAGAGGTCAACGGCGACTCCGATTTTACGGCGAGATCCGGCGGTTGGGGTAACGGCGGCGGAGGAAGGAGTGGAGGAGGAGGAGGAGTGGATCTTGATGTTTGGGAGATTAGAGTGATCGATATCTGGATCCATGATTCTTCTTCTTCTTCTTCTTCGCTTTGATTTGCGTTGATTTGCTTCTCAACAAATTATAAAAACTTTGAATTTATATTTTTCCGATGAAGAGGAAGAAGAAGAAGAAAGTCGTCGTGTAAGTGTAATTTTTTTTAGTTTGACTTTATAGATTTTTTTTGGGAGTAAGTGTTGTTTATTGATAATTGTTGGATAATGGCCTAATTGGGATATTGTTTAGTTAGAAAAAAAGTCAACGGGAACGTGCTAAGCAGTTGAGTGAGACGACGGACAGTGTTTATCTTATTAATTTCCTCTTCTAATGGGCCTTTATTTTATATTAAGGGCCCATTTAATATATTTTTAGTTAAAAAGGAGCCTTACATTTGAGTTTGATCAAAATATGTGACAAAAATGATTTTTGCTGAACTGAACTGACACTTTGTTAAGACTTTTTTTTTGTTTCTGTTACAGTTTTTTAGGTAGTAAATATTTAAATTACAAACTATTCTATGAAATAGACGTTTAATAACAACATTTGAACTATACTTAGTTGGACTAAACTAATCAGTTTATTCTACACTTTTTGTTCTGAAGTCAATTATCATATGTAGGTTTTTTAGAACTGTCTTTTTAACAAATTATTCAAATGTTATGAAACATTAATTCAAATAATATTTTCTTTTCATAATGAACAATATGTAGTCCGTAAACGACATGCCAATAAGTTTAAAATACGGTTATGTTTTTAGGGAATCTATCAGTAAAGATAAATTGTACCACACAATAACCAAAAATGAAAACCTAGAATTGTCAAATACTTTAAAACGAGGAAGTATATATCAAAATTGTATGCAATACCATTTGAAAATTTGAATACTCAAAGACAACAATCAAGACTAGTTTGATACTAATATTTTATAATTAATTAATTAATGAGATGCATATACCATTTAGTAAAACGAGGATTAGGTTGGTTGGGTAACATGAATCATCATGACAGCATCATTGCCTAACTAAAGAAAACACACAAAATGGGATCCCAAGCCCCAAGAGAAGATCTGACACAGCTTTCTAGAGAGAGAGAGAGAGAGAGAGAGAGGTTTCATGTCAAGACACAATTAAGGAAGAGAACAGAACACATATTGTCTGAGTGTTTAGGTTAGAATCTCATCATAATCAACCAATAGGGTAATCCAAAAAGCTGAATCTTTTCTTATACACCAAAAAGGGGATTTTTTTCTTCTGTCTCATACTTTCTTCTACTCCAATTATATTTTATAAAAACGATTAATAAACTTTTAATTAACAGAAAGAGGAGAAAAGAGTCTTATAAAAATCTCCGAGAATGGTTTCAAAAAATCTTAAGAAAAAGAAAACATTTAAAGCTTCAAGGACAAATCAATGGTGGATGTGTTAGGACAGTATTCACCTAGAGATGTATCCACTGAGACTGTTTTACCATATTTTCCCGAGAAACCAACGTATTTTCCCGGGAAAAACTCGTACTCTTTAACACCTCCTGCTCCATTTCTAGGGCTTCTGCTCCCAATTTCCTCAATTCTTACCTAAACCCACCATTTAATTATTAATAAACCAAACAAATACATATTTTAACAGCATATAATAATATATATAAATATAAAAATGTTGGTAATTACTAATTAGTACCGTATTATTAGTGGAAGCAGAAGCGGTTCTAGCGATTCTTTGATCATAGAAGAAGCCTTGGCTTCTCTGATCATCTTCTTGAATAAAGTGATCGTAGCCGTTCATCATCGGAGAAGGAGCCATTGCGTATTTCGAAAATCCACCACCGTTGGATCCTATTACATTATTATAATCTCCATCCAAACGTTTCTTCTACAAAAAAAAATCAATACAAAAAAACCCTTTTATATACAGAAACCCCTTTTAAATACAATAAAAAAAACACATTCACTTAGATTAAAAATAACTAAAAAAATCAGACCTTTAAGCAAGTGTCACATCGGTTATTAGAGGCGTTGTTATAATAATAAGCTTGGTTAGGATTTGGTAATGAAGAGAGCTCGCGACCCCAAGGTGAAGAACAAACCGGATCCATCAAGATCTGACCCGACCCACAATAAAGCCGGTTTCGGTTACATCCTGCAGATCCGTTGGGCCCACCACCGTAGCTTGGGAAGCCTTGCAACACAACAACCGGGTCGTCGGGTACGAGAACGGGTAAACGGGTTGCGTTAGGGTTCGCTGCTGCTGGTGGTGCTGCTGACGTGTCTCCCATTTGTTTCTTCTCTTCTTCGGCTATGGCTCGCTCGAGCTGCGCCACACCCATCCCTCTAAGCCTCTGTTTCTTGATCTGGTTTTGCTTGTTTGTCTTTGTGCCGGGTTTCCGACCACGGCTCTTGTGTGGCGGCGGTTCTGTCTTGATGATCTCGTTAGGGTTTGAGATGGAGTTTTGGTCTGTTGGGATGAAGTAGAGAGAAGTCTCCATTGATGATGTTCAAGCTTGAGAGAGAGATAGAGAAGAGAGAGAGAGAAATAAAGAGGAAAATAGCTTTTAAGTGTGTTTGTTTGTGAGCCCTTATTAGGTGTGTGTTGTGTTGTGTGTATTTTATTTTTTGTTCGTATATACTCAGGCAAAGTACTTACTTGTGTTTTTTTGTTTCTGTTATTTCCAGGTACTATATGAGGATAAACGTTTTTTTTTCTTTTTCACCTTTAAAATTACTTTTTACCCGATATATTAAAGCCAAAAAGATAAGTATATCTTAATTCTTAAAATAATCCGAAGTCCTATAATTAACCAGATATTAGTATTCCTTTAGCCCTTATGGATTTTCTAAAAATTTGTGTGTATAAATGTGTATCGTCATGTTATCTGAAAATTTAATAAGAAAATAATATGTATCGTTATGTTAAATTTACAGGTAAATGGGTTTTATTTCGCTCAAATCACTATCTTTGTTATATTAATTTGTAGAGAGTTTAAAAACATCATTAGGTTATTATATGCTATATATAAGTGCTAAGTGCTAACCATGCATTGGAACGTAGAAGAAAATATGGTAAGTATACTAATTTATCGACCTACTTTTTATAATTGTAACAAAGTAACAAGATTTAGAAGTTTAGTGTGCATTTTGACAAAAAAAAAAGTTTAGTGTGCACAAACCTATAGTTATTTATATATTGCAGGACGAAAATGAATAACAAATGTTAAAAAAAGTTTCCCATGGATTCCTAATTCGTACGTACACATTTTCAACACAAAGTTAAAAATATTATATGATTAAATTGCGAAACAGATTTATATTGATATGTAATTTTAAAAAATTCAAATGCTTAAAACCAAATATATCTCAATTCCAATAATTAAAACTGTATATTTTTTGTTCATAGGTAATTAAACAATATATATATTGGAGACAAACAGGCTCAGTCATGACGTGTGAACCACGGTCTAATAGAAACAGCGCGTGCACAGCACGCCGAGACGACAGTACTAATGGGTAAGCAGACGACAGGTGTCGGGGCGTGAGACAATTCGCCAAATGTAGCGAGCAAGGTCTGAAACAACTTGATTTCACTCAGCTCATATCATCTAGAATAAGGCAAGTCCAGATACAGTTTCAGTTATTTTTGTCTTTTTAAGACCATTTTATCTTAATTTAAATGATTATTAAGACCAAGCTTAACATGCGTTTGGATTTATGGGAGTGTTTGGATTTAATTTTGTGGGTTTTTTGGATTTAATTTTGTAGGGTTTTGGGGATTAATTTTTGAGGGTTTTAATTAGGTATTTAAAGTAAATCAACTATGTGATATTTATTGCTTCACACATGAGAGAGGGTCAATATAAGCAAAAAGAATGGCATGGCAGGAGACGTGAACTACGAGAAGGGGATTAGGCTAAGGTATAGAGTAGAAATGATGGTTGTATCATATAAGGAAACATTTTAAAGCTGCTTCCATGTTATTTTTTGCTTCAGCCCATCACCTATTCTTAGAATGTTTTTCTTAATTTCTTTAATATTAATTATTTTGTTTTCTTGGCTACTTTCTCTAGCTACATATTGGGACTAATCTCACTTCAAAATAATACAATTCACATGACCAACCCAACATATCTACATTTTTAGCATAAGTGTTGTACTTGTGGGCAAGAATCAAGATAATAAACTACAACCTAAGAATTATTAGCCTATAATAGTAAATCTTTTTTAAAAAAAGGAAGTAGCCTATAATAAAGAGAGAGATAGAGAGTTATACAATGCTTTATCTAACTCGACTGGTGACTCGAGTTACTGATGTTGAGTTACAAAATGTGGTATACTTTACAGTTAGGGGTGGGCAAAATATCCGTTATATTCGATCCGATCCGTGATTCGTCTCGATTTGATCCGAAAAATCCGGATAACCGTTATCTTACAAAGCAAAGCAAATACTAAAAATCAATATCCGTTAAAGGCGAAGCAAATAACAAATACTAAAATTTTAAAAGCCGGATATCCGCTCCGCTCCGTTACATATAAATATATTTATTTTATATTGGTAATTACATATATAAATCTCATAATTCTTATATCTATTTGTAGAAAATAATTATTAAATGAGTAAATTAGAAAGAATTCATAAATCACAAACAAATAAACAATATATAAGTATTATGAAGTGAAATAATCTTTTTATTTAAATGATTTTACTAAAATGATTAAAAGATAATATTGTAAAATTAAATAATACCAACATTTAATAAATAATTTAAAAGGAATATAAACTAAACAATTGGATAACACAACAACTTAGGTTTAGTTTTGCATTTCTTTCAAATTCAATAATTTATTTAGTTAATCTCCTATAAATTTTATTTATTTTTATTCAACAATAATTTATAAGGTTTTGTGAAATATTGATATTTTAGATTAAGTTTCAAATTTTTTACAATTTTTTTTTAAATCACGGGGCGGAGCGGATATCCGACGAATATTCGGATTTTAACGGATATCCGTACACCCGGATATCCGCCTAGTCACGGAGCGGATACGGATCGTAAGGTTGTCGATCCGGGCGGAGCGGAGCGGATCGCGGATACCTCCAAAATCCCGGATATCCGGTCCGTGCCCACCCCTATTTACAGTAGCTTGCAGTAAAAATAATGTGGTAGAAATTGTATTAATCGGAAGTTTGTTGTAGAAATATGAGTTAACATTTTGCCAAAAATAACATTGATTGGTAAATTTTATGATGTATAAGTTGCTTATCAATTTTAATAGAAAAAATTTCAACTCACACATAACTCATGAATATTTATTGATGTTGAATAAAATTTTGAGTTAGCAATTTTACAAAGGAGTAACTCAAATTTATAATTCAATCATACCACATTCTAACTCAAATTTAACTTCAAATTTTTTTGTTTTATACATGATTGATAACATTTTTGAGTTATCTTTGAGTTAAACACATAACTCAACTTAACTCATAGTAACTCAAGTCACCAATCAGACCATATATATTAGATTACAATTTTAGATTATTTGTTTTGAATTAAGTTTGGCGATTTTTTTTCAAAATTATAAGTTTATTATACATAAATGAATTTGATTTTGTATCACGGAATAAATATAGATGATTTAAAAATAAGATAGCGCGTAGATTGTATTGTGGGCTAGGACAAGAGACTTGTTGTAGGGCAAAGGACGAACGGAGGACCCCACATGTGCTTTCATGTTAAAGTTACAGAGTGTGGTCCTGTTGCCACGTGTAAGAAGGGGGACCATTTTAAGAGGGCATTGGGCGGCTACTATTAGGGTTTCCGGCACGTGCGAAAGAGGCGAAGCGTGTGAAGGTTTAATTTATATTGCTGGGTTTAGGCAGGCATCGAAAGATTTTTGGGATCCGTGAAGCATATTGTCTCCTTTTTAGAATGATTGGATCCTTATTTTATATTTTTACCAATTCATTTTTCTTTATTTAAATAACAAAATTATATGTGTGATAATGTTATTGCCAATATGCGTAATTAAATTAATGTATGGTACCATTACCCCCATCATAAGGCGTTATAGCAATATAGTTCCCAAAAATGCATGCAAAATTTAATCTACCCTAAAAAAACTTAGAATTACGGTTTAATTATCAAAAAAAAATCTAAAAAAGCGATTTAATTAGGAGAAATGATGATGATGATGATAATGTATGCATAATGTGGAGTAAATGTAGACAAGAGAGTACAATAGGAGTCAGAGTAGGTGAATTAAAGGGGTGAGTTTTTGGGCAGTGAGAGAATTATAAAAATAAAATAAAAATAATTAATAATATTTTTGAAAAAAGGATCGAAAAGAGAGCAACTTTTAGTTTTGGCTTTATACATCATCTTCCTTATCTATCTATTTTCATACAAACTTGCAAAAACCTCCTTAAAACCTCCTTTTGGACCACCTCTCTTTACTATTATTATTTTTTTATTATATTTTTTCTCCAAAGAATTTAATTTCCAGATTTCTTAATATGATTACTTTAGATCTCAATCTCCAACTGAGATTCTCTCCCTCCCTCACTAGTACAGTTGTAATAGACCCTATTCCACTAAATTACATTTTTGCCATTGTATATCTAAGATTCTTCAAATTATATCTCACCACATCTAACTCAAAATCACTTTAATTAGACATAAAAATTATGATCAATATATACCTAACCGACGGGTTTAGTTTAGCACAACAACAATTAGCATACTTAATTAAACTTACAAATACAAATTATAGTTTTGAGGCATGACAAGTGGTTACTATATATGTTAAAGAAATTAAAAGTAAAGATTAATTGGAAAATTGGAGATCATAAAACAAAGTTGAAATCTGAACCGTTGAATATAGGCTAGAGACAAATCTGAGCACCAGATATTCTGTGTCCAAGAGTAGAAAGCTTTTAAATAGGGGTTTTGTGACTTTGTGTTGTGATATATGGCTTTTTTAAAATAACAAAGTTATGTAACAAAAAGCTATTGTCCCTTTCACTTGTTAGTTGTCTTGTTCTTCCACAAAGATACTACCAAGTATTATACTATCTTCTAATATTCGGTATTTGCACATACGTCCCTATAATCTACCATGTCTTGTAATTTCTTACAATCTTAGGTGATCTGGTCAATTAAGTCCAAAAAATTAGCATAATAATGGTTAAATCATAGTTACAACTAAACAAATCCGACCTAAACCTTATAGAGAGTCACGCATATTATAACTGTCCTTTGTGAAGAATTGTTATCAACGACACAAAATATTATATTAATTAACAAAATAAATGTACAAAATCAAATCTCATCAGGCAACTTGAAATTTTGAGTACCAAAAATCTGAAGAGAAGAGTTTTGTAGAAAGACAGAGACACCACATTTGTTGCTGTTGAATCCATCCCATAGCGTAAAATGAGCAATCCCCGACACAGTTTTCTTGGGTGTCAAGTCTTTGACAGTGCACATCTTCTCCATCTTTCTTACAACGTAGTCGTTAGACAACATTCTCCCTTCGTTCTCTCCTCTCTCGCAGTTGTTCACTAGCCCGTTTTCGTATATCGCAACCATTATGTCCATCCCGGTTCCGTCTACTTTCATTCTCAAAGCTCCAGTGAGTGATACTTGTAGTGTCTCTGACGTTGGTCTTTTAAATGTGGCCTTAGGATCAAAATGGTGGGTTTTAAACACAAATATAGATTATGATTATATATGTAAAAAACAACAATTAAAGAAAAAACAGAGACAATCAACAAAAACTCATTTATTTTTAATCTTTAAGCAAGATTATACTTTCAAAGAAAAGTTTATAAGGTAAAAATATGTTCATAACCTATCCTAGAAACTTGTTCTACAAGCAAGATTAGACTTGATTAGGATTTTCAACACAAGAGATTCTAAGAACAGAACACTTAAAAATCAAACAAGCCTTTTGTTTTATATATATGACCTTAACTTATAAAAAATCAAAATCTTGAAATGTCAATTAGTATACTCACCTTGAAAGCTGGAGAAGGAAACCTAGGAGCTTCAGAGATAGATTTAAGCAGAGTCTCTTCCTCGTGACCTAACAATTGAGACCTACCTTGCGTCACAAGCTGAGGAGTAAACATCGTGTCAAGATTCAACGCCTCCACGTATGCTTTCTGCCTCACCGTCCATTGGCTTGACCCGTACGGATCTTTCCACCCTTTGTAATCCCAATAGTCCACGTGGAATACAAGAACCATAGCCGGAGATCTAGATCCACCACCGTCTCCTCCTCCACGTACCTGAGCGTCGAAATCGCCACGGCCAAGGCGTGACATCAACATCTCCGCCGCAGGGGATGTTTTGCATCCTTGGGAGGAGAATAGCTGGACGAGAACGGGTCCGTCTCCGACGGGAACCTCTGCTGCGGCGACGGCGGAAGAATTGTTGCCGGAGAGAGGTTTACTTGCGGTAGAAGTTGATGATTTCTTGCCGCCGAAGCAGGCGAAAAGACGGCGCGGCATTTATTGGAGTTTCTTTTTGCCCGTCTCTTCGCCTTTTCGAAGGGAATGAGATGTAGAAGAAAAGAAGAGGCAGAGGAAATATCAACAGAGAATCAAAGATTTGTTTTTGTTTTAAGTTTTTTCCCGAGAAAAACGTGAGAAAATTCAGAGATTGAGATTTTGATTTTGATTTTGATTTCTTGAGGAAGGAAAGAATATTTTACACGTCGTGAGGCAAAGAGAGGAAGGCGGCAAAATGTATTTTAGCTCCTTTACCGATTTTGTAAATGTTTTTAAAACTTTTGATAATAAATAATTTAGAATAAATATTTGGTGGCAAAAGCTGTATATTAGTTTAAAAAAAGGAGAGAAAATGTTTAGCAATATTATTGGGGTTTTCTTTAACCTTGTTTAGGCTTTAGTATGAAGGAAAAGGGTCGGTGACACGTAAGGAAAGACATGTATACTTGTTCGATGTCGGCCAACGAATTTTCTTGTAAATGGAAAAGAAAAAAAATCAAAGATTAGTTTGCCGGCTTCAAACAACAAAAAAAATCCTAATAGTTATTAAAACTTATAATTAAATAATTGGGGTTTTTAAGTTTTATAAAACAAGTTAGTTAATATCGGCGAATAAAATAAAAATGAACTTGACATTATATTTTTTTTAAATGATTTTAGATGTAGACAAACGTAGTTAACTCTTAAATCAAATAGTAATCTCACCAATCACCTTTGTAGTTCGAAAAATTATATTGATGGAATATGAGGATGACCTCTTAATCAATAATTAGTTTTAAGAAAGGAAAACCAAATATGTTTTTGTCCCTTCTTCTTGCCTTCACACAATTTGCTCTTGTAATCTTGCTTTTCCATTACATGTTCAATCATGTCCATTCACAAAATCTCTTCTTTACAACATGTCACACAGCATCCTAAAATCGAAATCAATGCTTTAATTCTTTTACCTCAAAACAATTGCACCACCTTAATTTGGTCAATCTCCTACTTGATATATAATTATGAATTAGAATTATCATAGTTTGTCTACATCAAAGATATGAATTTTCTTTAATTAGAATGATCATCAATACAAATCTCATATTCTTAAGGTACAATAATACTACGTACTTGATCATTTTACCTAAATATGTTTTAAAAATAGTTATTTCCATTCCAATTTATAAGACTACTTCTATATGTTTTAAAAATAGTCAAAATACGATGATAATAATTTAAAGGAAATGCAAAACAAACATTGTTAGAGCTCGTTGTTGCATCAAAATACGGTGATTATAGAGCTCGTAATTGTTGTATCAAAATACGATGATAATAATTTTAAGGAAATGTATATATACATAAGAGTGTGTATTTCTTCTATATTACTTCTATATATCCAACATCGAGCTCTCTGCGAAAATTTGTTGTCCTTACAAACACTCCTTCTCGGAAAATATGTGCTATTAACTTCACAGTTGCATTTTCAGTCTACATCTGTTACTTCAGCTTCTATGTCTACAACTGCCGTGGAGGAAGCCGTTCCTGCGAAATCAGACACTTTCTTATCTCAATCAAATACTCACAAAAGTGGCAACAAGTAAATCAGACATTTTGAGGGTAAGTAAAAAAGAACCTTTATTAGGTGCAGATGAAAACCCATTTAGGTCTTGTCCAAAAGAAGAAGTAGTTTGGTTGGAGAATTTTACTGGTTCCTTAACAAACTTATCATCCTCCACTGCAAATTTCCAAGTAATAACACATTGCTTATATGCTTGTAGAAAAAGATATGTCCTTCGATAAACAGAAAGGTGAAAGATTCATAGTTTTACCAGAGAATGGCTGCGTGCAGAAAGGGCAGAGCTGTACTTCATCGTCCATCGCTGACCTACAACCATCATAACAATCTTTTAGGCGTAGCAACAAAGGAAATCAGCGACCGGTTCTTGTTGGATATCCTTACTTGAATATCTGAAATTCGTTTCCACAATTCGGACACTGCACAAACATAAAAATAGATGACAAAACCGCAAAATAGCTAAGGTGGTAAACAGAGTTTTCGAAAGATTTATCAGCCACAAGTGGTAGCAAACATAAACTCAAGATTATCATTCATGTTAACTTGGACCTAAAAGACCACTCTATACACACATTTAAAGACCAAGTCTTTCTTCACATTCATGAGATGCCATCTTAAAACAAAGAGAGACAAGAACACTTACACTGCTCTGAACAATATCTCGTTGTGCCCACCACAGAAAAGCTCCCAACCCCAAAATTGGAACAATCACAACAATCAGCTACACATTTGCAAACACCAAAGTCCTCAGAGACGAGCACATATTATACAATTAGACACTGAAAAACGAGAGAGAGAGAGAGAGAGAGAGAGAGTAATTGCTTACCCATACGGACACAATAGCGTCCAAAACCCAACCAAGCTGTCCAGTCATAGAGAGATAAGTAAGGCCAATAGCTAAAGCAAGGTTCCCTAAGATTCTCCCGTTTCCATTGTTATCTCCGCCGTTAAACCCTAAACCCTTGTTACATCTGACCTTAACCACTCTTCTTCTTCTCCGGTTAAGAGGTTTCTGACTAACCGGAATCCCAATTTTTAGCAGACCCATCAATGGTCGTCTCTGTCTATACCCAATCAAGCAAGCTCTCGATCTCGAGTTGTTTTGAAGCAGAGGAGGAAGAAAGTTTCTTCCTTTGGATTGTATTCTGTTTCTGGGTTGGTTGTTGAAACCATTGTGTATGGAGAAGTTGCAGAGGATAATCTGAGGGATCGAAGCCATCGTCTGTATTATTGGTTTGTCGCAACACAACACAAAAGCTCAAGTTCATCAACAAATGATATTTTGTGATATACAATAATGATATATAATATAAATTTACAATATATAGCACGTGCGGGGATAGCTCAGTTGGGAGAGCGTCAGACTGAAGATCTGAAGGTCGCGTGTTCGATCCACGCTCACCGCAATATCTTTTTTATTTATTTTTAATTTGTTTATCTAAAACGCGACGTTTAAAGAATGTAAAGAAAATAAGATTTTGACTTTATAGAGACACGCGGCATAAAACTAGAAGAAATCAAGGAGTAGTTCAAGTTGCATTAATGTCCGATGTGATTAATCCCTTTTATTAATAGATTTCATTGATTTACTTTTGAACGCATTTACATTTTTCGCTGACACCACGAACGTATAACATATATGTATATTTTAAAGTTACATATACACTTAAATTTTTTTTTTGGTTAAAGTACACTTAAAATTTTAAAGGAATCAAATGTATTTATCCTTAAAAGAATTCGAAGAACTCATCAACGTACATAGTGAAAACATTACAAACTTGTGGCCCGTAAAATTTGGACCGATATGCCTCACTGAATCGGTCAAAGCCCAAATAATTCCTATTTATTTACACTAAATCAACTCCACTGTTTAAACTCCAATATTTGACCCGAATGACCAAACCCACTATCCGACCCACTCGAGCCATACCCGACACTCTGACCTAACCCGCCCGAGTTCTGCTCCGGATCCACCTTCGGGTTCCTAAACCCGCTCTCCACCGCTCCAATCGCGTCGTACCCGCCGTAATTTGGTAATACGTTGCTCTGAGCTGGCTCAAGGATGGGATTAAGACAGGCCAAGCTTGCCCAATCGAAGTTTCCGTTGAGAATCGTCCTTAGCGAATTCATCCTAGGCAGATTAAAAGAGCGATCTTTCATCTCCGGGAACGAATCTAGAACATCTTCGACATGAGACGACGAAGACGACGACGTAGACCCGTTCGTGCTCTGTTCTTCACGGCAAGCTTGTGCCGGAGAAACATCTTGTCTCTTAGATCCAGATTTCTTCTCGTAAATCCGACACAATACCCAATCATCTAACTACATAATACAAAGTTAACGAATTTAACAAAAGTTTGATTTTTGAATCTGGAGATTTTGTCAATTTTTTCAGATCTCTCTGTTTTTATTTTTTTACCTTGGAGCTTCCATGGCTACGAGAATGTTCGATTAAGCGATACTCGTGCATGATCCAGTTTGTTTTGTTGCCTTTAGGAGCTTTTCCGGCGTAGAAAACCAGAGCTTTCTTTATTCCGACACGACGACCATCCGCCGTGATGTTCTTGTCCGTACCCGTAGCTTTCCAATAACCCGACCCGGCTACTCTATTGGGTCTTGACCCGTTTGGGTATTTTCTATCTCTTGGGGTAAAGAAATACCATTCCTTCTCTCCAAACAACGCCTTACCTAAACACAAACACACACACAACAAAAGAAACAAAAGTAAGTAAATTTACAATAGTAATCACTTTGTTTTGACATTTTCCCGAATTAACCTCAAAAAGTACAATATTTGCAAATAACACCCTAAATTTTTAACTTACTTGGCAAATCCCAAGGATCGAACTTGTAGAGATCAATATCTCCAATGACTTGGAGAGAGAAGTGATAGCCTGCAACTTTCCGACAAAGATACTTAACAAGAAGCTCTTCGTCTGTCGGGTGAAACCGAAAACCCGGTGGTAAACTCAATTGGGCTAATGGATCCTTCTCTCTGACTCCCATTTTTTCTCTACTTTGATTCTTTAGCTGAATAATAAGAATACAAGTTTTTTCGAATTATAAAACAAAGAAAAAAAAATGATATGTTTATGTGCTGGTTGATATTTTGGACAAATCTTATGTGTAAGTTGGCTTTATATAGGAAGTGGAAAAGGTAAAGATTCTTCTGAGGATAAGTACGGTCGTCCTTGTCTTATTGTTAAATAAAAAATCTAAATACGATTTTGTTTGTGGGATCCATCAACCATTGATATAATGCCACGTATATTAGCTTGCCGACCTTATCAATGAGCTGTACATTATTTTCAGACCAATATAAATGTGCAAAAAGCCAAAAACACATAACTCGAAAAAATTCATATATAAGCACACTTTTACTTTAGTGTTTTTCGAGCAACTTGTGGATCTTTAACGATAAAAAAAAAAAAACTTTTTACATTCGCGATTTTACTGGCAACATGGTCAAAATAGTAAAAGTTCTTTCCACCAAGAAATTGAAATCACTAAAGCTTTCTACTATTTTGATTATTCGACTATTTAATTAGTGCATGAACCATAAAGAAAAGCGAAAGGCTATTTTTTTATACGTGCCAAATTTAGTGGTCCTTCTTCTAGAAGCATAAACAAAGCTGTGTATCTATCAGAATTCTCCATATAATTATCCCACTTTACATTGTAGCACTACATTGGTGTTACATAAAGAAAAGATGAAGAAGCACTAACTATATGACACATAAATCTTTCGATATAAAAGGTACTAATAATAAGACGTTAAGCAAAAAAACATTACTCACACAAGTGTGGAAGGAGTTTTCTTGCTCGCGTGAAATGAACACGCGTCGGGAGAGTTAGGCACGACTTGATAATAGAGTCAAAAGGAGACAGAAAAATGAGAAAAGTAATACAAGAATTAAATGACATAAAATTTTGAACATGTGATGTGTACAAAGTTACAAACTACAAAGTTCTAACTAAAAAAATGACACGTATTGAGGAATAAAAACGACTATTAATTATTGTTCTGTTTTATAATGAAAGGGTATAATATCAGAGAAATAATTAAGTATGTAAATAGCTAGCGTTTTTTTCTATATATAGTACCATTTTTTTTGTTAAGTTTATCAACATTGGGTTCTTTATTACGAAGAAAATAAAATCATAATTTTGATTTCAATAATTTAGTTTTTAATTTATTTTTTCTCATATCTTTTTTAAGCTAAATAAAGGAGTAATATGGTTTCTTTTAAGGGGAAATTAGGTGTAGTGTCATTTTTTGAAAGTTAATTAAGTAAATAAATGGAATGTTCTGTTCATAGGTAGAATTACTTTTGGGCCCCAATCTAACAAAATGTGTTTTGCTTTCAAATTTTTTTGTTTATGGGTTCATTGGAATTTTTCGACACAAGACCTCTCTCTCGTCAGCTCACTTTTGATTTACATCTTTATCCTACTCATTTTTGCTAACACGCGCTAGTAATACAATTTCAATACAAATTAATTCTACACCGTTTTTCTTTTGTTTTAACATTCACATGAAATTTCCCTTTTTGAAAATAGTCATCTATTTATTATAGTTACAAATATATCATATGAACTAATCACCTATAAACAAATTGTCACCTATAAATAATCACCTATAAATAAATAATAGTTTGTTTATTAATACTCACTCTATTTATTATAGTTACAAATATATCATATGAAATATTTCTAAAATAGTCATCTATTTATTATAGTTACAAATATATCATATGAACTAATCACCTAAATAATCACCTATAATTCCACACCGTTTTCCTTTTGTTTAAACATTCACATGAAATTTCCCTTTGTGAAATTTGTGGTTTATAAATAGTCACCTATAAATAAATAATAGTTTGTTTATAAATACTCACCTATTTATTATAGTTACAAATATATCATATGAAATATTTCTAAAATAGCCATCTATTTATTATAGTTACAAATATATCATGTGAACTAGTCTATCATAAATAAATTTCCGTTCAAAATTGTGGTTTATAAATAGTAACCTATAAATAAATAATAGTTTGTTTATAAATACTCACCTATTTATTATAGTTACAAATATATCATATGAAATATTTCTAAAATAGTCATTTATTTATTATAGTTACAAATATATCATATGAAATATTTCTAAAATAGTCATCTATTATATTTCAACCGTATAGGGTAAAGGGTTTAGGGTATATTGTATATGATATAGGGTTTAGGATTTAGGGTTTAGGTTTTAGGTTTTAGGGTTTAGAGTTTAGGGTTTAGGTTTTTGGTTTTGGGTTTACCTTTTAAAAATAATAATCACCTATTTAGTTCAAAATTGTGGTTTATAAATAGTCACCTATAAATAAATAATAGTTTGTTTATAAATAATCACCTATTTATTATAGTTAGAAATATATCATATGGAATATTTCTAAAATCGTCATCAATCACCATCAATTTTTAAAATCTGGTTTTTAAATAGTCACATAAACGTTAAATAGTTGGTTTATAAATAGTCACATATATTGTTCTAAATAGTCGTTTATCAAACTGCTTATGCTAAGTTTATTGGGAATAATTTATCAAGTTAATAATTTATTAATAGATAAATATTATCAATTTATCAAATAACCAATATCTACTAGCTGTATTTTTCAGATTTTCGAATCTTTTCATTGACAAGATAGATTGAGGGTAGTTTGATATTAAAAAAAAATTATACTCTCTCTCTTACTATTTTTGCTAATTAATCTACTACTTTGTCATTCCACCCAATTTTTACCTCAATAGATAATATTCACCTAAATCGTCCTTCTTTTAATCAAGAAATACAATAATTAAAATGCTTAAGAAGTTGACAAGTGAAACAATGGACCACGTTGGACAAGTCAGAAGCCGCAATTTATATAACGCATGTGAAGCTCTCGATTCAATTAAAGAAGTCGATTCTTCTTCTTCTTATATTTCGTTTTCGTTTGCTTTTAGATTTTAGTGAACGTGGAGATTTCTTGTTCATAGAGAACGAGACGCATGCATGTTAACCCTCTTTTATAAAATAAAATACGAATATTAGAGGACAATGAATAGTTTGTTTAGAAAAAAAGAGGAATTCACAAAACTACACATTTCGACCTTTTCTTTACAAAACTATACCTAATTTAATAGTTTCACATATTTACACCCTTTCAAAATTTTTAAAGCTTGATTTACCCTTTAAAAAATTACAAAAATTAAAAAATTTTCATTTGGGTTCGCTAATTAGTGTTTAGGGTATAGTATTAAGGGGTATGATTGTGTGGGTATGGTTTATTTAGATTTAATTTTGAGTGTTTAGATGTAGTTTTGCGAAGTAATTTTGAAATGATGTAGTTTTGTGAAATGTAATTCAAATGAAGTAGTTTTGTAATTCTCCAAAAAAAACGCATCAATCATGGGCCGTGCCATATATGCAGTGGATCTATGAATATTGCAAGACGTAGATCTTAAATAGAAAATATAAAATCACGATTATTGAGGGATTTAAGTGGGTTTTTAGATGTAAGACCCACAAAAAATACAAGAGACTTAACTCTTGTAGCTCTTATTTGGGATTCAACTCTTACACAATTTCGGACTCCACTGACACGTGGCAACCCGCTATTGATGCTGTTTTTATTTATTTTTAATTCAAAAAAATAATAATTAATACATAAGAGTTTGTATTCATAACTTTCACCATTGATCATGCTCTAAGATCCAGATCTTAACTATTTAGTGGGTACACGTGCTAAGATATATGTAAGATACTCCATTGGAGACGGTCTTAGTTAGTAAAGATACGACAAGCTAGTTTGGTTCAACGATTTTATTGTGATTTGACTTGTCAGAGGATCATTTTAGTTGGACAAAACTAGTACTATACTAGTTAACCTCAAAGCAACGTACGTAATACATAGGCTAAAATAATTCAAAAATATAATATGATCATATCTACTAATAATAACAAAATAAAAAAAGACTCAAGGGGTGTGTTGGGGTGTGTTATATAAATGTGTCTTTATAAAATTGTATTCTTTCGTTGTAAAGGTGTCTTTATAAAGTTGTATTCTATCGTTTATATACATAACCGTTTTACAAAAGTCATGTCTTTTAATCGTGACTTTTGATCATGTCTTTTGATTATTATAAATAGAGATTTGTTGAGATTTTTTCAATGTTGGGGTGTGTTATATAAATGTGTCTTTATAAAATTGTATTCTTTCGTTGTAAAGGTGTCTTTATAAAGTTGTATTCTATCGTTTATATACATAACCGTTTTACAAAAGTCATGTCTTTTAATCGTGACTTTTGATCATGTCTTTTGATTATTATAAATAGAGATTTGTTGAGATTTTTTTATTGAAATTTCGTAGGAGTGTGTTCCATAAAGTTGTCTTTACAAACTCGTAAATATGTCTTTACAAATTCGTAAATGTGTCTTTACAAACTCGTAAATGTGTCTTTACAAACTCGTAAATGTGTCTTTACAAACTCGTAAATGTGTCTTTACAAATTCGTAAATGTATCTTTACAAACTCGTGTTGTTTCGTCGAAAAGGTGTTTTCCAAAAGGTGTCTTTTGATTATTATATATATGTCGTATGACTACTTCCAAATCATTTTTTAAAGTTTTTAAAATTTTAAAGACGAAGAAGAAAACCTTATGGTATGATCTTAAACCTCATTTAGTATATTTATTTCTCGTTTTTCATTATTGTTTCTAGATTATTATTTATCCTTTTTTATTTTTTTTTATTTCGATTTCTTGATTTATTACTTATCATTATTTTTTTGGTAGTGTGGTGTGTATTTTATTTGTAAGATTTAGTTTTGTGACTTTAGAATTTAGTTTAAGAAATTTTAAGCTAATTTAATATTTAGGGTATTTTTGTAACTACTTCCAACCTTATGATATGATCTTAAACCTCATTTTGTATATTTATTTTTCGTTTTTCACTATTGTTTGTAGATTATTATTTATCCTTTTTTATTTTCCTTATTTCGATTTCTTGATTTGTTACTTATCATTATTTTTTGGGAGTGTGGTGTGTATTTTATTTGTAAGATTTAGTTTTGAGACTTTAGAATTTAGTTTAAGAAATATTAAGTTAATTTAATATTTAAAGTATTTTGTAAACAGAGTTTTTTCAACGGTGTTCAAAGAAAAAAACAAAAAATCATGTTAGTTTATTAGTGAATTGCCCAAATTTTGATGTGTGTTCCTTTAAATGGTGGTCTAACTTAAGGTAATGAAAAATTAAAACATCTTATCTTAATCAATTCATAACTATTTTTCTTAATCACGTTGGCATGCAATAAACATTGATTTTGTTTTGGTTTATTCATAAAAATGAAATTCGATTTTCGAGTGTTATCTATGTATTTCTATTGTGGCAGGGTCTCTGATTTTGTAATTGCAAACTCTGACCCATTAATCCATGCGTAAGGATATTTCTAAACTCACTCAATAATATCGCATTTCTCACTTTTTCGCGCTTATTGTTTTCGTTGTAATTTTTTCATATGGACATACTACAAACTAACAAAAGAGTCGAAAATCATGTCGGTTTTGGAAGTGGCTATGATAAGAAATTGCATACATTTTAATCAGATAAATTTTATCATAAAAAATTTAAAGTAAAATTCCAATAAATTTAACAAAACTTAATAATTTTGATGACAATTACCAAAAATACCATTAAAAATTATTTTCTATAGATGTATTCACATATAGAGTATTAATATAAAACTGTTTTATTTTAGTTTAAAATCTTAAAAATTAAACTCTAAATCCTCAAAAGTAAATCTTACCTATTTCAAAATTAAATTTTAAACGCTAAATAGTTAAACCAAATGAAAAATGATCGTCGTCTTGTTTGTTTTGTTGAAAACAGAGATTTTTGATATCTTACTAACGCAATTTGATAAAACGATTTAAAATATGAGTAAGTGTCGAGTATTCTTAACATTTTTATTTGTAGTAAAGAAAAATGATGTAGGATTTTAATTTTTTTAAAAAATTGTGACAACATTTTTGAAGTTAAAAATATTGTTACGAGGTTTGTAAGTTTGTGATTGAGTTTTATTTAAATCTAATTGCAAGTTTTACACTTTTAAAATAACTAATGTATATAGAATATTGAAATTATAATGATTATGAATTATCAAATATATATGAATAAATATACTAATTAGTTTAGATTTATGAATTTTTAAAAAATATTTTACGTATTCTATCTCTCATGCGATATCAGCTCCCGTGTGCGGATACTTACCTAGTATATATAATCACAAATAGATTAATCTAACTTAACGTAAAAACAATAATGTAACTTATTGGTGTTAAAACATTGGTTTCTTAGAAAAAGTGCTCAAATCCAAAAATTAGAAGATAATAATTAAGTAAAGTATTTTAACCAGATTTGGTCTTACCAATCCTCATCAAAGCAATATAAGCAACAACTCTATAACCAACAAGCATCACAACCAAAGCCAAGGCAGAGACAAATCCATTATGAAACCCAATGTGCTTAATAGCTTCGAAGTCACTAACATGACACTTCATTTCCCCATTTTCACCACAAGGGTACCACTCATTCTCAGTGTACTGACCCAATATCAATAGTTTATAAGTATAGTAACTTATTGATATATATTGAATCCAAGAGATGAACACTGGTACATGTTGAACAAAGTACCCTCCTGCTAGCAAAAACGCTAGCATTATGACTGATCCGAGTGTCGTGGCTGACTTTTGGTCCATCACTAAGGCACCTAAGGCTAGTCCTAGCCCACCAGAGACAAGGACATGGACAAGGAGGATCAAAAGGGTCAAAAAGAAGTTTGCGAGTTTAGGGTTTAAACCAGCCATCCAATATGTGATGATGAGGAAAATGGTTGGTAGAATAAGCTCCATTGGTAGATCACCGACAACTCGGGACATGAAGTAAGAAGAGAGCCTATACATGCCCGAGGAACGTTCTTTTTCGAGCATTTTTCGCTCTTGAGGGAACGTGAAGATTTGTTGAAAGAGAGGGAAGAATGCCCAAAAGGATGAAATAAAGAACAATAGTCCTATCTGCAAATATAGACCACATCATATATATAATGTTTATACACTATGACATAGACAAAAAAGTGTATCTATGTAAAGCTATAAGTACCTGGTCTTGTAAGTGATAAATGTTTGTTTTCCACCAAAGGAGACCACAGAGGAGAGACACAAAAATGACTTGACCAACCTTTAGGCCAGAGAAAGAATCGTGTCGCCTCTGTTTAAGACCTCTCTTTGAGAGAACACAAAACTGCTGCCACCAAGTAGTTGGCCAGTCTCCAAAGTTAAGCTTAGTATCTCCAAGATTCTCTATTGATTGGTTACACTGATCATCATGTCCTTTCACATCATTGACAACATTTTCCAATAGATTTGTCTTGTAAACCGCGACAAGAGCTGCCTTCAAAGCCTCTGGTCTTTGGGATTCATCGGATCCAACACCTACCAATACATCCATGTTTTGAGGTAAGATTCATCAAAGGGACTCATACGCAATGTGGAGGCTTACTTGACACACAAGAAACAGCAATGAGAGACTTACCGTTGGCTATGTCCAAAAGAAAATCTGATGGATTGATCCTTTCGACGGATGGGGAGTATCCAACGTTGGCGAAAAAATCGACAGCATTGGCTCCAAGACCGAAATAAATCGGATTACCTTCTGATAAGAGAAGTATCTTATCAAACATATAGAACAACCTACTTGAAGGTTGATGAATCGTTGTCACGACCGTTCTTCCACCGCGAGCCAACTCCCAAAGAATCGAAACAATCTTCTGAGCCGTGGTCGAATCAAGACCAGAAGTAGGCTCATCAAGAAAAAGCAAACTTGGGTTTATAAGTATCTCTTGCCCTATACTAACCCTTTTCCTCTCACCACCAGAAACACCTCTCAAGAAAGGTCCTCCAATGATAGTATCCTTACATCTATCTAGTCCCAACTCGGTCACAACCGCCTCTGCTTGTTTGATCTTCTCTTGTCTTTTTAAATAGTTAGGAAGCCGAAGAAGGGCAGTGAAAACTAGAGTTTCCGTGACAGTCAAGTTAGGGTAAAGAGCATCGTCTTGAGTCACGAAACCTGTGGATCGCTTTACACCTTTGGAGAACGGTTTGTTGTTGTAAGATATGTTCCCTGTGAGCTTCCCTTTGCCTTCACTGACACGACCTCCTAGAGCTGTTAATAAGGTGGTCTTGCCACTCCCGGAGGGACCAAGCATAGCTAGGATCTCTCCCGGTTTAACCATCCCGGTTATGCCCTTCAAGATTGCCCGGTCTTGTTCGGTTTTGTCTTTTGATTGATTTAACCAGCCTTTTGGTTCTTTCACCTTCACCGTGTACACAACATTCTCAAACTGCTCCACACAAAATCAAAGGAACAAGATTGAATTAAAAGAATTGTCTTATTAAACCACATGAACACTAGCTATATATATCTACTAATTAAATGAAAACATTCATATATATATATATATATATATATATCATGTTAGGTATAATATATGCCCTAAAGTTGAAAAGTTACAATACTTGTACATATATATAATGAATTGTTCTTCGTGTATCATAAGTAAAACTATTGCTATCTATCAAGGAATAAATAGAATACCTTTAAAGTAATAGGAAGATTAGCCTTTTTAAAAATTGAAAAAGGAAGTGTTAGATCATTGTTGTTATTCTCGATTTGAGATTCAACATCCCTAGAAACTTCTTGATTATCCATTCTCAAAATCGATCGATGTATATATAAACTTTAATTAGTCGTAGATCGATAACTAAGGATTAAAAACAAATTTAATCTAAAATAAATATTCTTCTTATACTAATTATGAAACTCTTATTTGATGAAGAGAAAAAAGATGATGTGAATTATGTTGATATTGTTGGCTTTAGGAAGTTGTAGAGACAGAAGACAAAACAAAAGCTTGAGAACTCTTTTATTAAGCTAAATTAAAAAAAAAGAAAGAGATATTAGGGTTCACGTAAGTGAAGTATAGAGAGAGTATTAAGGATATATAGACGGAAGATTCTTTGAAAAATGCTTCTGTTACTATCCACGCTTTTAGGGTGGGATGTTTGTTTCGATCCTTTTTATAATATATATATATATATGTATATATATTTAAATTTGATATAATAAAGGGAAATTTAGTAGATTATGTATTTTTTATTTTGTAATTTTGAATAGGGTAGTTTAAGTTTTCTAATTAGGAAAATAGGTAATTTTAATTTCCAAGAGTATGCGAAAAGACTGTTTTATTATTTAACAAAATCTATTCACCAACCGTTATTCACCATTCACCAACCGCTATTCACAATTCACCAATTGATATTCACCATTCACCAACGTTATTCACTATTCACCAACCGGTATTCCTCATTCACCAACGCTATTTACTATTCACCAATCGATATTCATCATTCACCATTTGACAATTACCATTCACTATCATTATTCATCGTTCATCATATGTATTCATTATTTATCTGTGTTATTCACCATTCACGTATTAGATTCATCATTCACGTATTCGATTCACCATTCATCACGAATAAACATAAAAAATAACCTAAAAATTATAATTGTCTTTTATCTTATGAAAATTACCCATTTAACAATTAAAAAACAAAAATTACCTTCTAGCAAATTATAAAACTAAAAAGTACCCTCTCAGCCAATTATCTCTATAATAAATTAATCTGATATATTCGCTATTATTTTCCTTTTCTAATATTAATCAAAACCTTGTAATGCAAATATGCAATAATAATGAATAAGATAACATAATTCGAAGTAGACTTCATTATTAGTTGTAGTTTAATGGGAGTAGTAATCTATTTAAATAAAATAAATGATGAAAAATAATATAAAAATACAGTGTTAATATTTTTTAAAGCAGATAGAGTTTATTTTCTGAAAAGTATATAAAAATACAGATCTTAATTGGTTTAAATTAAATTGTTAATTTCTATTTTACTAAAAAATACTGGTTGACGGATTCTTGTGTTTATTAAACTAATAATATTTAGTGGCTATACATTTAATTTTTATGCATCAAATTGTGAAAAAACAGTTCTAAAATACCACATCAATATTTTTCGCATAAACATCAATATTTGTCTTTTGTTTGCTTATACTTGTTTTTATAAGGGATTTTCAAGTTTGCCTATATACTTTTGTGACTTGTTTAGTGCTCCGGTACATAATTGTGATATTTGCAAACAGTTTTGCTTGTACGCGTTTGACACCGATCATAGAAACCAATATTTAGCACTTCGTATAACACTTTAAGTTATTCTAGTTCAAATAGATCTAAAAAGATACATTATGACAAAATAAAATATTGCAAAACATAAAAAGTCAAGCACGCGATCGCCCACTTCAAACAAACTTGGTTATTGAAAGTTCATAATGACATGATTTTATACTTTTTATATCTATTATTACATCCACAAAATCAGATATATTAATACATTTGAAAGATGAATACTTATTGTTATACTTTGTCGTGGGTTTTTTTTTATAAAAAAAGTTTACCATTGAAGTTGTGGATCTTATGCATTTGTTAATGCATGCATATTGAATCCACGTTATCATAATTCTGAATTTCTGATTCCCTATGAATCAAATTAAGGCTAATATTGTTTATGACAAGAATTTAAATTTCCACCTAGGAGAAAGTCAACTCAAAAAGTCTTTTTATTAAAATCGGAAAACAAGCACTTAAATGCGTTGACCAAGATTTTTATTTTTAATTTTGTTCTGACAGATTTGCAAAACTAACCATTCGTTTACAAAAATAAAATAAAGACTTCCATCTATAAAACGTACAAGATTTCATATTTTCAAGGTTTATTGGTAAAACGACATGAATGATGAATTCTTTTTTTTTTGTCAAAATCTTTAAAAAAAATTAATTATATGCATGTAGACTCGATCCTCCACAATATATAATTTCATGTTAACTGTCTTGAATAGCCACATATTTCCATGGATGTATAAATTTGTATTCAATAACTTCATATAGATATTTTTTTTTTAAATAAAAATAAATTCTTACAAGCATTTATAAAGTCGAATCATATAGTTGCAATTTACATTTATAACGAAAAGTATACTCTAGGGGAAATATGTCTCTAGTGATTGAAAGTTTAATTCTTAGTGCTTCTTGGACCTTTTTGGATTCAATTTGTATGGAAATTTGGTAATTTTGGTAGTCACGCTTATAACTATTGAACTCTAGTTTGGATTTTATTCTCTCATCAAAGCTTTAAAATATGCTATGCACTTTTTTTAAAACTTTTATACCGTCCTTCCTTGTACACCACAAGCAGTCCAATACCACTTTTGGCTTGGCACCATGACACCATTTTACTTGTTCTTTTTTAACCCCTACTTAATTTTATCAAAAAATTACTTTAGATTTAGAAAAAGAGAGAATGTGTAGTTAATACAAACATACGTATTCACACACGACCATAAGATGCGTAGATATGTTATTCACCTATCAACTCAATTATGCTTACCAAACTATCTTCCACTCTTCTTTTCATCAACTTTCACCACTTAATTATAAGAATTTCAAGTCTTGAATATATTTCAAAAAGGTGTTTTACAAAAATATAGGGGTGAAAAAGTTATAGACAACGTAGAACTATATATATATATATATAGTTTACTCATATGCATAATTTTTGTAGTCGTACCATCTTTTGTCACTTCTTGATGCTTATTCTCTTGTTATGATTTATCATATTTTTAGACGACAAACATTTCTGTTGGCGCAAGAAACAAAGTTATAATTTTTTATAATTTTATTTGATAACGTGAGTGTTACAAACTTACAAATAATAGTGAAGTTTTCATTTCTCCATAATTTTTTGACAAGAAGTATAAGAAGACAAGAGTAGATACTATTGATCAATCATGTGACCCACATTAATAATAATATTCATAATACTTAAATCTTCTTCCTTATAATTATTACAAACACAACTTCACTATGACTATTCTTGAGTTGGTGTCTACAAGTAGTTATAGCTTTTGACGATAATCTTGTGACATTATTTATTGAAGCATCCATTCTAACTACCAATATAAGATTTTTTGGTGATTAGCCATTTTACCATCATTATGATCATATAATTTCCAACCTCTTGCACTATTTATCAAAATAATCTAAACTCTGTGTTTTTTTTTTTTTTTTTTTATTACATCAGTTACCAAAAATAAAAAGTTAAGCAGATTCGTCGTAAATCCAACTCGGTGTAGCCTCGCTGATATACGTAGAAGCAAATGGATGAACTCTTCCCGAACGCGCCAACTTATCTCGCTTTTGTGTTTCTGTCCCTTGATATTTTTTTTATTCTGAAGTCTGTGAAGTACTCGAGCAACGTCTCAAACTCCTCGATCATTGTCTTAAACGCAGGCCACTCTGTGGGACTCTGCAAGATTGCCACCAATGTCGTACTGTCTGATTCGAATGTCTGACAGGGGATATTCCGTGCTTTGATAACTTCCATGGCCCATAATAAGGCTCTAAACTCAGTGTGTAGAGGAGATAAACATCGTCTTCTCCGACTTGTTCCCATTAGATGGCTTGAGCCATCCCCATTTATACAAATCCATCCTAATCCTTCAAACACCTCTGTATTTTTCCATGATCCATCTACTTGACAAACTAATCCTGAAACCACGTTCTGCGATTCTTCTAGCGCAAAAAAACTTATCCTGTTATCTACCTCTTCCTCCACGTTTTGGGCTTCCGCCCAAGCTCTTGATTCTTTTATTGCCATTTCAATTATATCGGGTGGATCCATTTCCACATCCTCATAAACCTTTTCGTTTCTTGATTTCCGGATATACCATAATATCCAAGGATAACATTCTTTTTCATGATTCTCTCTCTCAACTACTTGTAGCTTGGATAACAAGTAATCCATGTTTGAATACACACCTCCTTGTGGAAAGTCCGGATTGATTGAGACTGGTGAGACACCCCATGTGTAAAGTGAATGTGTACATTCAAAAAACACATGATTTATTGTCTCAATCTCTTCCTCGCACCGTGGGCAAACCGGGTCACATTGTATACCTCGAGAGTTTAATCTTTCTCTAACTGCCATACTCCCCGATAATATTTGCCACAGGAAATGCCTCAATTTCTGTGGGCATTGTGTATCCCACACTTTTGTTATTAACCCGTTAATATTAGGTCCCCATTGATTAGCCGAAATACTTTCTTTCTTGATTTTTTGCGACGAGTTAAAGCTCGATTTTACCGTATATTTTCCTGATTGTGTGTAGTGCCATGTCCATCTATCCAAAGCCGATCTTTTATTGATCGGTAATCCCTGGATTAAGACACTTATCATCTCTCGGTTACTAAGGACGCTAAGACTTGATTATCCCACTCAAGAGTGTTAGGATTAATCAAATCCTTAACTTTCAACTCCGGAAATAACGGACTTCCTCTTCCTCGCTGCCGGTCTTGGGTCCGTACCGGAATCCATGTGTCCCCCCGGATCGATATTTTGCTTGATTTCCCGGGCATTATCCTCAACCCTCTCATCAATAGATCCCTCGAAGAATAAATACTCCTCCATCCAAAGGATGGAGCTCGTGGTGTCTTTGCCATAAAAGGGTGTACCCTCGAGAAATATCTCCCCTCGAACACTCTTGCTACCGGAGATTCCGGGAATTGAGAGAAACGCCAAAATTGTTTTGCTAATAAAGCCTTATTAAACTCTTGTAACGATCGAAAGCCCATGCCACCTTCGTGTTTGGACTCACACATTTTTTCCCATGCTACCCAATGGATACCGCAGTTTCTTCCATTGGAGATCCACCGGAATTTGGATATCGCGCCTGGTTAACTTTTTCGTTAACGTCCGGGGCAATTCGAAGCATGACATGACATACGGAGGTAGGGCTAAGGCCACCGATTTGATTAGTGTTTCCTTCCCTCCTCGTGATAGCGACTTGGTCGTCCGGCCATTAATCTTCTCATTTAACCGTTCTTGAACATAACTGAATATTTTACTTTTTGCTCCACCTAAACTTTCCGGGATTCCCAAATATGCACCCATACCTCCATCTTTTTGAATACCTAGAATATTTTTCATATCCGTCTTAGTCCCTAGATCCACATTGTGTCCAAACATTATCGATGATTTTGAAAAATTAATTTCCTGCCCCGATGCTCTTCCATATATCTCTAGTATCCCCAATATTTTCCTACATTCTCTTTCGTCTGTCTTACAGGAAGAAAAGTGCTATCATCCGCAAATAATAAATGGGACACCGCAGGACTATTCCTTGCCACTTTAATGCCCGAGATGTGTGAGTCACTCTCTGCTTTCTTGATTAAAGAAATTAACACCTCCGTACATAAGATAAACAAATATGGTGACATTGGATCCCCCTGTCTCAGACCGCGTTCCGGTATAATAAACTCTGTGTTTCAACAATATTTAATTTCAAATCAAAAGATTCATCATATACAATAACTCATAAAAATGTAATTATTTACAATTGATAACGATTAAACTTTTTAAAATAAATGGGCACACAATACTAATTAATCACTTATATGTATCTTGTGCAGTAAGTTCCATAATTCCACACCTCACATGGTTTTGACATATCTATGAATAACTAGTTGTGTAATTCGATTGCCTACCCTCTAAGCTAAGACAAATAATAATCAGTAAACATCACATAATTCAACTTCATACTATCATTTTTGCTATATATTTTCAATTATTTTATTTAATTTAAGTAATTGGTACTATCATTTGTCTTTCTCTTGACATCCAAGTCACATAAGTTTGGTAAGATTAATGAAATTTTTTCACATTGTAAAAAATCATATAGTTGTCTTTTAACAAAAAAAATAACATAGAAGTATGTGTCAGAGTATGATGTAAGTGGGTGTGTCGGCGTATAGAACGAACGGGGGGACCCACATGGGGATTATGATTAATCATTTATCAAACATTTTAATCAATGAAAGAAATTAAGAAAAGAATCAAACTTTTAGTGAAAAAATCTCTCTATCTTCTCTTTCTTCTTCATGTGAATGTCTAAGCTTCAATGCATGTGGTCTCTTCTGGATCTCACAGTCTCTCTACCTCTCTTAGCTGTCACCAAAACATTCTCTTTTACTTCTCTCTCTGCAAAATAACTCAACATTCTTGAACAAGACCAGATCTTAAATTTAAAACCCATCTCTCTCTCTCTCTCTCTCTCTCTCTCTCTCTCTCTCTGTGTGTGTGTGTGTGTTTAGTTTGTTGGGTCTTTTATTAATGGAACCCAGAACAAGACTTGACTATGCTCTGTTTCAGCTCACACCCACAAGGACAAGGTATCTCTAAACTCTTAAAGTCCATGTCTTTTACTTATCTTCATGTCAAATTTTGATTTCTCTTTAACTTTCTCTCTGTTTTTATTACCTCCAAAGATGCGAACTTGTGATTTTCGCCGGCGGCGAGAACGAGAAACTCGCTTCCGGGATATTTCAGCCGTTCGTTACGCATCTCAAAACCGTCAGAGATCAGATTTCCAAAGGCGGATACTCCGTCACTCTCCGACCAACCTCCGTCGCTTCCTCCGGCGGCGGTGGCGGCGGCGTTAATTGGTTTACGAAAGTGACCCTTCAAAGATTTGTGCGGTTCGTGACCACTCCTGAGATTATCGAGAGACCCGTGACATTAGAGAAAGAGATTGAACAGATTGATGATTCGATTCAGTCTAATTTAGCCGCCATTGCAGGAGAAGCAGAAGGTATGGTTTAAGACACAGAATGTCTACAATACAAACTCATTTCAACATTGTGTGATCTTGTCTGTATATTTTAGGAAACGAATTGGGTAGTACATGGACTTCTCAGGTTATTTTAAAGGTTTGCTCTTTCTCTTTAGATGCCTTTAAAAGCTGAGTTTTTTTTTTGTTTGCTTAATGTTGTTTTCAATTGTGTAATAGGCAAAAGGTGAATCTGAGGGTAACAATGTGGAAGAAAATTCAAAGTAAGTTTTTAATTTGTACTGTCTTGTGTGGGTTTAGTTTATAGGTTATATGTGAAGTTGATTGATTCTTATAAGTGATGAAATGGAAATAGGGTTGGTCTTCAACGTGTTCTCGAGAACCGTAAAGCGGCTTTGTGCAAAGAGCAAGCCATGGCTTACGCTCGAGCTCTTGTTGCTGGTTTTGAGTTGGATTACATGGATGACCTCTTGTCTTTCGCTGATGCTTTTGGAGCTTTGCGTTTGAGGTAAGTAACTAAATCGTTCACATTGTTTTCTTGCTAGTAGCGTTTGTAGCAGAACTGTGAATCAGTTTTGAGTTCTTTCTTTGCGTTCAGGGAAGCTTGTGTTAACTTTACGGAGTTGTGTAAGAGAAAGAACGAAGATAGAATGTGGGTGGACCAAATCACGGCTATGCAAACGTTTCCTAGGCCTGAGTTATCGTTCATGGGTGACTCGGGGATCATACTCGCTGGCGAAGAGAATGATCTGTTGAATGCTACAAACGCGAAACAAGGGAACTCTATGGATGCCTCGAGCCAGGGTAGCTTTGAGACTAACCAAGGTCCTTACAAGCATCAATTCTGTTTTTCCGACTCTTTAATTTAGCAACTAAAGTTGAAATAATCGCATCGCATTGTGCAGAAGGGAGAGCTCAAACAACAATGCAGTGGCCAAACCATTTCCCTCAGTACATGCAGAACTTCCAAGGGCATGGGTACCCGAATCTTGGTCCTCCTTATATGTATCCGGGGATGCAAGGCCAGTCGCCGTATTTCCCTGGGAATATGCAGTGGCCCGTAAACATGGGAGATATGGAGTCAAGTGAGAAGTCTTCCAAGAAGAAAAAGAAGAAGAAAAAGAAGAACAAGAAGTCAAAGCAAGATGAATCCACCGAGCCAAGCGATGATTCCACTGCTGAGACCGTATCTGAAAACGAAAAAGAAGGGAAGAAATCATCTAGAAAAGTGGTTATACGCAATATTAATTATATAACTTCAAAGAGGAATGGTGCCAAGGAGAGCGATTCGGAAGAGTCTGAGGAAGATGAAGAAGGATTTGTAGATGGAGATTCCATCAAACAGCAAGTAGAAGATGCCATTGGCTCTCTCGAGAGACGGCATAAATCAACTTCACGCCGACAGAGGAAACACAAAAGTCACGACGACAATGATGATTCAAGTAATAAGGAAACAAAAGGGAATGATAACTGGGATGCCTTCCAAAACCTTCTTTTGAAAGACAAAGATTCAGATCAAGAAGAGTCACAACGAAGATCATCGTCTCTATTAAACATGGAGTCAGAAGTTGTGAGAAAAAGAGAACCGCCTTCCGATGATTCTTTCTTGGTTTTAACTGGGGATGATAATCAGAGCAGAGAAAGCAGTACAAGGAAACTTGATGCGGGTGAGAATGTTCGAATGATAAGGAGAGAAAACAACTACGACCAGATGTTGAATCCAGGTAGAGACGGTGAATCAAGAAGCTATTCGCAGGCAGAGATGTCGGTTTACGATAGGAAGCTCAGAGCCAGAAACGAGACAGAGGAAGACTGGTTCATCCGTAACCAAGCAGATCCAGAAACAGATCCAAGCCTTGTCAAAAGATTTGTGGAAAGAGACGGTTTCCACTTAACGAAGAGCAGTGAAAGAGATGTCCCGACTGATGACTCGTTCATGATCCATTCTCGTGTTGAGGGTCAAGTAGAAGAGACTCGGCTAAGGACAGACTTCATGGACTCGGAAGTTTATGGAACCACCCAACAAGAAAACTGTGCGCCAGAGATCACTCAGCATGAGCCAGATGACCTTTTCATGGTTCTTGGACGGGAACAAGATGTTACGCCTACATTGTTGGCATGGACTCCTGAAATTGAGTTTGAGACTAACACTTTGGCTCAAGAGGCAAGCAAAAAAGATTTGGAAACCGCTACAAACGCCGCTGCTGGTGAGAAAACCTCAGATGTTAAAGAGAAGAGGAGCCGCATTGTCTCCAAGGCGAAGGATGCTAAGTCGAGAGTATCAAGTAGACCTGACCCGGCTTCTAAAGGCAAGAGAGCTCCTTGGGGAAGTAGAGCTGCAGCCACCAAAACCAAATCCGAGATGGTAATTTCCTAAACCGTATATTTTACTTTTCTTGATTAGTTTCGGTTTTTCTCATTGGTGGTTTATAGGAGGAAGAGAGAAAGAAGAGAATGGAAGAACTTTTGATTCAGAGGCAAAAGAGAATAGCGGAGAAGAGTGCTGGTGGTAATGTATCAAGCGCCTTAGCTTCCAAGAAAACTCCTACCACAACTAAAACCGCGAAGAGCTCTGAGAAGACCCTACAAACCGGACAGTTAAAGGCTAAGCCGGTAATGCGAAGTTCCACCATTGAACGCCTTGCTGTTGCTCGGACCACACCAAAGGAGCCACAGCAAAAACCAGTAATCAAAAAAACATCAAAACCTTTGGGAACCAAGACAGATAAACCTCAGGACAAGAAACCGAGTAAAATAGTTACATCCGATGCGAAAAGCCTGGAACTTTCTCGTGACCCGAGTCTTGAAATCAAGGAAACAGTCGGAGATTCACCTCCTCCTCCTGCTTCCTCTACTGATGATTTCAAAGACATTAAAGAGTTGCATAGCTTGCCATCACAAGAAACTGCCATAGGAAACATTGCGGATGTAACATCAAACGATAACCAACAGAAGGTACAAGATCAGACGAAAATCGATGATCAAGAAACAGTGAAGAAGACATCTGTGTGTGAAGATAAGCAAATCACTAGGAGCCATTGTTCAGAGGATGTCGTAGAAGTCAATGATGTTTCACAGGCGAAACCGGTTTCTCCAAAGAAGTCGGTAAGATTTTCAGAGACAAACATGGAGGAGAAGTATTATTTCTCACCAACTGTCTCAGAGATTGATGCCTCCACGCCGCCGCCAGAGAGTGAAACAGATCATTCGAGGAAGAAGTGGAACAGTGAAGAGACTTCTCCGAAGGCGACAGCTAAAGTCTTTAGAAAGCTTCTTATGTTCGGAAGGAAGAACAAGACTTAAAAAATATTTCTTCTTCTTCTGTGGAGTATATTGAAAGGCGTTACTACGACGTCGTGTTGAGTGAGATTGATTTAATATTTGTGTCTTTATTTTTTAATATTCTTTCTCTTGTGTGATATTAAAATTGTGTTGTGGCTTTATCAATTTGTTTACATTGTGTTATAGCATTGGATTGTGTAAAAAATATTTGGTTGAGTGTTAAATAAAGATAAAATTATTTTGGATTTTTAGTAACTAAACTATTTGATTGGTGACTAAATCATTAATAATACAACACGAACAGATAAATAAATGAGAAAATAGTTAATTAAAAGATTTTCTTAGGAATATAAGTGAACATCATAACCATTATATGAAAATTTTAAATTCCAATATAGAATATTAAAATGATTTTGTATAGGAATTTGGTTGGATGATACTTCGTATTTAAGCATATGATTCTGTTAGATTGATTGATGAAGAAGTGTTCGACATTACCATCAAACTACAAGTTTTTCTTAATATCTACTTTAATTATCTTTCTTAATCTTTATTATGGTAACATGTTCCTATCAAGTGGGGTATCTAATTCCCATGTATCTCTTTTCACGTTCTTTAGCATTTTTCAAGCTGTTTTCCATTTTGCAAATTATTTTATTAAAATTAGAATAAATATTGTTTTTTTTTGTCATAAACAAAAGAGGATTCTTCGACAAGGAAGCTCTGTTTTTTACTCTTGCTTTAAGCTTACCTTGACAACCATATTCCTTTTTTTCCAACTATTTTTTAAACCACTTTTTACAAGACATGAAAGGACCTTTTATTGAGCAATAAAGAATAAATAAAATAAAAAGGTGAAAACTTGTCTATTTCCATTAGGCAAGGAGATCAAATCTAAGCAACAAAGCAACCAAACTTGTCTTTATATCTAAAGAAACATTTCGTGTAAGAGAAAAGAGAGTAACTTGAAAAATCAATGGCGTCTAAGATTATATCAGCAATAGTCTTTGTGTTCAATCTCATTGCCTTTGGTTTAGCTGTTGCTGCTGAACAAAGAAGAAGCACTGTACGTTTCTTGTGACATGATTATGTGATGATCTCTCTTAAGATTCTATTAGTTTTAATTTATAAGAGAATTATATAATTTTTTTGGTGAGGGCATGCAGGCAAGGGTTGTGCAAGACACAGAGGTGCAATACAACTACTGTGTATATGATTCAGACAGAGACACGGGCTATGGAGTTGGTGCCTTTTTGTTCTCATTAACTAGTCAACTTCTTATCATGTTCGTTAGCCGATGCTTCTGTTGCGGAAAGCCTCTAAAGCCTGGTGGTTCACGCGCTCTCGCCCTTGTTCTCTTCATTGTTAGCTGGTAATATATTATACTCTTTTGTTGTTTTTTTAACTCAATTAGGTCATCACATATAAACACCCTAGCTTAAGATATATAGCTTGGATGTCACGGTTCTAGTAGGGCGGATTTCGATTCGGTTTATGGTAAATGAAACTAACCATAACCAAACTTCAAATACACATATGCAAAGGTCTAAAAATGTGTCTTTGCATGTAATTTATCAAGCATCTTATATTTGTTACTTATGCATAAATCTTTGATCTTTACAAGCCAAAAAACCGAAATTGCGCTAATAATTTTTTTTTCGCATTTTTGGATTGTTGGTTTCTTGGCAAGAAAAGGATGTTCTTCTTGATAGCAGAGACATGTCTATTAGCTGGATCAGTAGAGAATGCATACCACACAAAGTACAGGACAATGTTCATGGACAATCCTCCTGATTGCCAAACTCTTCGTAAAGGCGTTTTCGCCGCGGGTGCCTCCTTTGTCTTCTTCAATGCTATTGTCTCTCAATTCTATTATTTCTTCTACTCTTCTGCTTCCGAGGCCTCTCTCTCCCCTTACTAGAGGACCTTGCTTTAGTGTTTCACCAACTAAATATAAGGTTTTTTTCTTCGTTTTCTATGTGGTATATGATATATACTAATGCATGTTTTGGGGTTGTTATATACTTACTTATTTGTAATTGAAGGTACCAACTATGAGTTTTGGAGATTTATTTGTATGGATATTGAATTGAAATGTGGTTTTACAAACTTCTATTGGTGTTCATGTTTTTGCTATTTTAATAAATGACAAAATAACCATAGTTTTTACAAGAAAAAATTGTGAAATTATCCAAAGATGAGAGTGTCCATAACAACTAGTTGTAGAATATCTCATTCTCCCATGCCAAAGGATGTAATCCCATAAAACACCAATCACTATCCTTTATAATGTTTCTTTGTTTTTAACTTTAAAAAACTATAAAAACAAAATATCTACTGAGAAGAAAATCTAGGCCTCGAATTCTCATTGGACCTTTAATGATGACGTGGCAGATACTTTCTTTAAGATAATGTTATCCACACATCTTCTGTCATCTCTGTGGAGACCACTCTTACCATGTCCTAATATCATCCTCCTTATACATATACGCATACACACACTCTCTTGTAACAAGTATCAACTTCAATAGATCTTCTTCTTCTTCTTCTTCTTCTTCAATCTTGTAAACAACAATGGCACTTCAAGCTGCTTCTTTGGTCTCCTCTGCTTTCTCTGTCCGAAAAGATGCTTCTTTATCACCCTTCAAGGACTCGAGTCTATTTGGTGCCTCCATTATCGAACAAATCAAATCCGAACGTGGCTCTTCTTCATTAAGATTCAAGGTACATAACAAACCTACATTACCATATAATTAAGCCCTCTTCTTGTTTATGCTAGTGATTAGTATATTGATTAAGAGATAATTATCTATCTATTATTGTTATTTAGAGAGAACATAGCTTGAGGAATGTAACGATTCGTGCCCAAACCGCTGCTACTTCAAGCCCTACGGCCACTAAATCTTCCAAGAAAACACTGAGGAAAGGAAACGTGGTGGTCACGGGAGCTTCCTCAGGTTTAGGTCTAGCAACAGCCAAAGCTCTAGCCGAGACAGGGAAATGGCACGTGATAATGGCGTGCAGAGACTTTCTTAAAGCCGAGAAAGCCGCTAAATCCTCGGGGATGCCTAAAGACAGCTACACCGTGATGCATTTAGACCTAGCCTCTTTGGACAGTGTGAGACAGTTCGTCGATAACTTCAGGAGATCTGAGATGCCTCTCGATGTTTTGGTCTGCAACGCGGCGGTTTACTTCCCTACGGCTAAAGAGCCTACTTATAGCGCAGAAGGGTTCGAGCTTAGCGTCGCGACGAATCATTTAGGGCATTTTCTTCTCTCAAGGTTGTTGCTTGATGACTTGACGAAATCGGATTACCCTTCTAAGCGTCTCATTATCGTCGGATCCATCACCGGTATATACATATCATCTAAGCTATCTATTATATATGGCCTACATTATTAGTAAGAGAATGATTTTGAACATTGTATCTCTGTTTTGCTCTAAGGTAACACGAATACATTGGCCGGTAACGTACCACCAAAGGCGAATCTCGGTGATTTGAGAGGTTTAGCAGGCGGATTGAGCGGTTTAAACAGTTCGGCTATGATCGATGGAGGAGATTTCGACGGTGCAAAAGCTTATAAAGACAGCAAAGTATGTAATATGTTGACAATGCAAGAGTTTCACAGGCGTTACCACGAAGAGACCGGAGTTACATTCGCTTCTCTTTACCCCGGTTGCATCGCATCCACGGGGTTGTTCCGTGAGCACATTCCGCTTTTCCGTACGCTGTTCCCTCCGTTTCAAAAGTACATCACTAAAGGATATGTATCAGAGACAGAGTCTGGCAAAAGACTTGCTCAGGTAATAAAAGAAAAAAAGAAGTTTGTGTGTTTGTTAGCTTGTGACTCAAGGAAAAGACTTTTCTTGCTGTGTACTCAAGCATTAGGGTTTTTGTGTGTGTGTGTTTGATGATTAGGTGGTGAGTGATCCGAGCTTGACGAAGTCAGGTGTTTATTGGAGCTGGAACAAGGCTTCGGCTTCGTTCGAGAATCAGTTGTCTGAAGAAGCAAGCGATGTAGAGAAAGCTCGTAAAGTGTGGGAGATCAGTGAGAAGCTTGTTGGCTTCGTTTAAACTTTTTTAAATATAAAAACTTGAGAAAGAATATTTGGGAATTTTTGTTTGTTTGTTTGTTTGTTAATGTATTGTATGCTGTTTGAGTTTAGTAGATTTTCACAATAAAAGAAATCGAAATCTTGAGAATGCCTTTATATTTGGTCTGTTTTCACAACAAACAAGAGCTTAGTGTAGGGATAAATTAAGCCCAAATTTGGCCCAATAAAGCCCAATCTAAGTAACGACAAATTTAATAACCTCCCGACATTAGTGGAGGGATGGTAATGATATTATTTAACATATAAACATAATTATCTTACTAAACAAAGACGAATTAAAATCATTCAATCACCGTCGTTTGTTGTTGTTTTAAACCTCCTCCTCCTCCGTTGCGATTTTTATCCGAGTTTGGTCACACCATCGTATTTCTCTTCTTCTCCGACTCGGTATGTTCTTTCTCCTTCTTCCTAAATCTTATGTCTTTGTGGTGGATTCTGTTGATTTTTTTTCCTTCTTAATTTGTTGATTCTTCTGTCTCTCCTATGTAAGACTGGTGATTTCAGCGTTCCCGAGTATCGGTTGCATATGTTAGTCTCTCTTTCTGTGTAGAAAACTGGAGATTTTAGAGGACTAAAATCTGGAAAAAAATCATTATTTTCTTGGTTTGCTTTGAATCTTTGATCTGTTTATGTTCATAGAATGAGATTCTTATTAGGCTAAGTTGTGGTTTTAGCAAATGGGGTTTTAGCAATATCTTTGATACACACAAGTCAAAATTAGCCTAAATCACAAGTATTTGTTTAAGGCAGGAAGATGATGAGAGTAGCCTCACTTCTCAGTTGATAAACCTAATAAGTGAGAGCACATGTTTGTATGCTCGTAAAGATCGGTTATATCGGCATGATGCTTTCATTGCTTGTTTACGGATACACATAGGTGACGATATAAATGTTTTCTTTCAACAGGATCTTACCTATCATGGAAGGGAACTTCTTCATGTCTGACGCCCAACAAGCACATGACGATGGTTTCATGATCAGACAAAAACCTGGTCCCATCGCGAGTGCGATGAGAGGTCGAGCTAATGAAAGTGGTTGTTTTGATTGCAACATATGTCTAGACACAGCCCACGATCCTGTCGTCACTCTATGTGGACATCTTTTCTGCTGGCCTTGCATTTACAAGTGGCTACATGTTCAGTTATCTTCTGTCTCCATTGACCAGCATCATAACAACTGTCCTGTATGCAAATACAACATAACCATCAGCTCGTTGGTTCCTCTCTATGGAAGAGGCATGTCTTCTTCGCTTTCTCCCACGTTTGGCTCCAAGAAACAAGACACAGAATCCGCAGAAATACCCCGAAGACCAGCTCCTTCCAACTTAAACAATCCTATCACTTTGGAACCATCTCTGAATCCAACATTTCATAACCACCAATACTCCCCTCGTGGCTTCACCACAACGGAATCGACAGACCTTGCCAATGCAGTAATGATGAGCTTTCTCTACCCGGTGATTGGAATGTTCGGGGACATGGTCTACACCAGGATATTCGGAACTTTCACAAACACGATAGCTCAGCCTTATCAAAGCCAGAGGATGATGCAGCGTGAGAAGTCTCTTAATCGGGTATCAATATTCCTCCTTTGCTGCATAATCTTATGCCTCCTTCTCTTCTAGTTCTCTCTCTGTGTATAGTTTGTGATGTAAATAGGCTGTATAAGTCCAAGTCAACAACTACAAACATTGTTGTTCTGAACTAGGTCCCATATCTATAGCTATATGTACTTGTATCTTATCATATATTTGTTTGAGAAGCGTATGAACACTTAGATGTCATTAAGAGTGTTGGGTTTCTATGTGAAAAAAAGAAGCGAATTTGTATATTATTATTGTCTTTGAAAAATAGTGACAAAATTTCCACATCGTTTTGTCACATTACAGCAAGAATAATCTAACGTAAGCAATCAGCTGCAAGGGCATTGAGCCTTATCTACATTGTCTTTGAGTCAGTTTAGAAGTCAAAACAAGTTTGGTAACAAGGGAACGAAGCCGGTTAGCTCCAGGACCGGGCTTGATGTTTGACGGATCACCAACCTTGGAGCATTTTGGGTCGCCTGCGCACCACCCACCAGGTGTAAAGCTCCCATTACCTCTATTAAGCAGCTCTTTATCGATCCTGTGCAAAGCAGGATCATCGTGTCTGAACTTGCGGGCAAAGACAGCTCCGCTAGCGATCATCCTCTCTGTGTCGTTGATGTTGAGGCTCCGAGGATGCTGTTTGGGAGGACGGTCCCACGAGATGAAATGAAGGTCGTGGTTCACCACCGTGTCTGAATACTCTGGAGCGTTGCAGATCACGGTGTGGAAATATCCTTCCGGGGTAGAGAGGAAATTTGTGTAATACATTAGAAGTGTCCGTGGAAGATTGTCATATCCCCAAATGCAATACTCTACGAAAGACCGAGATAGGACCATCCAGGCAGAACCTAAAGTTTTCATCGAAACACGGATTAGTCATTCCCTCACTCATTTTCGCAATCAAGCTATTCACTAACTAGTTACCGGTGAATAGTTTGAAGGCAGTAGGCATGGTTCTTCGCGGTGTAACCCAGAAGACATCAGACTTTTTTGTCGAGTATAGCCCCGGGTCTATGATCAGAGGCTTTGCTCGTTTATCTCTGCAAAGAAAATAAGAATATAGCGGTTATCTCATATGGAACAAACATAAACCAAAGTAGGTATGAGACTCATTACCCTTTCCAGCCTAGCTTGCTTGTATGGTCGATAAAGTTTAGGTTCCGGTCCAGTCCTGAGAATGTATGAACAAGATCTGCAGGAGAAATACGGTCAGTGATGATCTGAAACCCGGTTTAGTATGTTTTATATACTAATACATACCATCTTGAGTCACTAGAGGATAATCCGAGGCGCTGAGATTGATGAACCAATCCCAATCTTTACTATGTTTCAAGAGGATAGCGCAAGCATGAAGCGTATTCGCCACCATCGTAGGTCCTCTATATGTAACAAGATTAGCCTTTGTGATCATGAAAACATTCCCAACATCTTTAAAGACGGGATCTTCCCTCACGCGTTTAGCTAGCTCAAGCCTCTCTTCAGCAGGAGACTCGAGGTCGAGGTGAACAACGTACTGGTTCCTAGGATGGTACAAGGCTCTCAACACTCTCCATAGACTCTCCAAGTCGCCTCTTGACCCCGAAACTAGATAACCGAACCGAGGAGAGGCTTGTACCGGAGGAGGAGGAGGAGGAGCAGAGTAGTTGTTGATCTTGGACTCTGCGAATTCGACGGTTGTTTGGTTTGTGGAGAAGATTAGCGAGTTAAAGGAACGCACGGAAGAGAGAAGACCCATGTTGAAAGATGCAGCTGTTAAAAATATGAACATGAGAGATGCCATTGCTAGAGGAAAGATCCATCTTTTTTCTGATGTTGTTGATGAAGAAGCCATTGAATAGTCTTTTCATATGATCTGAAAAATAAACAAATGGTTATGTAAAGAATAAAACTTTGATCTTTTATGATTATTATGAAAGAATAATAGAAGATTATGTTATATAGAAAAAGAACACAAATAAACAAGAACTTGAGACATATTCAGAGATTCATATATGTTATTTAAAAACTAACAAAACAAAGTTTTTCTGTTGTTGTTGTTGTTGCTTTTACATGAAGCTAACCTTAGAATTCATCGTTGATTTCTGAAAAATGTCTTTGAGAAAATTAATATACAACAACTCGAATATACAAACAAATAATAAAAAAAGGAATTGATGAATCATTAACGACGTGATTAGAAGCATAAGCCGATCGTGTTATAATAAAATAGATCGAAGAAAAACAAATCTCAGTTGTCTGGAAAAATAAGAAGACTTTGTTTTTAAAAAAAAATATTTTAACGAATCAAAAACATGCTGACAAATGTAATGATGTGATAATTATAAATAAAAAAAAAGAGACCTTTGTTTCTTAATGATTTTTTTTGTTCTGAACTTGACGACAATGTTGAGAATGTTGAAAGCTTCAAAACAGTTCACTATCCACGAGAGGCCTATGGCTATGTTTTATTTGTCTTTTCTTATTATTATTACTAATTATCAAAAATACAAAAGATGTATTTCTCTGAAAAACTATAAAATAAAAAAATAGATGAAGAAAGAAATCTGGGAGTTATGGTTTCTGGATATCAGTTTCTTCAACAAGGATGTTTTTTTTTTAAACTCACTTCCTAGAATCGGTGCGTTATCTTTGACTTTTTTTTATTTCCGAGTCTTTGTAATTTAATTACTTGCTAATTGCATAACTAATAAATAGCCCTATATTATCAAGAAAAAAAAAACAGAATTAGGTTCATATCTCCACTATGCCAAAGACAAAGATTTGATTACTTTCTTTATTTAACCTTCATATATTTTAATAACCAAAATTATATTAAAATCTAGGGTTAATTAAAAATATTACCGTCAATAATTTCGAAATTAGGGATTGTCTTTTTATTTAGGTAAGCGGAGAGAATTTTTTTTGATAGGTATACCCCTAATTTTTTTACGCAATTGTTATCGGATATATATTTTTGTTATCAGAAATATATTTTATAATTTAAAATCAAATAAATAACGTTATTTAATTGAATAATGATGATATACAATAATTGAGGTACAAGAAAATATCGCAATACTCGACCTCGTTGGAATTAATGTCGGTAAGGACTGCATATATAATCAGGAAGCACATACTTAAGTTGTTCCATGAAAACATCATCAAAATCAAAAGGAAATAGATAATTTTAGTTTTGAAACATCCGAATAAAAACATCATCAAAATAGTAAAAACATATTTTTTGTATCTATACAATTAATATTTTTTATGTTCCTGAAACTGAATATTACATATTTACATCATATAATAAAGTCAAATTTGAATCCAAAAAAAAGAGAAGTTCACAAAATTACACAATTTCAATACTTCTTTCACAAAATTACACTTAATTCAAATTTTTCATACGTTTATACCTTTTTCAATTTTTAAATGGTTTAATTATGCTCTAAAAATTATCAAAATTAAAATATTTTCATTTGTATTCGCTAATTAGTGTTTAGAGTATAATATTGAAGGTGTAGGGTTTTGTGGATAAGGCTAATTTTTAATAATTAGGTGTAATTTTGTAAAGTGATTTTAAAAAGGCGTAATTTGTGAAATGCAATTTAAAAGTTGTATTTTTGTAATTCTCCCGAAAAAAAACTCTCAAAGAATGTATTTATAGATTTTTTGTTTCAGTTTATAATATTTTAAAGTTTTGACCAATCTCTTCTAGTGTATAATTAAACAATATCAATTAAATAAAAGTTGGTGTACTTACTAATTATTTAGTGCCATCAAAAAATTAAACAATATCAAAATGACCTTACTTGAATAACTTAAAAAGTTTGAGGTCATTTAGTGCAATTAACCTTCTTTTCCCTATTTTTCCCTAAACCCTAAAAAAAAATATCCAACGGCGGCGTTTACTCTCTCTCCTTCCTTACTCTCCGCCGCGTTCCATCTCTCTCTCTAAAACCCTCAGGTAAAGCTTCCTCCTTTAGACGAAAAATCTAAACTTTGATTCACCCATTTAAGAATCCTCCTTTGCTGAATCGATTTCGATTTCTCAATACTTTGTCAGGACTCAAAAGACTAGATTTTGTTCAAGTCTGAGCTTCATAACAATGGCGGCGAAACAAGGAGCCGCGGCTACAACGTACTCACCGAAAATCGTCGCTAGAACTCGTCCTCCTACCTTCAAAGATTCCGATCTCGATTGGACCCGTCCTGATGGCCGTGGATTTCACCAGTGCAGGCCTGCTTGTAAAACTCCTCCTTTTCTCTTCTTTTAACGCTTCTTCTTCTTCGTCACTGTTCAGTGAACAAATTGGTTTTTTTTTAATTCAGTGCTTCAAACGGGTGCTGTGAGTTCTGCTTCTGGTTCTGCTTATGCTGAATTTGGGAACACAAAGGTCATTGTTTCTGTGTAAGTAGCATTAGCTTTAAGACTCATCAGCAGCTTTTGTGTTGTTGGCTAAGTTTTGTAACTGTGTGTGTTTTTGGCTTTGTGCTGTTCTCCAATGTAGATTTGGGCCAAGGGAGAGTAAGAAAGCAATGGTTTATAGTGATGTTGGTAGGTTGAATTGCAATGTTAGCTATACAACTTTCGCTTCTCCTAGTGCTAGTCAGGTATGCGAGTTTTCTCGGTTTGTTGTTACCCTCCACATTTTGGGGAGATTTTAATGTTTCTTTGTTTCAAAATGAAAGTAGTTGATACAATGTTGGCTTTTCTTAGGGAACTGATCATAAAGAGTACTCGTCGATGCTTCACAAAGCATTAGAAGGCGTTATAATGACAGAAACGTTTCCAAAGACAACTGTTGATGTTTTTGCTTTGGTGCTTGAGTCTGGTGGCAGTAAGTTCTCTCTGAGCATTTGTGTTTGTTGAGTAACAGTTACTGTAGGATTCTTGTTTGGTGTATTCTGACTTTCTCAAACGGTCATTGTATTGCAGGCGACCTCCCTGTTGTGATATCATGTGCTAGTCTTGCTCTAGCAGATGCCGGGATTATGATGTATGATCTAATCACAGCTGTTTCAGTGGTATGTGTGTGTTACCAGTTCCTCTGTGCTGTCTCTTAAGTTTGTTATTACTAAAGCACCATAGTTTGAGACGTACATTTGTCTTTTAACTCTTTATTCTTTTGAAAACATTGACTGAGAATCCATCCCTGCGATTTTCAAAGTCTTGCATAGGCAAAAGCCTTATGATAGACCCGGTTACTGAAGAGGAAGGGTGCGAAGATGGGAGCTTTGTGATGACTTGCATGCCATCTCGTTATGAAATCACTCAGCTAACCGTCACTGGTGACTGGACCACGTCTAATGTCAACGAGGTACGCCTTTCGTGAAATATATAAATCCGCATATGCTGTCTAAACTAAAGCAGTAGATTAGTTAGAATGTGCTTCGCTTTTTCAAAAAATTGCAGGCAATGCAGCTTTGCTTGGATGCTTGTTCGAAACTTGGAGATATAATGAGGGAATGTCTGAAACAGGCTGCCTCAGCTTCCGATGAATGAACATAAATCAAGAATCTTATGGATTGTAGCTCAGTCTTGGGATTAAACAGGTTTAGCTTGTTAGTTGAAAGTGATTCTAGTCTAAACCTGTCTTGAGTGTGATACAAAGTTACAAACCCCATGTGTTTTCCTACATCAAAAATCTATTGAGAATCCAATTTTGCAAAGATTAAACCAATAAGTGCTAATTCTCTTTTTCATTTTTGATGTTATTATATTTTATTCTACGTATGCAAATCCGATATTAAGATTATTAGTAGACAGAACATTTGATTTTCGTTTCTTTCTTTTGTTACCAAAAAGGCCTTGTTCACATCACAAGTTAGGGGTGTGAGGAAGGAGGGTAGATATGTCATTTCAGCTTACGTCTAAAAGTATAACTGACCAATGGGAAGAATGTTATCTGCATGTCTTCCAAACTGTAACACACGTTTTCCCATTATTTTGTCTTCATTTCTCTTTGTTTTTATTTGTCATCTTGTTAAAGATCCACTCATATTCTAAGGGAAAACGACCTATTTCCCCACCAGAATTATGATATAGTATCAGATTCACACCATTCTTTGACCCCATCCTCAATCCCCATAATTTTACTATGTCGTACCAATTACCCACATTAACTATCATACAGTCTATTTCCCCATCCGTGTTGGTTATGTTCGGTTTGGATAAAATCAAGTGGTAAACCAATTACACTTCTCAAACCAAAATTGTAACCCGATCCATCAACCCAAAACCCGACAATCCGAAACCTGTACCCGATTTAAAGACCAAAACCCCAAATTTTTTCCCCAAATCGTTTTATAAGACGAACCCTAAATCAAATTTTTTCCCAAATCGATTTTCACACAAAACCATGAGTGGTGTCTCAGGAGGTTTTGGAGAACACAATTTGACCAATTGGAGAAGTCATGTTAGTGCATCATCAGATCTCGAAGCTAGAGAAGAACGAGAGCTCCATTGAGAACCTTAGACAACAACGAACCCCACAGAAACCATCTCTCGCTATAGATCCAGATTTCAATCTCTCGAGCTCTGGGCTGAATCAAAACCACAACTTTCAAGATGGGTCATCAAGGATTAAGCCTAACGAAACCGTGAGTTTCACGGCGGAGGAGAGCAGCAAGAGACCGTCTCCTGTGTCGAAAGAGAGCATCAACAACCACGACGGCGGAATGATTTCATTCAGCAATGCGGTTCGATCCACTGCGAAATCGGGAGACTCCGATCAATCAGATCTCGAAGCGTCGGTGGTTAAGGAAGCCATCGTGGTCGAGCCAGAGAAGAAACCGAGGAAACGGGGAAGAAAACCGGCCAACGGAAGAGAAGAGCCTTTAAACCATGTAGAAGCAGAGAGGCAGAGAAGAGAGAAACTAAACCAGAGATTCTACTCTCTAAGAGCCGTGGTGCCTAACGTATCGAAAATGGACAAAGCTTCTCTCCTCGGAGACGCCATTTCGTATATAAACGAGCTCAAATCGAAGCTGCAACAAGCCGAATCCGATAAAGAAGAGATGCAGAAGCAGGTAGATGGGAATGTTATAAACTGCGGGTCAAGAGCGAAAGATCGAAAATGTTTGAGCCAAGATTCGGCGACTTCTATAGAAGTGGAGATTGATGTGAAGATCATAGGTTGGGATGTGATGATTCGTGTACAATGTAGTAAGAAGAATCATCCCGGTGCTAGGTTTTTAAATAAAAATAATAATAGAAAACTACACACATAAAAAAATGGTTTTGTAAACTACACATATATATATTGTCAAAGAAATGGTTTTTTTTCCTTCTTTAAATTGGATAATTAATCGGGTTAGATTTAGTGGGTTGAATCGGTTAAAAATTAATTAAACTTGGTTTATAAAACAATAAACCAGCTTTAAACCAATAGTAACCCGACTGGTGGGGAATCAGATATTTAAACTTTTATAAAGAGGGAAATAGACTCTATGATAGTTAATGTGGGTAATTGGTACGACATAGTAAAATTATGGGTACTGAGGATGGGGTCAAAGAATGGTGTGAATCTGATACTATATCATAGTTCTTGTGGGGAAATATGTCGTTTTCCCATATTCTAACAACAAAATTACCACAACTATTAACAAGTAGTAGTAACACTGTTTTATGTAGCTAAGACAACTAGGATCAATAAAATAATATATTTGGTCTCTTCCCTAACAAATTTAATAAATTTTGCAACTTTCAAAATCCAAATATACGGATATACCAATAACATCATAAGACAAAACATGAACAAAAACAACAAGTAGGAATGGCCCAATAATGGGTTTTTAGAGTAAATATTTACCGCTTTAGGTAAATAAAATATTATAATATCCGATTTTAATAAGAGAGGAGATATATATAAACTAATGCAAACCGGAGATATATTTAGATCTGACCCCAACCCAAAAAAAGGTTTTGTCTTAAAAAGGGTCTTCTTTCTTCTTCTTCCTCAGATCTCTCCCTCCTTTTCCTCTCTATCTCTCTCTCCCTTTCACGGTAATCGCTTCTTCTCCTTCTCTCTCTCTCATCGAAGTTTGTGTGATGATAAGCTAGCTAATTTATTTTGACTTTGATCTGCTTCTTGTTTTCACTTTTTTTATGTATTAATCTCGTCTCTGTGATCTCTTTGCATCTCTAATTTGACTTCCGACGCATGATCTCGATTTGACTCTGCCTTAAAGTATTCATCTTTCTCCTCTTCTTACTCTCATGTATTGCTAATCTGCTGTTTCTTAGCTTCTTGTTGTGATTGATCGATCTTGTCTGTGTCTATGCATTCGATTCCGACATTGATCACAACTCAATTGTTAGATCTCTGCCCAATAGATCCTTAAAGTTGGATCCTTTCTTTTGTTTTCGTGTCTGATTTGTATTCTAGATCAGCTTATAGATCCGTTTGATTCTATTGTTTTCACTAACGTGTTGATGTTTTTATTTGGTGGGCATTAGGTTTCTCTGTTTTTTTTATTTGAGACGATGGGCGTTGAGGTTGGTAACGGCGGATTTGAGGTAGCTCCTGCTCCTTTCGAAGGAAAAACCGAACAGAACGGTAAAAAAGTGGTGGAGCAAGGGAAAGGAGATAAAGTCTCCATCACGTTTGGTTCACACGGTGATGAAGCACCTTCTAAGAAAGGCGAAGAGACCAACAACAACAACGTTGTGATCTCTGACGCGCCGAAAGACGCAGCGGAAGAGTGGCCTGCGGCTAAACAGATCCACTCTTTCTACTTTGTTAGGTACCGTCCTTTCGATGACCCCAAAATCAAAGCTAAGCTGGAGTTAGCTGAGAAAGAGCTCGAGAAGCTGAACAAGGCTCGTGGTGCTGTTTTGGACGTATTGAAAGCTAAGAGGGTAAGTTCTTTTAACTCGGAAGAGAATTGTTTCTTGTGAAAATTGTGGTTCTAAGAACGCAATTTCGGTGATTGCGTAGGCTGTGAAATCAGAGCTGTTTGATCTGTTGGACCCGTTGAAGTCGGAGCGTAAAGGGTTCAACACGAAGTTTGATGAGAAAAGAAAAGAAATGGAACCGTTGCAGCAAGCACTTGGAAAGCTAAGGAGTAATGACGGTGGGAGTGCTCGTGGACCAGCTATATGTTCGTCCGAGGAAGAGCTGAATAATATGGTAACAATCTAATTGTTCACTCGATACCCTCGAGATCTTTCTTAACTTTTATATATAGTTTTTATTGTTGGATTCTCAATTGCTTGGGGTTTGTGGTATATGAAGATATACAGCTACCAGTATCGGATTCAACACGAAAGCATTCCTTTAACTGAGGAGAAGCAGATTCTCAAAGAGATAAGGCTGCTTGAAGGGACAAGAGACAAGGTCATTGCTAATGCAGCTATGAGAGCCAAAATCAAAGAATCTATGGGTCATAAAGATGATATCCAAGGTCAAGTTAAGGTAAGAGAGTCTTTTCTTGGTCGGGTACTATGGCTTCTTGGTTGTTATAGTCTGTAGAAACTGTTTCATTTTACGCTTTTTGTGATGTTTTTGCAGCTAATGGGTGCTGGTTTGGATGGAGTAAAGAAAGAGAGGCAAGCGATTTCAGCAAGGATTAATGAGCTGAGTGAGAAGTTGAAAGCGACAAAAGATGAGATTCTGGTGCTGGAGAATGAGCTGAATACCGTGGGTGAGAAAAGGGACAAAGCTTATTCAAACATCCGTGAGCTCAGGAAGCAACGTGATGAGTCGGTACAAACACATATACTTCTGAGCATTATATGATGGTGAATGAGTTTATGTGATATTGAAATCAGTCTTCGACTTTTGTGTTTCTTTTCTCATACAGAATTCCGGGTTTCACCAAGGTCGTATTATGTTGAACAAAGCTAGAGACTTGGCTGCACAAAAGAACGTAAGCGAGCTTGAGGCGCTCTCCAATGCCGAGGTTGAAAAATTTGTCTCCCAATGGTGCACTAAGAAGAATTTCAGAGAAGATTATGAGAAGAGGATCTTGGCTTCCCTTGATTCTAGGCAGCTAAGCCGAGATGGACGGATGAGGAACCCCGAAGAGAAGCCTCTGCTTGCTCCAGAGCCACCAGCATCAAAGGCAGCGCCTTCTGAAACCGAGGTTGTTCCTAAAGCTAAGGCAAAGCAGCAGCCAAAGGAGGAACCAGTTTCTGCACCTAAAGCAGATGATACTGTTGCTCAGAAGACTGAGAAACCCAAAGAAGCAGTGAAAGTAAAGAATGTTGTGGTTGACGATGATGATGATGAAGTATACGGTCTTGGAAAGCCGCCGAAAAAAGAGGAAAAGAAGGTTGATGAAGCTACGTTGAAGGAGATGAGAAAGCAAGAGGAGATTGCTAAAGCCAAGCAAGCCATGGAAAGGAAAAAAAAGCTAGCTGAAAAAGCTGCTGCTAAAGCCGCTATAAGAGCTCAAAAGGAAGCTGAGAAGAAAGCTCAAAAGGAAATTACTTTCTCTGTTGTAGTTAGTACCTAAATGCTCTTTGCATTCTCTCTTTTAGTCCTAACTATTCTCTATCTTTTTTGTGTGTTGCAGGAGCTAGAGAAGAAAGCCAAGAAGAAGACGGGAGGCAACACAGAAGCAGAGGCCGACTCTGAGGAAGTTCTAGAGGCTGAAGAGGAGATTGAAGCTCTAGTGGAGGAGAAACCACAGAAGGAAAAAGCCGTAAAGGAGAAGAAACCGATAAGAAACAGGATCCGCAACAGAGGACCAGAAACACTCCCAAGAGCAATCCTCAAGCGTAAGAAGCCGACTAATTACTTGGTTTGGGCAGCTCCAGCCGCTCTTGCGGTACTGTTGCTTCTTGTCATGGGGTACTACTACCTTGTCTAGATCAAAGGGAGTGATCGAGCGAAGCCGCGTTGTTGTAGTTTGGTATCTTTTTAAAGGTTTTTGCCCTTTCTTTTGAGGATGTTTACTCTTTTTAAAAAACTCATAAAGCTTATGCATCTTTTTTACATTCTATAGTAGAGACTCTTCTCTTTTCAAGTACTTTTTTACATCTTTACTTGATACTTCTGTATTTTTTCTTCTCTCTTATGTTGTCGAGGCTTTATAACTTTAAAGAAAGGAAACAGTTTTTGTTATACATCTATAGCTTTTGATAGTATTAGTTTTTATACTCTTTTTGTCCCTAAGAATGAAGATAATATTCTATATTAGTGTAGTTTTGAAACAATTTTCTAGGCTACTTTGTAGTTAAACAAGAAATGGAGGTTATTTCTGAACAAGTATGACTTTTCGAATTTTGAGATGAATGATTTTCTTTTTTTGTTGTTTTTGGTGCTTCATGGGACAGAGACAATGCGTATCAGTTGTCACTGTGTCCAAGATTATCGACACTTGGACGATTCGTGACGATTCGTAGCGTACACCTAGGGTGTCAAAATGGGTCAAAATAAATGGGTTGACCCGATTCAACCCAACCCATCAACCCAAATAGGTCAATTTATTTGAACCAAATGGGTTCATGGGTCATATGGGTTGATGGGTAAAATGGGTTGGATCAACATGGGTCATATTCAAATGGGTTCATGGGTCATTTGGTTAACCTATTTGACCCATCAAATTTAATTAATCAATTTAAATCTAATTCAACAACAACAAAAAACCAATCAAAAATCGTGAAATCGCTTTAACGTCGAAATCGCAAAATCGCATTAACGTCGAAATCGCTAAATCGCGTTAACGTCAAAATCGCAAAATCGCTTTAACTTCGAAATCGCAAAATCGCATTAACGTCGAAATCGCAAAATCGCATTAACGTCGAAATCGCGTTAACGTCGAAATCGCAAAATCGCTTTAACTTCGAAATCGCAAAATCGCATTAACGTCGAAATCGAGAAATCGCGTTAACGTCAAAATCGCAAAATCGCTTTAACTTCGAAATCGCAAAATCGCTTTAACTTTGAAATCGCGAAATCGTCGAAATCGCGAAATCGCGTAAACGTCGAAATTGCGAAATCACGTTATCGACTGAAATTGCGAAATGGCGTAAATGTTGAAATCATGAAATCGTCGAAATAGTGAAATCGCGTTAACGTCGAAATCGCAAAAATCGCGTTAACGTCAAAATTGCGAAATCGCGTTATTGTCAAAATCGCAAAATCGCATAAATGTTGAAATCGTGTTAACAAAATCGTGAAATCATGTTATCGTTGAAATCGTGAAATCGTGTTATCGTCGAAATCGTTAAATCAAGTTATCGTCGAAATCGTGAAATCGCGATATCGTGTTAACGTCGAAATCATGAAATCGCGTTAACAAAATCGTGAAATCGCGTTAACATCGAAATTGTGAAATCGCGTTAACAAAACCGTGAAATCGTGAAATCGCGTTAACGTCGAAATCGTTAAATCAAGTTAACGTCGAAATCGTTAAATCGCGTGTTCGTCGAAATCGTGAAATGGCGTTATCGTCGAAATCGTGAAATGACGTTATCGTCGAAATCGTTAAATCAATATTTCATTCAAAAGTATAAATTCACTTTTTACCGCGAAAATGTAAGAATCATATATTTTAATTTTATCATATATAACTACATGGGTCAATATTGGGTAACCCATTTACCCACTTAACCCACTAAGTTAGATGGGTCATGGATTGACTCAACCCATATAACTAATGGGTTGGGTCAACCCATGACCCATTAACACCAAAACCATTAGGGTCATGGATTGAAATGGGTTGGGTGACCCATTTTGACATTCCTACGTACACCACGTGTCACCTTTCTTGTGGCCTACACTCAGTGGAATAGACACAAATGGCTACTTGTCACGTGTAACCTCTAGTGGCCTTGCAACTTATCTATCGTCTGGTCTCATTCACAATAACTCCTACTTTGGTTTTTTTTTTTTGTTGTTTTTGTATTCTTATGTGTGTTTGAAATATCTCATTTCCAGTAATTAGGCTTACCGTAAAATACCAAATAAATTAATATCGTTATATTCTTAAGATGTATGAACTTTGCATTTTTTAATTGGGTCCACTTGGAATGAAGTATGCTTCAAACATAATATTATCAAATATTGGTTATGATGAATCTTGAGATTCTAATTAAATCCTATTAGCCCAAGTTTTTAAAATTTCCAAAAAAGTAAAATATGAAGTTAAATCCTTGATTTGTTTATAATACGCAAATATTTGAATACAATGAATAATCTGAAATCCGCTAGAGTCGGTCGGTCCCTTTAGTTTTCCACTGCCGACAGAGAAAATAAATATGCAAATTAAATTTTGTAAAGTAATGAATAATGTAAAATACAGCTTCAGACTTATCTTGTCAAAATATCATAAAAACAAATTTAAGTGGACAAATATAAAAGGACTTTTTTGCATGAGTGATATAAAGAAAAGCATAAAAAAATAAAAGAAAAAGAGAAAGTTAATATTACGTGGACCTTTGGTAGGTAAATGAATTAAATTAACATTAGCCTTTAATGTGATTGTAAAAACTAAAAAAAGCACTGAACTACAACATGCAGTTTGATCTCGATCCATGCAACTCTACTAAATTATTTAAATAGTTAGCCGAAATAATTATTGCGACCAGTAAGTTTGTGTTTGAAAATTTATTATATGTGACACAACATTGTCTCTATATTATCTTATTATATAACAAAACACCAATCAAACAATACTCAATAATACGGAATAACGATAAATCGATAATATCCAAAAACAATAAAAAAAAAAAAGAGGTAGAGACTAAAATGAAAACTAGAACAATATAAGCATAATCAAGAAAATCGAATCCTGACATAAAAACAAGTCTCTTTTATGTATTCTTAAACCGACATTAAGATGGTTAATACCAGACTTAATACTGTAATTACCGACAGAACAGCCCCGCCATTCGCCGAGTTCTTTTTCCCGCCTCGAGCTTCCGCCGGCGCATTTAAATCACCTGAGGCTGACGGACCATTTCCTGATGGACCCATGTTAGAACCCGCCGGAGCATTTCCGGTGGCGGATGGACCCATCATCGACGGCGAGTTTGCTGACGGCGAAAAAGAGCCAGAGGTAGGAGATTCCACCGGAGCCATTGATCCCGGAGCAGAGGATTTAGGCGCCATAGGTGCTGGCGGAGAAGTCATCGGAGTACCAGGGGAGGAAGAAGATTTAGGCGACATTGAGCCCGGCGGAGAAGTTACCGGAACAGAAGAAGGAGAAACAGGGGAAGTTGATTTAGGCGGTGTTGGCGCAGGCGGAGAAGCCGTCGGAGAACCAGGAGAGGAAGAAGATTTAGGCGACATTGAACCCGGCGGAGTAGTCACCGGAGAACCAGGGGAGGAAGAAGATTTAGGAGAGTGAGCTCCCGACGGAGGAGGAAGCATACCCGGAGGAGAATTTACCGGTGCGGCGGCGTAAGGAGGAGGAGCCATAGTCCTAACGGACAAGACGACGACGTTAAGCTTTTGTCCTTTCTTACAGTTATCTTCATTACCACTGATGAAGTAAAACGGACCAGAACGATCAAGCGAGATCTCAGAATCTCCGTCGTCTACTCTCTTTATCGGATTCTTGGCGTTACAAAGATCGTAATCAGCTTTGTTAACTTCCACCACCGAGTCTGCTCCCTTTGCGTAGCTAAAATCTGCAACAACAACAACAACCAAATTAGAGTATTCAGACAAGACATCAACACGAAAGGGTTAAGTACAATGTAATAAAACTAGGAAAGTTATAGTTTTTAAGTTAGTTTTATTTACAGATTGTGTCGTGAACTAAGAAACGGCTTTTCTGAGCCCAAGATTGGTAATTTTCCGGTGGATTTGGAACCCACGCGCCACTTCCTCCGACTTCAAACTTACGCGCGGTTGAGATGGAGAAGAGCGTGGAGAAAGAGAGGAGGAGAGTGAAGAAGAAAGAAAAGGTTTTGTTTTTAAGAAAAGCCATTGTTTCCCAAAAAGCTTATTAGTGAAGATGGTGAGACAAATGGGTTTGTGTTGTGTTGTGTGTGAGAGAGAGAGAGAGTATGTGTCTAAATGGTAATGAGGGGTTGGTTTTTAAAGGTGAAGAGAAAAATGGGAATAGGCTTAAAGGAAAGTGAAACTTCTGTTGTCTTTATATGATAGAGAGAGAGAGAGAGAGAGAGAGGTTTCGATTTATTGTGATACGTGTTTATAATTGAATAGTTGTAAGCAATATTATTGTTTTTCTTCTTTGTATCTACCGACTTGTGTTATTCTTTTTGGGATTTTCACATTATCGAAAACACAAATAAAAGAAAGAAACCTTTTAGTGATACGAGTTTATTACGCGTTGAAGAGCCTACGTAATAAGTATAGATTTTATCAAAAAGAATCAGATTCAAACGTCAATCTCAAAAATTAATGATCATTATATTATGAGAATATGTCGACTAACGACGAATCATATACCATCTTGAAGTTTGCATCTGGTTCCCAAATTACAAGTTGACTTATAAACACAAAGACTCTTTGGATTTTGAAACACATGATATAGTCTCTAAGATATACAACATTCTAAATGGGCTGGGCTTAGCTATGGGCCCTATCGACCATTTTCCATTTTCTTTACATTTTATCAGTTTAGCCCAAAAGCCAGAGTCCTTTTTGCTTGTTGCATAGAGGACACGTGAGAAGGACAGTGATGAGCCACATGTCCTTCTCTTCACACTAAATCAATCCTCAGGTTGCATATACAACAAAGAGCACTCATAAGTTGATGTGAAAGGTGTAAAAATGTCGGCTATGTTATTAGCAAAGAGAGGAACAACAATCATATACAGAGCTTCTTCTTTAGCCAGAGAGAACAAAAACAATGCTCGATCTCTTGCTTATGGAGTCGAAATCATCACTAGCTCTCGTTACTTCTCTTCCAACGTACGTTGCTTTTTTTTTTTTTTTTTTTTGCTTTCTTTGAAGTTACAAGAACTGCTATAAGAGGAGATTGATGCATATAAGAGAGATTAGTTAAAGAACCATTACTGTGATACTTCAAAAACTTTTGTGCAGGGAAACAAGGGAAGAGAGAAGTCAAAGCAAGAGGGCATGGGGACAACCACAGATGGGAAGGCTCCAAATGTGACATTGAGTCATGCGGCGGACAGAGCCAAAGATGGACTGAAACAAGCTCTCGATGTAGCTATTGAAGAGAGCGGAGATGATGCGAGAAAGCCTGAGTGAAGAAAATGGTGAAGAGAACGGTACTGTCAAAGGCCAACACCAGTCATCAGGATGATAGTACAATACATAGATAATGTTATGACATACAATCAACATATGATATAAAAAGAAAGTAAGTTTGTAGTAAGAAACTGTATGTGTTAGTGTAAGAGAAACAAACTGTCTACTCATTTACTCGAGTGGAATCTATATTCTCACCATTTCATACCTTTTCCTTTTTTGTATATTATTACAGTGTGTGGTTTGAGATGGTGTCTAACATTCACACTTTCTTAATCTACCATCTCAATAAAGTTGTTGTTGCGTTGCCATTACCAAACACTACTACATTTTCTTTGTTACCAAAATTTGCTGATGAATCTCGTTGTGGTCGATTCCGGTTTATCTTCCTCGAGATGGTTTCTTGGATGGTGTTAGCTTCCTGAACCCGGCGTGTAATATCATAACTACAAAGTAACACACTGAAGCATCAGAGAGGTCATATAACAGGCCATATATATATAGCTAAACCGAACTTAAACATTGCTTAGTTATTTAACCTGAATAACTGATAGCAACAGCAGAGAAAAGAGCCATTTGGACATTCAAAAACGTCAGAAGAACTGCTGTCGCTGCAAGTAACAGAAGCAAAGTAAACCAGTTTAGGCTTTTCTACTATATATAATTTCCAAAACGTTCTTGCTTGCTATTATGTATCATCCTAGAGAGATATTGCGCTTACTGCATTGTCCGATATCAATCAAGAGTTTTCGACCAAAACAGAAGAAGGAAAGAAATTGATCGAAAAGCTCACCGCATTGTCCAACACCAATCAAGAGTTTTCGAGCAGAAGGGTTACGATCGAATCTCCATCTATCACTACAGTATTTGAACAGCTCCCAAATAGCTAAGCTTGCTAACAATCCAACCAATGCAAGTGGCATTTGATACCTACAAGCAACACCAAGTCACAAACAATACCAAAATCAACAATCAAAAACCACCAAAGCTCGAAAATTTCGGATTCATACTAAACCCTAACCGAACAATTTCAAAAAAAGATTTAAAACCCTAATCTAAAAGATATTGATAACCGTACAGTGCGCAAGCAAAGAAGACGATGAAGAGCGTCGCGTAATTTCTAGCGAATCTTTTGATATTCTCATGTGCTCTCATCTTCGCTTGCTGAGAAGACGACGGCAACGAGTAAGACTCACACGTGCCGAAGAAACCAGTGGTCCACGGAGGCGTATCGCCGGAGAAATCATCGGCGGAGAGCTTGGAGAACGGATTAATAGTCAAGAGAGAAGATAAAGTCACGATTTGAGACAGGAGAGATGCGAATAGACCGTTGGTTATGGAGGAAACGACGTCGTCGGAGGCGGAAGAAGGCGCGGCGGCTGAGGATGAAGAAGATGCGGAGACGGAGGATGCTGCGGCGGAGGCGGAGGTGCGATGATCGAGGAGCTCGAGGTAGCCGGAATCTCGGAGCCAAGATTCGAAAGCGGGATCTGGTACGCTTAGAGAGAGCGGATTTGGAGAGAAGGACATTGTTGTTGTTATCGCCTCCTCGATTATCTTCGTCTTCTCGGTTTTCACAAAAATATTGTTTTGTTGTTATTTAGAAAATTGCAACTACTAGTCCAAAACATCTTCGAAATTACAAAATTAGTGTATTCAGAGAAAAGTCTGTTAATTAAGTCTTAAAAGTTTTGTTTTATGAGAAAATGACTTTAATCTAGTATTAAATTATTACATTAACCAACTTCATCATTAATTAACTAGTGGCTTGAAATATGTGTATAACACATGTCTGAAAAATCTGACTACCAAATTATGATAAAATATCCTACATTGTTGTGATCCTATTTATTAGTTTGTATAGTCATATTTGGTTTTGTGAATAGGGATAGAATAAATCATGTTTAGTAGGTGTTTGGCTATAGTCTTTAATGTTGTATATAAACATATTTCTTGTATACTTTGATAATTAATGAGAATGAGATTAATTAAGTAATATGGTATCAGAGCATTTTAATTTCACTCTCTAACAAACTTCCGCTTAAACCTTTTTCCAGCTCGTCGCCGATCTCCGTCGATCTCCGTCGATCTCCGATCTCTCGCCTCTAATACATCGAAGCATCTTCATCTCCTTCCCTGTGCACATCCGGATCTTCATCGAATCTCACTTCGAGTCGGTAGTGATATCAATGGGAAAGAGAAAATGCAAATCGAAGTATCGCACATCACCGGATCTACATGGATCTGGATCATCGTCTCCAAAAACTCAAGAGAAAGCTTCGGAGACTCGTGCTTCTTCGGATCCAACCATCGTCGAGCTTCGTCGATCCGTTCGTAAACCACTCACAGATCGATTCGAGTTCTCTACTTCACCTGATAGCATCCATTCACCTTATTATTTGCACAGTTCAGATCATCCAGGCTTAGTTCTCACTGCGGAACCGTTAGATGGTATGAATTATAGTGTTTGGGTGATAGCGATGACGACCGATTTAGAAGCGAAGAACAAGATAGGTTTTCTAGATGGTTCCATAGAAAAACCTGATGAAGATGATCAATATGTTAAGATTTGGTGTAGGTGTAACAGTATGGTAAAGTCTTGGTTACTGAACAGTGTCTCTAAGAAGATCTACATGAGTATTTTGTATTTCAAGAATGCCTCAGATATGTGGAAGGATCTTCACACTCGTTTTCACAAGTCTAATTTACCAAGGATTTACAAACTCAGACACCAAATCCATTCTCTTCGTCAAGGTAGTATGGATCTCTCTTCATATCATACTAAGATTCAATCATTGTGGGAGGAATTATCTAGTACACAAGTTATTGCTCAAACTGTGGAAGAATTGATGGCTGAAAAAGAAATCAATCGTGTTATTGATTTTCTTATGGGACTTAATGATTCTTATGAGAACATTAGGAGTCGTATTCGATGAAAAAGGTTCTACCATCATTATCTCGAAGTGTATAATCTTCTAGATCAAGAAGATAGTCAAAAATCAGCTATTACTCTCCAAGATGAAGTTTCGCTTCGCTTTTCAAGTATCTCGGGTTGCGGGACGGAATAAAGGCTTTAGTGGATCTACCACTTCGGGATATCGATCCGGGAATTCTAGTGGTTATGTCTGTTTCTAATCGGTCTTCGTGGAATCAATCTGGTGGTTCTAGTTATCGGAGAAGAGAAAGACCAGCTTGTACATATTGTGGCAAGGTTGGACATATCATGGATCGTTGCTACAAGAAATTTGGTTATCCAAATAGTTTCAAAAACAAGCAAGGTTCTGATAAGACTGTTCCAGCTTTGGCAAATATGGCCATTACAGATGCATCTGAAGACGTTCAATCACTTACCACTGATTTATCCAACTCTCAGATACAACAGCTTGTGTCCTTTCTCAGCACCAAGCTTCAGACTCCTACTTCCACCATCAATCCAGAAATACACTCAGTCTCAGTAACTTCCAACACCATTCCTTCATCAACCACTAATTGCCCAATTCTTGGTACATTTTATCCCTCTATCCTTTGTTCTTTTACCGGAATTGATAGGCCTTATGTCTGTTCAGTTAGTAGCAATCTCTCTGCTATTAATGCTTGGGTTATAGATACAGGAGCAACTAATCATATCTCTCATGATAAATCACACTTTCACACTTTCACACTTTCAAATCTTTACCAAATACTACAGTTACTCTTCCTACTGGAATTCTTGTGAGCATTGTTGGGATAGGTTCTATAATTTTGGGTAGTAACCTTGTTCTTAAGGATGTTCTGTTTATTCCCCAGTTCAAATTTAACCTTCTTAGTGTAAGTTCATTAACTAAGTCTATGGGTTGTCGTGTATGGTTTGATGAGTCTTCTTGTGGTATTCGTGGTCATACTCGGGAATTAGCGATTGGAATGGGTAGACAAGTTGGTAATCTCTACTTTCCGGACATAGAGTCGGTTTCTTTCCAAGGTATTCCATCTTCTTACATTGCTGCAAATGTTGTTGACCATATTGTATGGCACAAACGTCTAGGTCATCCTTCTTTATCCAAACTTAAACCTATTCAGTCTCTTTTACATTTTCCTAAACGAAACTTGATGATGATTTTCATTGTAAAATTTGTCATCTTTCAAAACAAAAACATTTACCATTTGTTTCCCATAATAATATTTCTGAAAAACCTTTTGACTTGGTCCATATTGATACTTGGGGTCCTTTCTCTAGTACAACACATGATGGTTTTAAATATTTCCTTACCATAGTTGATGATTGTTCAAGGGCAACTCGGGTATATCTTCTTAGGAATAAGTCGGATGTTCTTCATGTTTTTCCTGTTTTTGTTGAGATGGTAGAAACTCGGTTTGGGTCTAAACTTAAGAGGGTTAGGTCCGACAATGCTCCAGAACTCAACTTCACAAAATTCTATCAATCAAAAGGGATTTTACCTTTTCACTCTTGTCCTGAAACTCCACAACAAAATTCTGTTGTAGAGAGAAAACATCAGCACATTCTTAATGTTGCTAGATCTTTATTCTTTCAATCTCATATTCCTCTTTCTTATTGGGGTGATTGTATACTTTCTGCTGTTCATCTCATCAATCGTTTACCATCTCCTCGTTCTTCACAATAAAAGTCCTTTTGAAGTTCTTACAAAACAATCTCCCGATTATAATCAACTCAAAGTTTTTGGTTGTCTTTGTTACTCTTCTACTTCCCCAAAAAGCGGACATAAATTTGAACCCCGAGCCAAAGCATGTGTATTCCTTGGTTACCCAGCTGGTTACAAAGGATACAAGCTTTTAGATCTTGAAACCAATGTGATTAGTATATCTAGACATGTTGTGTTTCATGAAGAGCTCTTTCCTTTTGCCAAATCAGAACTTTCTCATGAAGATTCTGCCTTTTTTCCTGATTTGTTCTCTTCATCTTCTATGGATACATCAATTCCTGGTTCTGAGGCTTCTCTCTCATTACCTTCTGTGGAGATTGTACCTTCTGTACATCCCATTGATGTTCCTCAACCTTCTGTTGAAACATCCCATAGAAGAGTCAAACGACTCGCTTACCTTCAAGATTATTACTCGTCATTCAGTTAAATCTTCAACCATACATAACATCTCTCAATTTCTTTCATATGATAAAGTTAATCCACTTTATCTCTCTTTTTTGGTGTGCCTTGATAAAGAAAAAGAACCCCAAACCTATACCGAGGCTAAGAAATTTCTGGTTTGGTGTGGAGCTATGGAAGAAGAAATTGATGCTCTTGAAGGGTCACGGACTTGGTCAAGTATGTTCTCTTCCACCCGACAAGTTTCCAATTGGTTGCAAATGGGTTTACAAGGTCAAATTTCACTCAGATGGAAAGGTGGAGAGACATAAGGCTCGTTTGGTTGCAAAGGGATACACGCAGGTAGAAGGGATAGACTATCATGAAACTTTCTCACCTGTTGTTAAGCTTACCACAGTGAAACTTCTTCTGGCTTTAGCAGCTATCCATGGTTATTCTCTTCATCAACTTGACATCTCCAATGCCTTTCTTAATGGTGATCTTGATGAGGAGATTTATATGAAGCTTCCACCAGGATATGCTACTCGTAAGGGGGACTCTTTACCTCCAAATGTTGTGTTGAAGCTCAATAAATCTCTTTATGGTTTAAAACAAGCTTCTCGTCAATGGTTTCTCAAGTTTTCCACCACACTTTCTTCATTGGGTTTGGTTCAGACACATTCAGATCACACATGCTTTCTCAAAACCACAGATACTCTCTTTTTGTGTGTTTTAGTTTATGTTGATGACATCCTCATCATCTGCAATTCGGATTCGAAGTTGATCTTCTCATAAAACAGACTTCAGGATCATTTTAAACTGCGTGATTTGGGTGAGATGAAGTATTTCTTGGGTTTGGAAATAGCTAGATCTGATTCAGGGATTCATGTCTGCCAAAGAAAATATGCCCTTGATTTGCTTGATGAAACAGGGATGCTTGGTTGTAAACCTTCTTCCATTCCAATGGATCCTCATGTGAAATTTTCCAAGGATAGTGGTGGTGATTTGGTGGATGCCGAAGCTTATCGTAGACTTGTTGGGAGGTTGATGTATTTACAGATTACTAGACTCGATATTACATTTGCTCGTTAACAAGCTTAGTCGGTTCTCGGGAGCTCCTAGGCAAGCTCATCATCAAGCTCTCTTCAAGATACTTCAATACATCAAAGGAACCATTGGACAAGGTCTGTTCTATTCTTCTAATTCCGAACTTCAACTTCGGCTTTATGCTCGATGCGGATTATGGAGCTTGTCAAGATACCCGCGATCTACTACCGGTTATCGTGCCTTTTTGGGTAACTCCTTGATCTCATGGAAGTCTAAGAAACAAGAGGTTGTTTCTAAATCCTCTACCGAAGCCGAATATAGGAGTATCTCTTATACTTCGATGAGATTGTTTGGCTCACTTATTTCCTCGAAGAACTACAAGTCTCATTGGTCAAGCCAACCCTATTCTTCCGTGACAATACCTCTGCCATGAATCTTACACGAAACTCGTGTTTCATGAGCGTACCAAACATATTGAAAAAGATTGTCATAGTATACGTGAGAGGCTAGTTGCAGGTTTGTTTAAGCTTCTTCATGTTCGATCCCATTTACAGCTTGCGGATGCTTTCACAAAGCCATTGTACCTCGCTTCGTTTAATAAGTTGTTTGGCAAGATGGGTCTTCTCAATATCTTCGTCCCATCTCGAGGGGACTATTAGTTTGTATAGTCATATTTGGTTTTGTGAATAGGGATAGAATAAATCATGTTTAGTAGGTGTTTGGCTATAGTCTTTAATGTTGTATATAAACATATTTCTTGTATACTTTGATAATTAATGAGAATGAGATTAATTAAGTAATACTATTAAATAGTAGATTTTCTAACTTTTTTTTTGTAGAAGATGTTTACAAACAATGGAATTAGAAAGGTAACTTACATTAAATTGAATCTACCATAAATTAAAATACATAGATACAACAATTCAATTTTGTTTCAAATCTACAAAATCTATGTATTAACCCAAGTGTTTACAAGTGGAGATTTGATACTCCCCCAATTTGTCTAAATATATTAGTGGCTTCATGACATAAAAAGAATCGTATACTTATAACTTGAATATTTTTTTGGAACAGATTCTCGAAATAGAAAATAATCAAAAAGTTAGTAATCAAATATGACATAACTAAAGAAGATGTTATACAAGACCAAAAGTATATGAACTTTTAATTCCTTTTATTACAGTATCTCTCACCTAGCCAAAAGACATACCTTAAGCTTTATAAATAAGAAGTAAGACAAGATCAATATTCTCACAATTTGTAACTCTTTTTTTTTTTTTATAACAAATCTTGACTAAAGAGAAAGAAAATGGCGAGACCGCGACTGCTTGTTGTGTCGATGTCTCTTCCGGTAACTGCAAAGAGGACTGGAGAAGAGTCATGGTCTTTCACCATGAGTCCTGGTGGTCTAGTTAGTGCTCTTCTAGGTAAAAGAAGATATGCAACTATTATATATATATTTGTAACATAGTAGTAAATGAAACTATAAGAACATGCTTTAGATATTAATTAATTGTGGTTATCTCTTAATTAATTAAAGGTTTGAAAGAGTTTGAGACCAAATGGATTGGATGGCCTGGAGTAGATGTCCACGACGCTGTCGGAAAAAAGACACTATCCGTTGCTTTAGCTGAAAAGGTATTGGTCGCAATTTCGCGCTTCTTCTGTTTGGACTCAAGACTGTTTCTTGTTTTGTAACAAAGAATCTACACTACTTTATAATAACCATATAGTATTATTTAACAATATGATGATTAATTTAACTCTTGTTTTTTTTTTTGGGTTTATATAATAGGGATGTATCCCAGTGTTTCTAGAAGAAGTATGTGACCAATACTACAATGGCTATTGCAACAACATCCTTTGGCCTATATTTCACTACTTGGGAACACCACCGGAATATCGAAACGACGCGACCATAACATACCAGTCACAGTATGATGCGTACAAGAAAGCAAATAAAATATTCTTTGATGTTGTGAAAGAGCATTATGAAGAAGGAGATGTGATTTGGTGCCATGACTATCATGTGATGCTTCTTCCTCAATATCTTAAAGAATACAATAGTAAGATGAAAGTTGGATGGTTTCTTCACACACCTTTCCCTTCCTCTGAGATGTACAAAACTTTGCCTTCGCGGTCCGAGTTGCTTCGTTCTCTTCTTACTGCTGATTTAGTCGGGTAAGTAAATATATCTTTTTTTTACTTTTAACACTTTTGTAGTGTAACTATTTGGAGTATAAAAAGGGTTATGTTTTTTTTCTTCTTCTATAGGTTTCATACATATGATTTTGCAAGACATTTTTTGAATGCATGCATGTGTATACTTGGAGTGTCAGCAACATCTGAAGGAATTGTTGATGAACAAGGAAGAGTCACTCGTGTTGCTGTTGTAATGACCCTTCTTTTATCATATATAAGATTTGTTATTTTGCTATAATGATAATATAATATTCTCATCATATATTAATTTGGATTATATATATAGTTTCCTATAGGGATAGATCCAGAGAGGTTTATAAAAACAAGTGAACTCTCTGTGGTCATTCAACACATGAAGAAGTTTAGAAACGATTTTGGTGGCAGAAAGGTATAGTTATATATATATATATATATTTAATGATTAATTGAAGAGAACATTGTAACAACATATAGTATTTGACTATTTATTTTTGTTGTGGTGACAGTTGATATTAGGTGTTGATCGTCTAGATACTATCAAAGGGATACCACAAAAGTATCAAGCATTTGAGAAATTTCTAGAGGAAAATGAAGATTGGCGTGGTAAAGTAATGTTACTTCAAATAGCAGTACCAACAAGGAATGGTATTGGTGAATGTAAGTCCTTCTTCTTATTAATTTTTTTGGTGTTATTTATATATATTAATATGCATCAAATTAATTAATATAAATGTGTGTGTGTGTTATATTACAGATCAAAAGATAAAAGACCAATGTCATCTAATAGCTGGTCGAGTCAATGGTCGTTTTGGTTCCATCTCTTCTGTTCCAATAATTCACTTGGTTTGTTATTTTTATATTTGTCACAATTTATATATCTTTTCGTATAGTTTGTTGATAAATATTTAATCATATTTCTATTTTAGGATTGTTTTGTTGCCTTCAATGAGTTATGTGCACTTTATGCCATCACGGGTAAAGAGGCCTAATACTAAATGTGTTGATTTTGGTTTCAAGTTACTGTCAATGTAACATTAAGAGTTTTTTTTTACTATTCTTTCTTCAGATGTGTTGCTTGTGACATCTTTGAGAGATGGCATGAACCTTGTGAGTTCTGAATTTATTGCTTGTCAAAAAGCAGAGAAAGGTGTTCTTATTTTAAGTGAGGTAATTAAAATTTAGATAGTTATAAATGTTACAATTATGAAGCTAATTTTTCTATATATAATGCTCAAAAATACAATTATTAATGTATGAGATTATCAATAGTTTGCAGGAGCTGGACAGTCACTTGGTGCTGGTGCACTTCTTGTGAATCCTTGGAACATTATAGAAGTCTCTACTGCCATTAAAGAAGCTCTAAACATGTCACCAGAAGAAAAAGAGAGAAAACATAAAATCAATTTTGAGTATGTGAAAACTCATTCTACTCAACAGTGGGCAGATGATTTCATGAAGTATGTCCAAAATCATAACATTAATTACTTCTCTTTAACAACTTATCTCAAGTTTTGTTCCTTTTAGTTTAACTTTTTTCTCTGCTTTTTTTCGCAGTAAACTTATCGATGTTACATCTAAAGAGGAGCTACAAAATGGAAATGTCCCACATGAACTTCCACAACATGATGTAGTTCAACAATATTCGAAATCAAAGAATAGACTAATAGTTCTTGTAAGTGTTATATAATCTATCAAGATGATCATGTACATATATCTATATTCTTGTGGTTACTTGATCTTTGTAAATGTGAAAATATGTTCAGGGTTTCTATGGAACACTCACTAACCCGAATAAGAACCAAGAGAGAAATGGCGACGGAGTGAATCTTGAACTTCACCCACAGCTAGAAGAAAGACTAAAGACATTATGCAATGATCCTAAAACAACAGTTGTTGTCCTGAGCAGAAGTGAAAAGACCAGATTGGATAAAGTATATACTTCCTCTCTATTATATATACTTACTTTAAAATTTTCACATTGAGGACTGATTTAGTACCTTGAAAACCAGAACTTTGGAGGATACAATATGTGGCTGGCCGCAGAAAATGGGATGTTTCTAAGGCATACAAGTAGAGAGTGGGTGGCGAAAATGCCGGAACATAGTAATCTTGACTGGATAGATGGTGTCAAGGTTAGTACATATTCCTTTGAACACATGTTTGATGATGATACTTTACCTTTCCTCAATCTTATGTGGTTGTTTTGTCCAGCATGTATTCAAGTACTTCACTGAACGAACACCGGGATCCTATTTCGAAGCAAGTGAGACTTCACTTGTATGGAACTATGAAAATGCAGGTAATTACTTTGTACTTATAGACATGAAACCAAGTATACAGTTTGACCTGACTCACATTCAATTGGGATGTCCTAAACTAACCTCAAAGAGCCTATTGTATCCTAGATGTTGAATTTGGGAGAGCTCAAGCAAGAGACATGCTACAACATTTGTGGGCAGGACCAATCTCTAGTGCATCAGTAGATGTTGTTGGAGGTTACCATTCTGTTGAAGTCCATGCTGTTGGTGTAACAAAGGGAAGTGCAATGAACCATATCCTTGGCGAAATAGTACTGCACAATAAGTCAATTACTACACCAGTTGATTATGTCTTATGCATTGGTAGTTTCTTGGGGAAAGTAAGCTTCTTATCTTAAACCATATATTGATTGTGCCCTTTCATAGAAACTATCCATGGATATTGATACAAAAGGTTGATACAGGATGAAGATATTTACGCCTTCTTTGAGCCCGAGTTAACCAAGAAAACAAAGTCTTCTCCTTCTTCAGGCAATGGCTCCCCTAAGAAGGTCTTATCGACTGTCGTTGATCTCAAGGGAGAGGATTACTTCTCTGTAGCTATTGGGAAAACTCACACAAAGGCTAACTATTTCCTTGACTCATCTGATGAAGTTGTGGAATTGATCAACAAGCTTTGCACACACAATAACAGTGCTTGATTCATCATCTTGTGTCAAAATGATTCTGTTAGAGAAATTATCTCAATAATACCATAAATAAAGATTTTGATTGGTGCCTTTCTCTCTTAATAAAACTCATATGTAGTTCTCTTTTTTCTAATTTCTGTCTGCTATCTTTTATTATCTGTCTCTTATCTATTGTGTGTGTTGAAGTTTCATGCACTTGTATTGAATTTGGAGCTATACTCTTAAGAGATTCTAGACAAACCAACAAAAGGAATGTTCAATTGCAATAGAGATGGTAGACAATCTCAGTTTAAAAGAACAAACGTAGACAAACTAATGAGATCTCAAGAAGACAGAGATCAAACACCTTAGAGCTATACTCTTTTAAAGATTTGAGACAAATCAACAAAGGAATGTTCAATTGCAATAGAGATGGCAAAAGGAAGTAGTGACATCACATCTTACTTTATTTATGGCTGCTGCTGCTGCTGCTGCTTGTACTCTTCTTTTTCAGTAAGTTACCGAACTTTCGGAGCAAAGGCTTCTTCTTTTTCTGCTGTTGTTCCTTTGAGAGAAGCAGGCTTCCAGAATCTTCGGTGTGTTCTGCTGAAGACAAGCCATTGCTTAACTGATCGAAGTTTTCGCTGCCTTCCTCTTCCGCAAAGTCGTGTTCTGTCTCTCTTTCTGAAGAAGCTTCTCTCTTTTCTATATTGTAGCCTTCCCAGGCCTTGACTTCCCCTACCATGGAGTCTTCATCTTTATCTCCTTTTCCTACCTCTTCAACTTTTTGAGCTAGCAAATGGATTGCTATCTCCTCTTTCAAGTGTTTATCACTGGCTTCCATTGGACTTTCTTGTACTGTGTGTTCTTCTTCGGTTGTAGTAACCTCGTCTCTGTGCCTGGAACCATTTTGCTTCGAAGATGCTACAACCTCTGGGAGAAAGTCATAATCTTTCTCGGTGTAACTGACCTTGGCCCCATTTTCATTTGGTTTCTCTTGTGTTGAAGAAGCTTTGTCTAGATAGTTTGATAGCTCTTCGACCTTCTTAAGAGCGGAAGCTTCCCTGGCCTTCAGCTCATCGTTATCTTGAATTACAGTCTGCAACTCGACTTCTTTGTCAAGGAGACTCTCTTTCATCTTCATCAACTCCTCTATCTTCTGCACCGCTGAAGCTTCACGCACCTTGAGCTCTTGATTTTCTTGATTGATTCTTTGAAATGCATTCTCTTTATCAAGCCAACTTTGCTCGAGATGTAACAACTCATCAATCTTCTTCAAAGATGACGCTTCCTTGGCCTTAAGCTCCTCATTTTCATGGAAAACACCCTGCATCTCTTTCTCTTTATCAAGTAAACTTTGTTTAAGATGTGTCAACTCCTCAATCTTCTCAAGTGATGAAGCAGCTTTAGCCTTGAGATCCTCATTTTCGACAATTCCAGTCTTCAGCTCATCCTCTTTATCAAGTAAACTCTGTTTAAGATTTGTCAACTCTTCAATCTTTTGAATTGATAAGGCAGCTTTGGCCTTGAGCTCCTCATTTTCGATAATCGCAGTCTTCAGCTCATTTTCTTTATCAACAAAATCTTGTTTAAGATGGGACAACTCCTCTATTGTCTTAAGTGATAAAGCCTCTTTGGATTTGAGCTCCTCATTTTTGCAAACAACATCCTGTAACTCACTTTCTTTCGCAAGCAAGCTTTTATTTAGATTCAATAGCTCTTCAATCTTTTTTTCAGCTAGAGAGTCCTTGGCTCTTAGGTCCTCAATCTCAAGCACCATACCATGCATCTCATTCTCTTTATCAAGAAAAACTTCCTGAAGCTTCGCTAACTCTTCGATTTTCTTAAGATAGGCAGCCTCCCTTTCTCTAAGCTCTTCATTTTCTTCAGTAAAACTCTGGAGTTTGGTTTCTCTATCAGCGACGGTTTCGTTTACCTTTGACAACTCCTCAATCTTCTTATGATAAGAAGACTCTCTTTCTCTTAACACTTCGTTTTCCTGAACAACGGTCTGCAGTTTGGTTTCTTTCTCAACTAATCTTCCATTCGATAATGACAACTCCTCGATCTTCTGGATATGTACAGCCTCCCTTTCTTTAAGGGCTTCAGCTTCTTGAATGGTACTCTGAAATTTGGCTTCACTATCAACCAAACTCTCATTCACTGCAGACAAATCATCAATCTTCTTCAAACAAGCAAGCTCCCTTCTTCTAAGCCCCTGGGCTTCTTCAGCAATGCTCACCAGTTTGGTTTCTTTCTCAACCAAGCTCTCATTTGCTACTGACAACTCTTCAATCTTCTTGAGATAATCATTCTCTCTCCCTCTGAGCTCTGCCGCTTGTTGAATGATGCTTTGAAGTTTTGTTTCTTTATCCACCAAGCTTTCCTTCACCTTTGACAACTCATCGAATTTTTCCAGAGAAAGAACCTCCATTTCTCTGAGTTTTCTGGTTTCTGCAGCAGTGTTCGTTATCTCGTCTTCTTTCTCCAACAAGGTTTCTTTAAGTTTTGTGCTTTCAGCTTTCGCTTCTGCAACTCTTTCCTGCAGATCCTTAATCTCTTCCCCAAGTTCCTTAATATTCTTTTTCGTATTGTCTACTTCTTCTTTTGCTGCACTTGCTTCATTTTCCTTAAGATTAAGCAAATTCTCCACACTGCTAAGTTCTTTCTGCACAGATAACTTTTCCTCTTCCGATTTCTTCAAAGATTCCATCAAATGAATTGCTCGCTGTTCCCATAAGGCGTTCGAAGTAACAGTGTTCTCTAAACTTCTTCTCAAGCTATGAATTTCATTTGAAGAATCTTCAAGCAATTTTTCATACTTCTCATTTGTCTCTTTCGCAGCCAGCTTCAAACTTTCAATCATTGTTTCACAATGTTCGAGCTCTGCTTGACATGTCAAGAGCTTCTCTTTAGCTTCCTTTGCTTCCATAGACACTTCCTGCAAATTCAAAGTTAAGCTTTCCACACTTTTTTTTTCTTTCTCCTCTTCCTTCTTAGAGTTTTCTAACTCTGCTATAAGTTCCGTCTTTTCATTCACTAGGTTCTGAATATGAGATGTTGCAGTCTTCTCATTCTGCAAAGCCGTAGCCCTTTCTTCTTGGGCAGTTTCAAGGTCAGATTTTATTGACTCGACAAGCTTTTCAAGCTCAGAAGTTTCCTCTTTTAAAACACAGACCTGACGTTGCGAGTCCTGAAGATCTGTTTCCTGCCTTGCACTTGTTATCACCAGTGACTCAACCTTCTCTTTTAATGCAGCATTGGCCAACTCTGCCTCGTGAAGCGCGTGGCGGTTTCCCTCTAGCTGCTTCGTAGCTGAATCTAAAGAATCTGAAGCCGATGTCTTCAGCTTATTTGATTCTTCAAGTTGTTTTTCGAGTTTACAAACCTCGTTCTTCAACTCCGCTGCTAAGTTATTAGCGCAAGATTCAGCCATTTTAGCAGCTTCGAGATCAACGTGAAGCTGTTCGATGGATTCTTCTCGAGTCTTCAGCGTATGCTCAAGAATACTAACTTTCTCAAGTTTCTCATTCAATGATTCGATTTCGGATTTCAGTTTAGAGACAGCCTCATCTCCTTCAGTAGTCTTCTTCTGTTCCTCTGAACCTACCAAAGCCTTTAAGTGGCTTAACTCGGAAGAAAGAAACTCCGCCTTCTCGGCCTGAATTTCAGCAATCTTTGTGGCCTCCTCAGCATGACTGAGCGCCTTGTTTTTAGCCTCCGCAGTCATAGCCAGTTCTTGTTTTATCCTCTGAAGCTCTTCAGTGGTGGACAGAAGAGCTGAGATGTCCAAAGCATGCTGGCTTCTAATAGACTCAACCTCTTTCTTCCAATGTATTTCCTTCTTGTGAACCGCTTCGATCCCCGCCTGCTCTAACTCAACCGCTTGGAATTTCTCAATCTCGGAGCTCTCCTCGGCACGCTGCTTTGCTGCCAAGGCCTCTATAAGCTTCTCATTGGCTTCTTTAGTCAGTTTCTCAGATTCTTTAAGTTCATCAAGAGCTTTAGCTTTGTCTATCTTGAGCACTGCTATTTGCTCATTCGCTTTCTTCAAATCTTCTTGAATCTGAGTCAGCTGAGCCTTCAACTCAATTCCCTTCCCTAACCGTGACTGCGATTTCTATAACCCCCGAAACAATGATAACAATTAGAATAGTTGGATCAAAGAGAAGCATCAAGTTATCAATAAGGATAGGACTTGGTTTCTACTTGCCTCGGGCGGTGTAGGAACTCTAGCCGTCCTACGGTCAGGAGAAGGCTTGGAGTTAACAGTCTGTGGCGAACGGTCTAGTGAGAGACGAGTGCCGTGCACCGGAGATGGCGAATTGCTATCGGATTTAGACCCTGTTGGTTTGTTCAATCTTGATGGTGGTGGAGATGGTTTGCTTCTAGGAGTCTCCATTAAACCAGTTCTACATCATCAGAAAAAAGTACAATATCACAATCACATCAATGTAACATACAGATCCATCACATTTCCCTGTTGAATCCTATGGGATCTAACTAAAGTTAAACTAGTTTCCACTTTCAAGATTCAAAATCTAGGAACAGGATCTATCACAGGTTAGAGATCTAGAAAAGATGTAGTGACCAAAACAGAAGATGAAGACTTTTAAAGACAAAGACAAGTGACTTTCTGCAAGATCCAATCTTAATTATTTGGGAAATTCAGATAAATAGTAACAAAATCAATGCAAACAAAAGAAACAGATCACTGAATATATATTCAAAAAGAAAAACAAAGCTCGCTTCCACACAGAGAAAGTGACCCACATAGAATCCAAAAACAAAGAAACTACATTTTCCGACAAAGAAAGAAGAAGACAGTGTTCAGATCCAATTGTCTTTCCAAGTTAAAACTAGTTTAGTTCTACAATGAATAAACAAGTAAAGATCCTCACTTTGTTCTGGACGCCATTGCTGTCTAAAGAGAACACCTTTAAAGGAAGGAGATGCTAAAATTAGAAACCCAGAAATTATAAGAGAAAATGTTGAGGAAGCTAAATCTCAGGCATTGGTCTTGAACTCTGAAACAGGGAGAGTAAACAAAGAAAAAACACAGATCGATTATGTCTTCTTCTTCTTCTTCTTCACTGGGTAGGATTGCTTCTTTACAAAGTCTTCAACTTTTTATTATCAAAGAAAATAAAAATAAAAATAATTAGTAAATGGGGTTATGCTGTTCCCAGAGTGGTCTCCCTCTCTCTCTCTCTTTTCTTTCTCTCTCTATCGTCTTTTTCTTTCATTTTCCCGGTTTGTTTTTTTTCAATTTTTAATAGAAAAGAAGAAAGAAAATACGTGGGGTGATGTGAAATTACGAAAATGCCCATGGGGTTTAAAAGTTGGTTGCATTTGCCTGCAATAAAGGGAATGAATAATAATAACAATTAAAAAAGAGGTGCATGTGTGGACCAAACTAAATAATATGAAATTGACGTTGGCAAAGAGAAGAAAACTACTAAAATCTCTAGTGATGTTAGTAATAATCTTAAGATCTCAATTTTTTTGATCATGTGGACTTGCCATGTGCTTTTTTTCCAATCATTTATTTATTTATATTGTAATAACTCAATCATACACAATACAACTCTTATTATTCTCACTTCACATTATTTTTGTTTCTTTCTTTAGATCTTGGAAACTATATTTGTATATTAAGATTTATTGTGTGAAATGTGGGTATTATTATTATGCATGTGATTTGGAGGCAATTCTAGGCTGTACATGTAGACTGATTTTTTTTGTTAAGGAAATGCATGTTTTTTAGCTAGAATTAGTACAAACTATTTTAAATTTATAATTTAAGTTCAAATTAATCATTAATTATTTTTTCAAGTTCATGTTTTTCTTCGATAAAGTTAGTTAATGTAATTGAAAGATAAAGGCTCCGACTGGTGACTCGAGTTACTGAAGTTGAGTTACAAAATGTGGTATATTTTGCAGTAGCTTGTAGTAAAAAAAATGTGGTAGAAATTGTATTAATCGGAAGTTTGCAGTAGAAATATGAGTTAACATTTTTGAAAAAAAAAAACTGATTGGTAACTTTTATGATGTATAAGTTGGATTATCAATTTTAATAGAAAAAATCTCAACTCAAACATAACTCATAAATAATTATTGATGTTGAATAAACTTTTGAATTAACAATTTTACAAAGGAGTAACTCAAATTTATAACTCAATCATACCACATTCTAACTCAAACTTAACTTCAAAAAGTTTGGTTTTATACATGATTGGTAACATTTTTGAGTTGTCTTTGAGTTAAACACATAACTCAACTTAACTCAATAGTAACTCAAGTTACCAATCACACCCAAAAACTAATCAGAAAAAGAGTTATTTAACAAAATCAGTAACAATCAAAATTAGTTCAAAGGCATATATATATAATATAGTTATATCCTTAAATCATTCTAATTTGGAAATTAGATCACACGTCAAATTTGATGTTAGTTAAAGTGTTGCTCGTTTACTATTATATCTTCTCTTGGGTGAGATTTGTTTTTTCCCGGTTGGTGTAATAAAATTGTCGACTCATTTAATTATGAAATTAACAAAAATAAAATTGTAAATGTTTGGCGTTTATGTTTGGACCAACACCATAGCCCAAAAACACACCAAAAAAGACAAACCTTTTCCATAAGTGCATGGAGGTGAAGTAGTCAAAGGAAGATCCTCATGAATGAGTCAAGAAGATCCTTTGAGTTTAGAGTGAGTCAAAATATCTCACGTGATTTACAAAGATCATTGACCTCGTCCAAAGATGTAATTAACAGACCAACCTAATATCAAGTGAGACATACCTATGCTATGCTATGCTATGTTGATGAAAATTATAATAAAGTTATTTGGTAGATTGGCTCAATAATAATAATAATAAATGATAAAAGGCCAATCTAAGATATTATTAAGAAATCAGTCGAAACAGGCCTAAACTAAAAAAGTTGATTATTAAAATAATATAGGCCCATAATGAATCATAAGTAATAAAAGGCCCATTTATAACTGAAACTGATATCTTTTGTCCCACATCGGTTGTGTAATGACAATAAGCTGTGTTTATATAGCGAAGAAGTCACGAAGATGATTGTCCCTTCGGGGACATCCGATAAAATTGGAACGATACAGAGAAGATTAGCATGGCCCATGCGCAAGGATGACACGCACAAATCGAGAAATGGTCCAAATTTTTTTTGCCAAAATAAAATATCAAATCGATTTTCACCTTTCAAAGTCTTCGATTTTGTCTCTTGATTTTTGTAATTTACACTTTAGCAGTCTGTAACAGCAAATAAAAAACTATATACGAAAATGTTACATACAAATATTTAAATGTCTCCCACCAAACGATGAAGAGAAAGTCAATTTTGCAGAAGCACTAGTACTACATGATAACAAATAATCAATTCATCAAGCTAGAGAAGTTTTTGATCAAGACCCAACATCTGTTCCAACACCAACGTTGTTGGTACGGAAGGCGTGTGCTTGAGCCAGCTCTACCGCGTCCTGAACCCTAAGCCTGGTTCCTTGTTGACCTACCACGGTGGCTGCTATCGTAGCAGCCAAATCTCCCATTTCTTTCAAGTCAGAGACACCTCTCAAGATACCATACAAGATCCCTGAAGCGTATGCATCTCCTGCACCGCATGTGTCTACTGGCACGCACGGTGATGGAGGAATGTATATGGCTTCTCCTTTTACGCCAATGTATGAACCGTTGATTCCATCGGTCACCGAAACAAACGGAACAAAGTGGCTTAAGTACCTTGTTGCTGAAATTGGGCTCTCCTCTGCTGAAAAGTGACAAAACGCTCTTGCTTCGTCGCTGTTTGCAAATATAATGTCTGCATAATTTCCCACAATGTCCCTGATGAAACACAAACAGATCAAGACAGAGACGGACACAGGCAAATGATTAAGATTAACTTTGGAGCATAAACAACAAATTCACCATCTAGATTCAAGTGTTAATATATTCACATCCGGAGGCATCAAAGAATCTATGACTAATCAAGTTACAAAAGCTAATCACCATTATTTCAAGCAAAAAAACTCACCAGAAATCATCATAATGTCTCTCTATGCAAGACACATCAGATGCCGTCACAGCAACAAGTGCTCCATTTTTGTGGGCTTCTTCGCAGGCTTTTGTTATGGTCCTTATAGTATCAGGTAGCTCAAACAAATAGCCTTCCACAACAAATACATTTGTCTTTGATATCAAACTAGCCAAACAAGAATCATAGTTAACCACAGAAGATGTTCCCTGAAAATTATGCATAACAATCGGGTTTGTTATTTACTGTTTCTACCACTTGCTTCATCAGATTAGGCTCAACTTAACTTGTAGCTTCATGCAAACAATCTATCTAGCTCTATTTTAGTAAGATTGTAACAGCATTTATCAGTTATCAGAAATCCTACCTGGTATGCAAGCATCGTGCGTTGTGCATCAGGAGTTGTCAGAACTATCACTGTCCCGGTTGTTCCGTCGTTGATCGGAGCAGAAAGAAAATTTACATTTGCTCGACGTAGTTTAGTCCTACAGAACACAAGTTGGACTTACCCTTGTGAGTAAACTAAACCAAACCCTCTTAAGGCAAGACACAACAACATCCGATAATGGGAACAACGGAAAAAGTAGTATGTATAAAGAGAGCTAAGAGTAAGACAGGTTTTGGGTACCTGTAAAAGCTACCGAGAGGGTCACCAGCAATACTCCCTGCCATTGCAACATTCAAAGGCCGGTCAGTGATGGATCGACAGCCTAATCTCGCTAGGGCAACGAGCGTGTTCGACAAAGACCCACCAGCAGCAGCCTTGTAGCTGCAACCATCCATTGCTTGTAATAATTTACCCCTCTCCTCGTGGTTTATCAGCTTCCTTGTTCCTTTCTCTAAGTCTAGCTTCTTTAAGAAATCATCATCCACAACTCCAGAGAAATCTACCTTAAAAACCATAACACAAGACAATCATCAGGTAAGGATGTACAATACAACTCAGATCAATAGAAGACATCACAAAGGCAGTGATAAGAAGCTAGAGATGTATTGTGTTCTTCAAAGATTCCTAAGCAGGCAAAAACAAAGAAGACAAAAACTAACCATAGCTTGGCCGAGACCAAGAACATCCCATCTCTCAGGAGATGAGCTAGCAGCACTGGGTTCAATCAATTCATCGTCATCATCTTCTTGATTTCCAATTCTCCCGATTTCTCCTTCATCCATATCATCTACTTCTCCTCCTCCTCCTCCGCCGCCGCCGCCGTTCTTACAAAGCTGCGATTTTTCCGCCATGGAATCAATCAACGAAGCTCTGAAACCGCCGAGAGAAGAGGGAGAGGTTCTGCTGCATAAAAGGGTTCCTTTGTGGTGGTGATATAAAGAGCAAATAGCAGAGAGAGAAGAGGAAGAGGAGGCATTATTAGAAGCGGGAAAGGCGGAGAGGGAGAAGGAGGAAAGAGATGGAGAAATTGGAGAGAGAAGCGAAAAAGCCATTTATTATTATTATGAGTCCTTGTCTTTCTTTTGGGATGAAGAGAGAAGATGAACAACCTCACATCTCCATCCTAACCGAAGAAGAAGAAGAAGAAAATGGTTTCTGCAACAAATCTCTCTCTCTCAGAGACGGCTTTGAGGATAAAATAATGAAATTCTCTACGCTTCTTTTCTTCTTCTTCTTAATATGAAGGAGGATTTAGTATCCTCTATTTTTATAATCACTGATTTGACTATTTACACACTTTTTTATTTTTATTTTTGTCAAAACACACTTTTTTATTTATCTCACTTTTGGGCACATCCATTTTTTAACCAGTCTCTGATCAGGATAACAAAACTATTATTAAACTTTGATAAACATTGTCGCCATATGTTTAGCATTTGCTAACAATTTACTAATCCTTATATATCTTCTTGTACCACACATTGTCTTCGTTTAGTAACTTTAGTTACCATTTAAAAGAGAATCTCTTCAACAACTACTTTCCTTTTACACCAAAACCATCAAAAGAGAGTCAAGACACAAAATCAGAATCAAGACATTTTAAAAACCAAATCTAGTCAAGCCAGAGCGAGGTGACTCCAAAGATGTTAGGACAGAGACTCATTTCCTCGAAAAACTGAAAAGAACCCGAAAATACTAAGAGAAGAAGAAACAAGAATGCACAATACCCTAATTACTCTTAAAACCTACAGTATGTATGGGAGCTGTGAGTCCAGTCTCTGTTGCAACTCTTTGATCTTCTCCGAAAGCTCCATCTTCTGCTCTTTATAGCTTCTAAGTAGATACTCTTTCCCATCTATCACTTCTTTAAGCTCACTCACTTCCTTTCTCAGCATCTCTACTCTTTCTCCATCCCTTGATCCTTTCTCACGTGCCTCGTAGTTGTTTTCGCTGTCCATAAACCCGTTCACGTGTCCGTTCCATGGTGCAACGGGAGATGTCTTGCCGTTGCTACTTGTGCATCCCACGCTGTGATCTGCGATTGCCTTTCTCAGTCTCTCAACTTCTCTGTCTGATTCAAACAGATCTCTGTTCATCGCGTCTAGCTGTGCCTGGAGATGGCTAGAGTGTGCCATCTGTGCGTTACACGAGTTTTGCTGCTCTAGAATCTGTTCCTGCATTTCTAGTATCATGTCGTCTCGTCTCTTCAGCTGTTGCCTCAGTTTCTGTATTACTTCTCGCTTGCTGAAGATGTCTGAGCTGGTTTCAGATACGCAGGGAGAATCCGAGCAGGTTGAATGGTGATTGCATGGTTTTGGGGGAAGTTCAAGGCGATCGGGAGAAGATGTCCACATGACTCCATTCTCTTTGCTATATGATGGAGCAGGAACTGTCACAAGAGGCAGTGACGTTTCTGATGAGGACACCATTTGCTCATTTTTCATCACTTTTCCGTCCACATTCTCGGCTTCTATACAAAGAAAAAGAAAAGTCTGATGAGATCGACACAAGATTGACTGCTCTAGACTACATGAATAGAGGAATTGGATATAAAAGTTTTTCAAAGAGAGCAGAATAATTATATCATAGTACAAATCTTGTAATATTTTAAGCATTCAGACCCTACACACCACCATCACTGGATTTTCTCGTTACCAGCCTCATTGATGCACATTATAATATGCACATTAAAGTTGAAAAAGAAAGTTACCACCACCTTGAGAGGAGCGGAAGCAACAATATTCATTATTATGTGCACAAGAAGATGCGTTGGAGTGCAAGCAACAACCTACATGTTTATGCCTCTCAGAGGTTCCATTGGCTGCAAAACAAACATTTATTAAGAGATAAAAACTGCAACCAAATTCTATAACACAGTGATTACATAAGTACCTTTCCAGCCAGCAGGGCCATTGGATTGAGGTTTGAAATCAAGCGACTGCTTAAGCTTGTATCCAAAGCGAATAGACAATGTACTCAACAAGGCACCACCAGCAATTAGGATCCAGTTTGGTCCTTGACCACAAGACTTCTCAGGTCGTTGATGCTTGGAACTGCCATTTCTCATTGTAGTCATTGTAAGAGAAAGTCAAAATGTTGATATCATCACAACATAACCTACATTAACAATAAGCAATGAATATCACAACATCATCAACGATGATGATGATAATTAAGATTTATTTCATAACAAGAAGACAAGAAACCTGATCTACAGTGAACAACAAGGGAAACACCCAGTAAACAGTTCTAACGCCACAAAAATGCATAATACCAATAAGAATCTATCACAGCAAAAAAGACACTGATTCTGAAATGAACAAGAAACCATTTCTCGTAGTCTTAATGGCTTAGAAAGCAGACGAATCAATGGAATCAAGTAATAGAGCTCTACCTCTAAAAAATTAAAATGGAGAAAATGAGAATCTGAGCTCCCTGAAGCAGCTTTAGAGATATACTTGACTTAAACATGAAGCATATAAAAAAGAGTATAAGACCACACACGCCATTAATATTGCTACTAAAACATCACAAACATCGCAATCAAGAGATAGAGGAAGGGACACAGTATATAAATCCGAGGAAAATCCCCCGACAATAATCGCGAATACAAACCTCATAAAGGGGATAAGCAAATAAGGAGCTCCGCGGTTTCGCTTTTGTATAGTTTTGAATCTTCGCTCTTCTCTTTTGCAGTTTCTAGAATCGCAAGCCGACGCCAGAGAAATCGCAGAGAGTAAGACTCCGCGAAGAATCGGCCGATGAGATTGTAAAACCCAGAGAGAGAGAGATGGAGGAAATAAACGGCGCCGTCACAGTCCGTTTGGTTTGGTTCCTTCCACCACTGTTAATTAAATAATTAACCGCACGCGTACACCACGTCCCATGGATGACGCTCACGGTCGTTGAGAAACGCAGCTCTATATTTTTGTTTTTTTTGTTCTCTCTTCTATAAAATTTGTAATAAGAGATCAATTTTTAATATTTTTGTAATTTTAATCACTGTAACTTAAACAAGAAATAAGCCATTTTATACTAGTTTTTGCTAAATTTGATTATTTCTTCTTCATAGTCTTGCCGTTAATATATTATAGAGTGATTTACACAATGGAGCACTTTTTAACACTTGCATATCAAAATAAGACACTTTTGTGATATGAGACACTTTTTACACTTTTTATTTTTTTAAATACGCTTTTACCCTTCGTAGTACACAAAAGTTGTGTACATAAAGTTGTGGATACACAACGTTGTAGTACATAAAGTTGTGGATACACAACGTTGATGTACGAAAGTTGTGGATACACAACGTTATGTACATAAAGTTGTGGATACACAACGCCGTGTACAAAAAGTTGTGGATACTGAACGTTGTAGTACGAAAGTTGTGGATACACAACGTCGTGTACAAAAAGTTGTGGATACGTTTTATGTTATGTGGACATACTTTTGTACAATTTCGTAAATGTATTTTAATTTATTGTAAAATATATTATTTCAATATTTTTTTTGTTTATCATATATCTATTTACATAAGTAATTTATATTTAATATTTATACTCCCATATGTTTTTGTAATATTCTTAATATGTGAATGAAACATGTTGATATTAATAAGTGAAAACATGAAAATTACATGTACATCAAAACATATAAATGTTTTAAATTCATTATTAAAACCTATTTATTCATTTTTGAAAATGAACCATCATATAATTTTAACTACAATTATAATTTATTTAAACTTGAACACAAATCATCATATGAATTGTCTATGATATATAAACTCATTGGAATAAAATTTAAACTCGTCCATTATACTTTGAACATTTGTACAATTCTATGTGGACATATATAAAAAATTAGATATTGACTAGTTGTCCACAAATGTTGATCCATTCATAAATAAAAGAGTGATTTACACAATGGAGCACTTTTTAACACTTACATATCAAAATAAGGCACTTTTGTGATATGAGACACTTTTTATACTTTTTATTTTTTTAAATACAGTTTTACCCTTCGTGTACACAAAAGTTGTGTACATAAAGTTGTGGATACACAACGTTGTGTACAGAAAGTTGTGGATACACAACGTTGTGTACATAAAGTTGTGGATACACAACGTTGTGTACAGAAAGTTGTGGATACGTAACGTCATGTACGTAAAGTTGTGGATACACAACGTCGTGTACAAAAGGTTGTGGATACGTTTTATGTTATGTGGACATACTTTTGTACAATTTCGTAAATGTATTTTAATTTATTGTAAAATATATTATTTCAATATTTTTTTGTTTATCATATATCTATTTACATAAGTAATTTATATTTAATATTTACACTCTCATATGTTTTTGTAATCTATATATATAAAGAAGAATGTGCTCTCTTCTTATGAAGACACATCATCAACATATATCTTTAAATTGTGACACATCATCAACATATTTGTTAATTTCAAAAATATTTTTTAAAATATTTTGTAAAATATTTTTTATAATTTAATAATTACAATAAAGTAACATTTAATTAATGGTTATACCTAGAAGTTGAAAAGGCATTTTTAATCTATTGAATATACGTTTATAAATTATAATTCTTTATAACAATTTTGTTTTAACATTATTCAATCTTATTAGGAAAATAAATATTTAGTAAATCATAAAATTTTTGCTTCATTTCACTAATTTATTAATTTAGTTTCATAATCTAAATACTAATATAATATGCATAATTTTTCTATGTGTAGTTATAAAGACTTATGATTAGAAGATATAACATTTATAGAAATTTAATTAGGAAAACTAGCGTTGGAGGCAAATTAAATTAACGGCATATATCGAAACTTTTTGGGTTTGTTGGATTTGAAAGGAATCATACTTTTATCGTTTGGAGGCAAAATTAATGGTATATATTGATTTTTGCATTCAACTATGCTCAAAATCTTATACGAAAGAAAGCTAAGAAAATTTGAGAAATTGAATTTTGAAGGAATATATTAAGAAAAGAGAAGTTGTGCTGGATTAGAAAAGAAAGTGTCATTGAAGAGAAAAAAACATATAACCTACATCGTCTATATTTCTTTAAAGAGCGAGTAAAATTCAACGTTATTTTTGGAAAAAAAATTATGATTTTACTTTTAGCAAAGTTAGTTTTACGGTGAAAAAATTATATTTTTCCTTAATTCTTATAATTAAGCTTCAAAAACAAATTCACTAATTTATAAATAGTTAGTATATAATTATTAAAAAGTATTGGACATGTTTTAATCTCCGTAAGTGTAAAGATTTACTGTTTAATTTACCTTCTACACATTTGCCTATTGTTCATTATACTTACCTATGAGTTTATTACTTACATTGAAAAAAATATTAGGGCTTATATGTTTATTACTTATATATGACACCAAAATTCACTTTTATCTTTGCTTGATCATATTCAATGAACTTAATCGACAATTAATCGTTGAGTAAGAATAGTTTTAAGATATATGACCAATTATAAAATGATTTAAGATATCATATGACTGAGAACAAAATTTTAAAATAATATGTAATCACTTGCAAAGAGTTGTTAGGAAATTGTATCAAGCGTCACACAAGAATAAAGTTTTGGGGTGAAAAATGATGTAGAAATTCACTAAAATAGTAGTTGAGACGTTAAAAATACTACCAAAAATTCTAATGATTGTGTAATCAAATATTATCACTTCATATAAAGTTATTGTCTAAAATAAATTATACAAATCCCGCCCGAAGGGCGGATTACCCACTAGTATTCTTAATAAATGTGAATGAAACATGTTGATATTAATAAGTGAAAACAATGAAAATTACATGTACATCAAAACATATAAATGTTTTAAATTCATTATTAAAACCTATTTATTCATTTTTGAACATGAACCATCATATAATTTTAACTACAATTATAATTTATTTAAACTTGAACACAAATCATCATATGAATTGTCTATGATATATAAACTCATTGGAATAAAATTTAAACTCGTCCATTATACTTTGAACATTTGTACAATTCAATGTGGACATATATAAAAAAATTAGATATTGACTAGTTGTTCACAAATGTTGATCCTTTCATAAATAAAATATATAAAAGAGGATATCAAAATATATATATTAAAATTTTATAAATCAATATACGAAAATAAATTATTTTATGTTACCCTAGAAAATTAAAATTAGAATGCAAAATAGAAAAATGAGAAAGAAAATGATTGTGAAATTTATGTTGAATAAATGAATTGAAGGGTAATTTAGTCTTTTATAACAATAAAGTGCCTCTATGTCAAAAAGTGCTCTAAAATGTAATTTGTGTTTTAAAAAGTGTGTCATGATGTAATTTTCTCTAAATAAAATATATAAAAGTGGATATCAAAATATAGATATTAAAATTTTATAAATCAATATACGAAAATAAATTATTTTATGTTACCCTAGAAAATTAAAATTAGAATGCAAAATAGAAAAATGAGAAAGAAAATGATTGTGAAATTTATGTAGAATAAATGAATTGAATGGTAATTTAGTCTTTTATAACAATAAAATGCCTCTATGTCAAAAAGTGCTCTAAAGTGTAATTTGTGTTTTAAAAAGTGTGTTATGATGTAATTTTCTCTATATTATAACAGTTTTTAGCTTGTTTTTATGAAAACGACATCCAATGTATGTATTTGACATCTTTATATTTGCTATTTTTATTATTAGTTTATTATAGTAGTTATTTAGTGGAAAACAACCAATCTAAAAAACAAACAAGCAACGAAGCAGATATTTGATTTAACGCACATACAAACTTCTCTCAGTTACAATAATCTCACGACAAAAATAAAAAAAAAGACATTTCAGTCAATGCCCTCAAGTATCATTGTGGCCACTACTCTTTTTCTTTTTCTTTTCCTTTTTACTAAACAAAAGTATTACATGGAAGATAATGTATGCATATAAAATAGTTAAGTATTACAACTCAAAACTAATCCTTTCACAGCAAACAAAACAAAAGATGTACTAAAAGTCAGTGCTAGGCAAGTAGTAAATATGATTTCACGATTTTCATCAAAGTCTCCACATGAAAGAACTTACAGATAACTTTGATTGCCTTGCTTTTTTAGTCAATAGGGTGCTTATCAATTTGTCGAGATGTGTAGTGCGCGGACAGCAAAAGCAGAGAAAGAAAAGCGCTGGCCACAAAGATCGCATCGAACCATCGATGATAGAAATCAAACTGAATGTCTCCTCCTAATACATCTGTTATTATCCCTCTGTTCCCAACAAAAAACAGCTCTTTCAGTAACAGAAGAAAGAAGTAGTGTATACATAGACGCAAGCAGCATCACCTAGTTAATTATTCTTTAGTATTAACTTACTATGAAACCAGAACAGAAAGGCGTACCTGTACTCATTTCTCAAGCTTTTTCTTATGAGCAGAATGGACGACAAGAAGTACATTCCCATTATTTCAGATAGGAAAAGAACGACGTTGCTTGAAGATCCACTCCCTACTCTTGAGACTGCAAAGAAGAACTGCATAATCGAAAAAACTTTGTAAGTTATTTACCAAAACTTATAACAGCATTTAGAAACAAAGCCTTTCATCTTCTTCTCTGTTATGTTCTACTATAATCACCATACAATCTCGAATCAAGTAAGTAGGCACAATTTGGATATTTGTGATGCGACTGCAACACTATTCTCAATTTAATCACTCTACATCTGCTATTCTTTGGATACATGTTCATGTGCTTTGCTCAAACAACTGTCGATGCCATAGAAGATTGCATATAGAAGAATTTTGTAATTTGAAAGCTTAAATCAGAAATCACCTTCATAAGATTCGTCAAGAACCCCCTCACTGATATCACGATCAACATCCCAATAAATAGCAGGGAAATATACTGAAAAATCAGAAAGGAAAGAGAAGAATTAGACCTAAGCTGCACAATTATGGGCAACTAGTATACACACAGGGAAACTTGAGAACTAGAAACGTATATTCGAAGGAGAAAATGTTCATCTAGTAAAACAACGGCAAAAAAACCGTGGCCTCCCTCATAATGACAAAAATTTTCACACCCATCGAAGTTCCTATGGAAGTACAGTTATTATTGGAAATAAAACTCTTTCGCTTTTCATATATAAAAAAGTCAAGAAAACCTGTGAGAGCAATGCCGCATCTACGCCTATATCAAAGAACTGCAAGAAAATGCTGATCATATTCGTGACAGGATCTTTCGTGCCCGCCTGTAAAGAAAGCATTCACCATGTCGTAAATAAATGATGATAGCCAAGACAGCATTCATCATAATGTTTACAAGCCAACATGAGCGTCAGAATACCTCCTTGAAAACGACACTTTGTAGAGACTGCAAATAAAACAAATGAAAGAAAAACACAAAAGTTAAGTTTTACATCCCAGGACATAAAGGGATCCCCAAAGGTTAAATATATCCATCAAATTTAGAATTTTGAAACTTTTGTACAAATGCCAATATGCATAGAGAAAACAATCTTCTCTTCTTTTCAAAAAGTAAACAAGCTCCGGTAAAATAAATATTTAAGTATTACAAAATGACCAGCCCTGACCACAAGAATCTTTTACTATGTGCATGCATAACTTTGGCATAGTTTTGCAATACTAGGATCTCATAGGGTTAGATATATTGAAGGCTAGCACCTCACATAAAGACAAATAAATTTACCTTTAACATCTTATACACACAGTATATGGAACATGCATAGCCAAGTAAGTTTTGCACATGACCTTTCCAAGTTCGAGAAAAAGCAGCGGCATCCTGAAGTTGAGAAGAAATTAGATGAATGTTTATAGGTATTTTATTACAGCTTTACTAGACCACCAAGAAAAAGCTTAAATAATAGACATTGATGGTCAAAGATGTCACTGAAACGACAAGAGTAAAACTCGGTAGTTAAATCAAAACTAATGGCACATTGTGGAAAGGAAACCTTTGCTTGGCGGAGTTCATAAATTTCCAGGAATAGCTGCTTTGACAACTCTTCCAAACCTTCCACCTCTGCCTCCATTAGCTTTATATCTGCAAAACATTAATGTCCTGAACTAATATCTCATGTTACGATTTACACAAAAATTCAAGATTTTTTTATCAAAACGTCTAGATTTTTTCAGCTTAGAGAAAAAAGATGAAAATGATATGTCAGATGAAGTTAGATGGCTTCGTTCACATAAAGTGAAACCTAATGGACTTACACAGTCAAAGTTTGCGCATATGTAAATCATTACTACTTACTAGGAAGATAATGATTTTGCAGCCACAACTACATCTAAAATAAAACATATAAACTGACCTTGCTCCTTCTGGTCATCCTGAACCGACCGCACAACAGTCCCAACAAATCTTCTAAATAAAGATTTACCCTTTTGATTCTGGAAGCCAAAATCACCATATGGTTACGCCCTAAGCTCATTACAGAATTAGCATAGAGAGAAAGCATAATTGTCGTACATTATATATTAGAGCATGAAGCATGTTCATAATCGACATGTACGTAACGAAATATCCCTTATCAGTCTATATAATGAACTTATGTGAACAAGTAGACTTTATGCATTTTGACTGATGCATTGAAAAATAAGTGTTATGATACAAAACCATTTCGGAGTCTGATGAATATTTGGACATAAAAGTACAAAATACAAGGATTTGATATAATAAAAGACGAGACCCATACCTCTTCTGATACTTGACTTCGTTCCACCTCCACTTGACATAAAATAATTTTCTTCTTTTTAGCTATGCAACTCTCAATTGATTGCATCAGTTGCCTTTCCAATGATTTTACTTCTGATTCTTCAATCTCCCTAATTATTTCCAGGGAGAAGGAGAGACATGAAAATGAGCTGTTAGAACAAAAAAATACAATCCAGCTGCTCGTCTATCAATGTAGATTCATTTACATCACAAAACATAAAACACTTCATTCAGAGTTCAGGTACTTCCAATAAAAATCAACAAGACCATTTGCCGATCAAAAATAAGTATATAATTTCCCATGGTGTGAAATTTCAGTTGCAATTCTTTCTCTTATCGGAAGGAAGATAATGTGGCTATTAAAATGCAGAGAAAAAAATACTCTATCGATAGCCGAGACAAAACTAAAAAGAAAAAGCAATAAGAAGAAAGCACAAGATAGAAGATGAGGATAATGGCAGTCATATATGACTATACCAGCCATAAAAGAAAACTTGAATGATGTGGGGAAATACCTGATGAAGAGCGATATATAACTGTAGGGCAAATTTACAGCTCCAAAACCCGATAAGACGGCCATGAGGGTGACACCAATGACCCCGATTCTGCTGACCAGTTGAGGCATTGAAAAAAATCCTTCCAAGAAAAAGAGTGTTTAAGTCAAGTAACAAGTAGTGACTAGTGACACGATCTTTAGCATCCAAACACACAGAACCAGGTGGTTTGTATATATAAAAGCCACTGCCGAGCAGAAAAGACGCAAGCATAAAGAAAGAAGAATGATTGTTTCTGTGAACTTCTTCTGAACGTATTTTATATAGTTAAAAAATCAGAGTCAGAAAGCATAAGCTCAAAGAAGTACCTTTGTCCGAAGGCATAGGAAAGTGAATTCCCATGCGCCAGAAAGCATAAAGGAATATTATCAAGAATACTAAGGCGAAAAAAGCAGCACGTTCCCTTCTTACACCTGAAGTTATGGCAAGTATAAAAAGGTAAAAAGTTGTTTTAACATGTGGGGTAGGATACTTACTAGAAAAACGAAAGAAGGAAGGATCACCATAAGGCAATGAGAAATCACTAATAAATATTCATCAATATCAATCCAAATAACAACTCGCGCATGATGAGAAAGAATCAAATAAATCTACGCCAAAAAACTAATACAATTCCAATGCATTAATATCCTCATAATAATTCTGAAAGAGGAATCAATTGAGCTAAAAAAGACTTCCATCATATGTCCAGAACATCAACAGCAAACAACATAGAACCGGCACAAGGAGAAGGCTTACCAGCATTGCGAAGCATCAAATAGCAATGATAATACGGTAACATGAAAACAAGGAGCACAATCAAGCAAAAGAGATCCAACTTCCAATTAACCATCCTTGCCCTGCAAAGCAAAAAAAACAACTCAATACAAAGTTCCAAGGCTGAACCTATACCTCTAGTCTCATGATATGTCTGAAATCTAATACAGAACTACATAATCTAACTGCTTCCAAATGTCGTCTACTGTCATAGAGAAAGAATCTGAGAGGAGGAGCTAACTACTAAGAAAAATACTATTAGGTATACACAAACTCAAGCTAAAATTCAGCTGATGAACAATCAATAAGGCAGGAAGTAAAAGGAGTCTTACTCTCTAGAAAGCACAGGGATGATCTCGAAGAGAACGAGCTGTAAGAGATTGCAAGAGAAAGCGAAGACGACGCTGAAAATGATCTGAACCAAAGCTCGTTTCTCTTCGTACTCCTTGTAAAGCCGGCGATTCAGGAACCAGAGACCCGCCGATCCCAAGAGACACAGTGATCCAATCACCAGTATGCTTTCGAATATCGCAATTCCGTAACCCATCGCTTGATCCCAGAAATCTCTATAACGACGACGAAGAAAACTCAGAGATCTCTCTTTCTTCTCGTCAAGCAAAGCTTCCGCTATTTGAATTCGCCGACGAACGATTCAAATCGTGATTTCGCCGAGCGTAACATCTCTCAAGTCCTTGTTGTTGCTTAAAGCCATATAATAAACCGAACCGATATGCTATATTGGTGTAGATAATTTACGGTACAATTACACAAAACCACCGGTACGATAACACTTGGACTGAAACAGCAATGTATACTCAAATATATATATTTGTATCAATCAATGCCAAAACATATGAATGCCACAATATCAAAACATATCTTGCAAACGCATAGGACTTGCAAATAAATGGAGGAAATGAAATAAATAATCGAGGATGAAAAAAGGACTCAAAAAGAGCAAGAAATTGAGATTTCAAACAAAAAATACAACAAAAATACTTGAACACAGCTTTTTAGCTTTTGAGATGATCTCAGCTAGAAGAAGCAAACGCAGCAAGAACATTAGCTTGAGAAGGCGGTAGACCGCTTAAGAATGGCTGCAACTGATTCCCGTAAACCGAGCATAGGTGGGAGAAAGTTCTGCCTACAAGTTGTTTCACTTCGAGTTTTTCCACTGGCGACTCTAGTACTTGCCCAAATATTCTAACCAGGTCTGGGACATGTGTGAGGATCTGATTTTGCAGCATCCAAGCACAAGGATTATAAAACCAAAATGTACCCGGGACACGACAAAATACGTTTAGCCAAGGTCTGAGATAAAGATACCTGCGGATTGGATGCCAAAACAAGCGAATATATACAGGTGTATACAGCCATCGACTCCTCTTGATCTTCCTTTAGAGGTAGACCTTTTAATAACACCGGAAGTACCTGGAGCAGGGATAGGTTTAATGTTTCGTCATGGTTTAAAAAGTAAGTGCCAAAAGAGATGAAACTGGGCTATCCCGAGATCATTCGTTTCATACTTGATTTAGCGGGACTGACTGAGGATGAACAACAATCATCCTTGCGGTAGCACCTGCTGCGTTGTCTCTAACAGCAAGGTCTGGTTCAGACTCTCCGAAAAGCGGGGAAATACGGCGTAACACATCACCAAAATATCTGGTGGCACTGAATCAAGGGAAGACAAGTATGGCATGGACCATAAAACTCGACAACAGGAAACAAGGAAAAAACAGAAAATGGACGAACACACCAAGAAAAGGATACTTAAGAGCACTTTCACCGCCATTTTTACATAGCTCACCCACACAGAAAGCTGCATTCCTTCTATTGGTTGCTTCCGGTGACCCCAACTCCTTGAGCACCAAGGGCATTAACCTCTGCAAAAAAAGACTCACAATGGTTAGTTTTAATACAGCTCAAACGTCAAGAAAAAAGTCATAGAGGACATAAGATGTCGAAAATCACATCAATATAGGCAGAGATTGGAGCACCCATGTCTTGAGCAACTTCAGCAAGACTAGCAACTACCATTGTCCTATCCTGTGGAGGCCGTGAAGCTTTCTACAGACACAGGGAGTAAAACAGTAAGTGTCTAAAATTTCAATGAAAGAAGTTATGGTAATAAATTGCTGTAATTACAAATACCCACCGCAAACTTCATCAAGGGCTCAAAGAATTTTGCAAAGACAGGTTCGAAATTAGACCCCATACACTTTGCAAAGGCGGGCAAGAGATCAGAAACTGCATCCATGAGGACCTCATCATGCCCAGCATCATCATCATCATCACTCTCATCTCCTAACTGCTGGCAAGCTGCTTTCTCCGTCAGCAGTAGCATTGTCGCATCAACAAGGGGTACTACATCTAGAAACCAATGTTGTCAGCACAGTATTCAAAAGTAAAAGAGTTTGCATTCCGGAAACAGATTTTTGACTCCAACAAGAATAGACACTCACAATTTTGAATGGCTACGTAACCATAATCTTTCATGATATCGCCAATGCTCATGCAAGCCTGAGCAACAACCTCCTTGTCGTCATCGTCAGCCATGGTTTTGATATAAATATTCATAACTGTATCTGTGGTGGACAAAAACTGTTTCAATATCTTCACATCTTTCTCATTGTTAGTGAGAGTATATAATGTTGTGTAAATGGATTACCAAGGATTTCATTTGCCTTCCCATTTACATCCTACATAAGAACAAAACAGTCAGCAAAAGGAAACTGCCATGGCTGGAAATTTGAAAGGAAAGGAGGCAAGAAGAGAGAGTGGGAGAAAGATGAGATATTCGTGATCACATCCCTTACATTTTGTGTCTGGAAGACAGCATGTGCTGCGGCCAATATATCTGCAATTCCAACAGATAAATGAGAAATAAGCTTAAACACTCTAGGTCCAAAGGATTATGGATAAGGTCCTCTGTCACCATCATTCTGGCTAGGTAAGACCAATGACAATCAATGGAGGAAGAAATCAAATAATCAATAGATAGAAAACTCACGTTTCAAACCAGTGACTGCTTGAAGCCGGACATCTTCATGAAAATATCCTGAATGTTTCTCCATGATCTTCAATGACTCCTCGAGGTAGCTTGTAAGTTAGTTAAGGAGACATGAAAAGGGATTCTTCAAAGAAGTTCAAAGAAGAAAAGAGATATGGGAAAGTTGAAGGATACGGTGCAAAAGAAGATTTAGTGTGGAGGGCAAACATGCCAAGAGATTGAGTCGCAGCTGCCTTTTCATCTAAAACTCCTGTTCTTACACTTATGTTCCGAACTCTGGGCTCATCATGAGCTTCATCATCAGACGATACTGCGCCAAAATCATTGACATTTTCATCATCCGACTCATCAATGTTCACCGCAGAACCATCATCAAGATTGCATGAAAAAAGTACTAACGGCATAACGCGAGGTAAATACTGCAAATAAATGATTTTTTTGTTTACTTCAACATAATCAACGGAGACAAAGCTGTTATACAGTATATTTAAATGAAATTTATGCATACCTGGGAGAAAGTGTCATCCAATATTTCAGCTATATTGCTGAAGAATCCATGAGTATATTCTCGCAATTCACTGAACTCCAAATCAAATCCCTGGAATTTTGAGATTGTGAGCTCTTTCTTCAACAAAACGATAAATTTAATTCAACGATACAGAACAGTAAGGTAATTACTGATATTGCAGCATCAATGAAAGGTGGCAAAATGGCCTCCATCCCTTGTCTGCCAACAGACATTGCGACAATCCCTACAAGCTCAGTAGACCTTGCACGGGCACGAAGATCCTCGTCACTGGTGAGCACCATGAAAAACTTCATAGACTCTAAAACCCTTTCAGCATATGGATTAAATGCTTGCTCTGCAGCAGCAGCAACCGACCCAATTGCAGACTACAAGCAAGTAGCATAGAGCTTAAATAAATATTTCGAGTAGCAGTTCTCAGGAAATTGAAGCAAATCTTGTGTTTGTACCATGCATGTTTCTTGTTGATTACGTGGACTATTTTGGAGGGATGCCATGAGCTTCCCCATTAAATGATCAAGGAAAGGAACAATTTCCTCCCCCATATTCTCACAAAATGCTGCTAAAGCATAGTATGACTTTTCCTGGACAATAGTGAAAAGTGTTACTAACGTTTCATGTTATCAAGGCAAAAAAGTTCATTTTCACATACCTTCACTTCCTCGGATGTATCTTCAATCGCATCCAATACACATGGAAGAACACTCTTATAGTGTGCCAGGATTTCAGGCTGAAGATGCTCGGCGAATTGGCCTAGAGCGAATGATGCAGCCCCTCGAACCATTTGCTCAGGGTCTCTTAAAGCTCCTAACACTACATTAAGAACAGGGTCCAGCTTCTCTTTCATAAGATCAAAGCAACCCTCTGATATAACACCTAGAGCTGTTGCAGAAGCTTCCCGAAACTTCAGATTCGTACTCTGACCATGCATGGAAGCAAATTCAAAAACAGGGAGGAAGACATGTTTTGGCAAGTTCATCGCAAGTGTATCAATAACTTCAGCAGCTGCACGGTCAGCAGCAAGGTCATCATCGTCATCTTGATCAGATGACTCGGCAAGTAAGGGGCACATAACTTGCAAAATCGGTGTGACTAACTTATGTTTTTTAAGAGAATTGTATTTGTACTTTGCCAACCATGAAACTATTTGGATTGCCTGGTCAATCAATAGATAGAGGGAGCAGAGAGTAAGGCATAAGCAATCATAACGTCATAATTCGAACCTCTCAAAGCAAAATAGAATAATTCTCCTGACCTGGTGGCGGGTGCTGCTTTCTAGTGTTTGATTACATGCGACTTCAAGAGAGAACTGCACGATCGATTTGACAGAATCTCCAAGAAGAGGAGCAGGAGATTCAATCAGCTCATCAAAAATTTCAAAAGCAAGTATAGCAACATCCTCCTCACCAGATGCAATACATTTTCTTGATACATTCAATATGCTGGGAATGAAATCCCGGAACTTGACCTGATAAAAATGAGAAAATCAGACATTTAAAATATGTCTTTCAAGCTATACTACGAAAATGTAAACGATTCTATAACATTAACCAATAAAAAAAGAGAAAAGTTGCTAGATTTACCACATCATCCCCGTCGCTTGTGAATTCAAGAAAAGAACCCACTGCCCTGATAAATTGCAGAACATTGTAAATACAAGAGGTAATGCCCAAGAGCAAAGAAACAACTCTCAATTCCCAAAGAAGAAAAATTACTTGAGAGCAGCAACTCTGACTCGGCTGCTGCTTTCGTCTTGCATACACTTGAGAAGAAGAGCCTGCAAGTCAGCAAAGTATGGCCTAAATGTATTCCCAATCGTTTCAGTCAAAGAGCTGAAAAGTATCAATGCTACCTACACACAGACAAACAGATTAACCAAAGTGAACAAAAACGTCCATCAAAATAGACCAAAACGTGCCGGAGAAAGCAGCAAAGGAAGTTACTTCACGATGGTCTTCTTGAGCACTTTGGCTACACTGAAAGAGAAAAGTTAACAAGTCAGGCCATTCTCCAGCAGGAACAGCGTACTTTGCTACTACACTCACAACATTCGCACTCGCACGCCTCACAGGAGGACTATAAATAACAAATCAAAAATCTCAATTAAAAACAATAAGAGCAAGCATATATAGAGAGAGAGATTGATAATGAATTAAAGAGAAACCTATTCTCGACGGTGATGCTTTCGATTAAGGACTGTTTAACGAACTGTTTAAGCTCCGGAGAAAGCTTAGCCCAATGTCCAGTGATCCTTTTGCGGAGGAGTACGGCGGCGAGCTGGCGGACGTTAGGGGTTTTGGCGGTGCGGAGATGCTGAACGAGGGCGGGAACAACTTGGGGATCTTTGGCTAGGCGCTTGATCTGATCTTCGGCTTGACGACGAGCGTCGTTGTCTGGCATTAGGAATTGGATCAGAAGAAGCTCGAGAGATTGCGCCATGATTGAATCTCTCAAGGCAGAGAGGCTGCGAGATTTGTGTTTGTGTGTGAGAGAGAGAGAGAAGAGAGAGGATACAGCTAAATAGGGTTTTTCTTTTTTTTTCTCTCCTTTTATTAATTTGAGAAAAGGGTTTTTGCTTTGCTTTAAAAAATATTTACCGACTGAGATTTTTAAGATAAGTAACTTTTTATTAACTTTTCTATTGGTCTTAACGTTGACTAAAGTTAACTAACTTTTTCTACTGGTTCATTCGAATTTTTTCTTACAAAATTTGTACGAATTTTGAAACTTTAACAAACTAATTGTGTGTATAAATCAAAATTAACAACGTTCTATGTTATAAAAATTGGGTTTTTCATGTAATAGTTAACGTATAAAGAAAATATCAACTTTTTCCTACATGTGTATAATAATGTGCCTCTGCACGAATATATTTTATAAATATCAAACTCAACATTCAACGAGGTATTATAATGTAAGAGTTTGCTTCATGTAACTATAATACAAATCTCTCTTTGAAAAATAAGCAATAAAGACTAAAACACACTATGTAAGTAATTAAGAATGAGACAACCACTATATGATTTGTATTGTTTCTATATAGCCGAAGATATATATGATTACATCTCAATGTCTTCAAGGTCTGGTAATGGGAACCTAAGAAGAGCTGCAATTCCAGTGAGCTGTGCTAACTCTGCAAGTTTCATCAAACACTTGTAAGAGTTTATCACAACAACAAAGAAGAAGAAGAAGAAGAAGAAGAAGAAAGAAGGGATTAAAGAAGAGGCAGCAAACGCTTACGTTCACCCGAGACATGCATCGACGAAAATATGAAAGCCTCTCCTCCTGAATTTTTCACAGAATCCACCAAATTCACATACTTCTTCCTTGTTTTTACGTCAGAGTTCCTGCAACAACAACAAAATTGTAAATACTCAATAATGTCTTTGCCTCTTAGAAAGTTGCATCAAAGGATTAGTATGTTGTTCAATAACTTAACCTGAATAGCTCGTCTGTGATAAGGAGTGTTTGGACCGCCATTCGTTCATGAGCAACTTCCACATGTTTTGGTCCATAGCATGCCCGGTCTGGATCCTGGATTAAATGAAAAAAAGAGTCAAGACAAGTTCAAGTATTCTTAAAACTGATAAAAAATCTTTCTCTTTAACAGAGTCTCACATTTGAAAGCATCGCGAAGAAATCGCTGAGAGCTTTGACCTGCAAGATGCAATTCCACATCAGAAAAGTGCTTTAGTATGTTAATAAAAAAAACAAAGAAAACGATGGTAATGAACTAATGATATATATCAACAAAACTTGACATTTTAAATCACCTCTTTTGCTGCTTTAGTATCTTTGATCATATTCATCACGTTGGGAGCATTTAGAACCTCTCCCAGGCTATGTCTGCGCACCAAAACAACATAGTGTTATAAATCAACGAAAAATGGCATAAACATAGCATCGATAAGCCTTCGCTGTTATTTTAAAACATTTGGCATATAAAAGTATTGACAGGTTTCATGAACTGTTCAACAAAAACACTACCTATATCCAGAGTTTGTGTGCACCAGAATTATACGTGATTTATTCTCAATAATAGGTCGCAGCTGTCTTCTTTCTGCTTCCAATAATAAGTGACGATGAAACTGATCCTGAAGATAAGAAACAATCGAAAGCTCGTGAGTGTTATATATTTACTGGAAATTTGTAACACTTGGAAGTATTTAATCTAGTATAAAATGTTCCTGCCACATTGTAAACAATAATTAACCATGTAAGTTAAGAAGACAGTCATGAAAGATGAAAAACCTTTGTAAAGCCAGGACTTGCGATCACTGCACATCGAACTATACTGAAGTCAACGTGTTTAATAAAAGCCTGTCATATTGCAATAGAATTTTAGAATAATGAAAAGCTCAGATTTTCTGTTCTGGCATATATTAGGAAATAAAGGAACTAAAACAAACCTGCAGAACATTCTCAAAGAATTTCTTCAATGCCTACAGAAAAACAAGAATTGAAAAGATATAATATCAGATAAATTCCAACAGCCATAGTTTTGGGCATGTATATAATAAAATAGTGCAGGAACATACAGACTCGTAACCAGCAATTGCAGGACCATGCTTCCTAGGAATTGATGTTTCTATTCGTGCACGGCTACTTGTCACACTGCCAAACATTCGACAGTAAGTAAATAAGAACAAAAACTGATGATTTCATTTGCTCCTTTCATACTTCTTCAGCCAAAACTCTCCAGGTGACAAAAGTAAAAATACATGCCGCAAAAAAAAAATTAGAGCAGTAAAGATCAGTACCTTCTGCCGACAAGAAATATTTGTCCAAGTCCTTCTTGCATCAAAACTACAGCTAGATCAGCACTGGCAGCAGGATCTATGCAAGAAAAACGTGAAATGATTTTTAAATCGGAAGAGAATATCACTCATTCGCAGGTCTATGAGCAAATGTAAACAGGAGATAGAAGCAGAATTATATCATATTACATGTAAAAGTTAGTAAACCAGTGATATTATAAATTGTCACATTTGCTGTCTCCTGACAATTTCAAAGGTAACTTTTGCTCGCAAAAACTAGGAGATCGAAATAAAAGGAGAGGCATACCTGAGGCCTGCTTAAGCGTATCAAGAGCCATTGAGTCCCAAAAATCCTATTAATTACCCATGTACACACAACCAATTACAAATTAAGTTTTCACATTTAAAAGATAGATACAGAACAGAGCTTCTGAAGGAAAAAAATAGTAAAAAGAGGACATCTTACCTTTCTCAATACAAAAGGTCGTTTCAGCTCAATCTCCAAAGTATGGAACGCACCAATCTACGATTCAGCACAAGCTTCAGCACAGATAATAGATAAAATTATAGGGTAAAAGAACAGCCCGGTATCTACCTTTACGTGCTCATTCTCCAGGATATTCTTCCCGCGTATGCGCAAAACAAAGCCGTCTTTATCATAGTCCACTTCCTAAATGAACAAATAAGAAAATTGAAGAACCAGGTTATGAAATTAAACAAAGATATCTTTCGCAGTTGAGATTACCAGGGTTAAAGAGTCAAACACACTAAAAAGGCAACTAGTGCATTAATGGTGATTGCGATTTAAAGCTTGACTTAAATAATAGGTTCGACAATAGCAAAGTATTAACAACTTAGCATAACATCTCTTAAAACCATACATACCTCAACTTGTACTTCGAGCTTCAGTCTAACGCGTTCAGAGTCTCTTCCCCCGCCAGGTACCTCTCTCTGAACCTTTCTGTTACCATCAAAACCAATATAAACAAAAATCAGCAGACGGTCTCTGAATCAAACCAGTTTAAGAACAGGATTGGAAACTAAACCCCCCTTTCCCTTAAGAACCTTAACTACAAGAAAAAGAAAAAACTAACAGAAAACTCCTTGCATGATATACTATATCAGTTAACCAAACACCAAACCCTTTTAGTCCTGATCATGTATTTTCAATGAATTTCTTACAAATTAGTCAAGTTTCATATCAAGTAGCTCAAAAAGTCACAGAAAAAACACCAAGAAAGCATGAAAAAGAAAGACTTTAAGTGTACCTGAAAGTAACAGCCATGACACTATCACCAGGAGCAATAAGGTTATAAGCATACCATAGATCATCCGAATCTTCAGCAACCATCTACCCTCGAATTCAAAATTCCCAATTAAACAAACAAACAACAAAAATCAGCAAAGGAATAGAATTTCAGATTGTGAATTAGGGTATCAAAGATGAATAAAATCCCATAGGAAGGAAAGAAGGAAGGAATCAATCAAAACCTTCACGCTTCCAGGTCCGTTACGAGCAAAATCTCTGCGAACGATCTTCATCCTCTCTCTCTCTCTCTCTCTCTCTCTCTCTCTCTCTCTCTCTCTCTCTCTCTCTCTCTCTAACCGGAGAAGGATAAGATACGCCGATTCACCGGAAACTGGTAAAACTCGATTTGCACGTTCTCGAGCTGATTCTCTCCTTAGGTGGACGACGATCGGTAACAACTATTTATATATTTAGGTCCTAATAGTCTATTGGGCCTTTTATTGGGTTTCAAAGAAAGTGTTCTCTTTTAGTCTCTTTAGCTTTAATATATTTTTACATGTGTAATAACAATTTGACATTAATTTATAGTTTTTTCAATTGATTACGTAACGTGGACACGTGGTCCACTTCACTGGCGAGAGTTTTTGGTAACTTTTTTTTTGTATTTTAAAAAGAACAAAAAAAAAAGTTACCAAAATTGACGTATGAGAATTTTGACGTAAATTGGTATAGTTAGATCCAAGGCCATGTCTTTTTGTGATGCTGGCATGTTTAGGATATTTTCATTACAACTCGCTAATCTGCTACATGTATCATGTGTGTCATCAAAGATTAGGTCGGCCTAAGATAATTAACAAATATTTAATTACTAGGTGGTTTGACCCGCGCGCATGACGCGGGCATAAATAAATTTCAAGAAAATTACATGAAAAATAATTAATATTGACATTTTTAAATGAATTCAAATGGTATATTAATGATAATTCAAACTATTCGTTAAGATTACGATGAGGTAAACCAAAAATAAAAATGTTATAAACTATCCATAAAAATGAAAACATGAAATATAACAAACTTCAAAAATGTGGCTTTGTGTTTTATGGTAGACTTATATGATTTAAAATACAAAATTTGTTTTATTTTTTATAGTTTTTCGCTTTTGAGAAACAATTATAATAATGACATGATATTTTATATAAAATTAATCCATTAAATTGAAAAATTGTTACAAATGTAAGTTTATATGCTACTAAAGCATATGTTTGTTACATATTCTCTTCTACAAAATAATAAGTTTGATACTTAAAAAGAAGTGAAAGTTGTATATGTTCACAAACTAATTTGGTTAATAAAAATAAAGCGTATTCAACAAACAATAGTTTTATAATAATTAAAGAAAAAGTCATTAATGAAGATGTTAATATTGATAATGACTTTGGATTACGAAGTATATAAAATTGTATGATGTGGTATAAATTTTTTTATATTAACATATTTATAACAATAAATCAATATTTATCTAACATTTTAAACGAAGTAAAGTTTATAATATTTACATAAATATTAGAAAACTAAGGATCAACTTGAATCAGAACGAATGTAAACAAAATTAGATGAGGTTGCATGTTGTACCATTTAAAATAATAATAAATTATATTAAATTATTATATAAATTAAAATTCCCAAAATATTGACATCATATATAACTTTAGGAAAATATTATTGATATTTTGAAATATTAAATTAATAAATAATATATAATGATATAAACCTTTGAAACATAAAAAGAAAATTGAGAAAATAAGTATATTTCAAGACATAAATTTACTAATTGAGTTAATTTTTTTAATTTTCTATAATGTGATATTGACTTTTTAAATTATAATTTTACCATTAACTTTAAAATTGTCAAATCTCGTGAATGGTTGTCTGTAAATGTTCATATGTGAATGATTTCGAGTGAATAATCGTTTTGAATGATAATTGTCGTATAATGTGAATGATAAATAATATGTGAATGAATGATTTATGTCAATGGTGAGTTGTTAATGATCTCAATGAATGATTTTTGTGAATGATTTTTGTGAATAATTTTTGTGTGAATAAGGTAAAATTTGTTATTTTAAATACGAAAATCAAATTAAATTACCCACAATTTAATTATTACATCAAAACAGTTTATTGACAAATTATGTTTTAAAATGCATATAATACGTTAATTAACTCAAAAATAAAGGAATAATCATAAATAAAAATATTAAATTAATAAAAAATCAAAAAGTTCCTTAATTTTAGGAAATATAATTAAAACTTCGAAATACCAAATTAACAATAATATATGATGATATAAACCATTAAAAATAAGGGAGAATCATAAAACTACACCATTTCAAAAATACTTCACAAAACTACACCTAAACTCTCAAAATTAAATCCAAATAAACCTTACCCACACAATCCTACCCCCTTAATACTATACCCTAAACACTAATTAGCGAACCCAAATGAAAAGATTTTAATTTTGGTAATTTTTTAAAGGGTAAATCAAGCTTTTAAAATTTTGAAAGGGTGTAGTTTTGTGAAAAAATTAAACTAGATGTAGTTTTGTGAAGGAGGGATTGAAAGGGTGTAGTTTTGTGAATTCCTCTAAAAATAAAAGGGATAATCATAAACAAAATATTAAATTAAAAAAATCAAAAAGCTCCTTAATTTTAAATATAATTAAAATTTCGAAATATCAAATTAACAATAATATATGATGATATAAACCAATAAAAATAATTGGATAATCGTAAACGAATAACAAAATAATAAATTAATAAAAAAATATAAAAATTATTTAATTTTAGAATATATAATTGAAATATTAAATTAATAAATTTAGGAAACATAATTGAAATTTTGAAATATTTAATTAATAAATAATATTTGAATATATAAACTATTAAAAAATAAAGGAGATTATCATAATTTAAAAAAATTATTATATTGATAAAAAATAAATAATCATTAATTTCCTACAAACTCTCTCCACTTGACACGTAGGCAAAACTCCTTGCTATTTTTTTTTTTTTTTGTTACATCATATATAAGAAAAGAATTAAGCCGTTTCTTCAATGTTGACAATCCAGCTTGGTAGAGTATGATTCACGAACGCTTGTGGATATGGTAGGGTACGTCCTCGCTCGTGCGGCACATGTCGCTTTTATGTTCCTAGCTCGCGGTATATTCTTTATTCGGAAGTGTGTAAAGTAGTCGAGTAGGCTTTCGAACTCTTCTAACATTGTGGAAAACGCGAGCCACTCGTGGGAGACTGCAGAATTGTCACCAATGTTGAGCTATCTGTTTCGAATGAATGACAGCTAATGTTTCGAGCCTTAATAACTTCCATCGCCCAAAGTAATGCCTTGAACTCCGCGTGTAGAGGAGAGAGACTCCGTCTATGGCCCCTTACACCCATCAGATAATTTGAGCCATCTTCATTTAAACAAATCCAACCTGACCCGTCGAGTACTTCTGTACTCTTCCACGAACCATCCACTCGACACAATTTGCCTTCCACCATAGTTTGTGTGACGTCAGTTACGTTGAATCTTCTGATGACCGGATTATCCTCGTCTGAGTTTTGTGCTTCATACCATGCCCTTGCTTCCTTGATTGCCTGCTCTGCGATCTCCGGTGGGTCCATATCCACATCTTCAAACATCTTCCGATTCCTTGATTTCCATAGGTACCACAGAATCCATGGGTAACAATCTGCTCCTTGTTGTTGCCCTTGTATGTCATGGATTCTCAATAACAAGTAATCCATATTTGTATAAATTCCTCCTTGTGGGAACTCCTGGGTAATACTAACTGGTGATACTCCCCATGTAAACAATGAGTAAGAACACTCGAAGAACATATGATTAATCGTCTCTATCTCTTCCTCGCACCGCGGACACGTCATCTCGCAGTGTATACCTCTCGCGTTGAGTCTTTCCCTTACACTAAGCGTACCTGACACAATTTGCCACAGAAAGTGTTGCAACTTCTGTGGACATTTATTATATATGATATCGACTAAACAGCTCTTAATTAATTAATGTTTATGAGCCAATAGTATTTATTTTATTAATGTTTATGAGTGTGTACAAGCAGCCAAGTTGTGATCACACGCCAAGCTTGATATGTACTTTATAATTTTATAAACGTTACAATTTTTACCAAATATCTTTTGGGAGAATCACAAAACTACACAATTTGAATTACATTTCACAAAACTACACAATTTCTAAAATACTTCACAAAACTACACCTAAACACTCAAAATTAAATTCAAATAAACTCTACCCAAACATTCCTACCCCCTTAATACTATACCCTAAACACTAATTAACGAATCTAAATGAAAAAAAAATAATTTTTGTAATTTTTTAAAGGTTAAATCAAACTTTTAAAATTTTGAAATGGTGTAAATATGTGAAAATATTAAATTAGGAATAGTTCTGTGAAGAAAGGGTTGAAAAGGTGTAAATTTGTGAATTCTTCATATCCTCATATCTTTTCTTAAAGGAATCAAGACAAAATATGTATATTCCAATATATAAATAAATATAGTTCGCGAGTTTGTCGGATACATTGCATATATCTTACATAAAATAATAATACTAATCGGTACTTAAATAGATTAAAATCTTAAGTTTATTATTACGTCTCCAAGACAACAATCGTAGCTTTTTTTGACAACGATGTATCTTTTGTGTTAGTAAATAAAAATACTTTAATAATCGACAGATAAAAGAGACAGCTTTAACTCTAAATAAATGTGTAATTACTTTCCTTCCTCAACTTTTTAGTAAAAAAAGCTAATTATATTAAACAACATAAAAAAAACACGAGTCCGTGTAAGCAACAAACACTAAAGAGAAGAGACTCTTCTTCTCACATATCCTATTATTATAAGTCACAAGTAAAAGTCAAACAACCTCCTAAAATTCCTATATATTTTCACTATAATCCCTATATTCCTTCCACGTTAAATCAAGTCAAGAATTTTCTTATTCATCTAAATCAATCCCACAATAAAAGAAAACGGTTTCATCACTTTTTATATATTGGGCTATATGTGATGGTTTGCACATAGCCTAAAGCCCACTAGGTTAAGTAGTATATATTGTATAAATACTTGTGTTGCACATTCTGGTAAAACACACAAAAACGTTTTCCGCTCATATTTTGACATGGTATCAGAGCAAGGAGATATTCACTTGATTTGATTTCCTTCTCTTTGATTTCTTTCTCTTTGTTTTCCTTCTCTTTGATTTGTTTCTCTTTGTTTTCCTTCTGTTTTTGAGTCTTGTTCAATCTTTGTTCCGGTTTTGCTTCTTAATCATGAGTGATGATGGAAGTATTGTTCGATCAACGGTTACGGGGAGTTCTCAATCCAATGTTTTGGATGAGTTTTATTTGAGTAATTCTGCCGATCCAGGAAACGTCATATGTTCAGTTTTGTTGAATGGCTCTAACTATGAGCGTTGGTCCAAGCTTATGCGTAACTCTCTTCGGGCTAAGAACAAGGTCGGATTTATCGATGGTACGATTACTATACCACAAGAAGGTACGGATAAACATAAGCTTTGGGGAATTGTTAATTCCATGCTAGTCGCGTGGATACTTAATACCATTGAGAAGAGTCTACGAAGTTCGGTTTCTTGTGTTGACACTGCGTATGAGCTTTGGGAGAGCTTGCGCGGACGGTTTTCTGTTGGTAATGAAGCTCGGATCTATGAACTTGAAGCAGCAGTCACGGCTTGTAAGCAAAATGGGCAATCCGTACAAGACTATTATGGTCGACTAAAGTTGATGTGGGATGATTTAGAAGAATATGATCCAATTACAGAGTGTTGTTGCGGGTCTCGTAATTGTGCTAAGCAAAAGGAGATTATTGCTAAGAGACAAAGAACCCGTAAATCTCAATTTCTTATGGGTCTTGATAGTACGCGATTTGGAACAACACGTTCAAACATCTTGTGTATGCAGCCTGCTCCATCTCTTGATAATGTTTTCTCCATGATAGTGCAAGAAGAACGTCACCAAAGTGTTACAAAACTTTCTGATACACGAATTGAGGGTGTTGGTTTTTCGGCTCAAGCTCAAGGCTCTTCGTCTACTGGGCGAGGACGATCTCTGTTTCAATGTACTCATTGTGGAAAATCGGGCCATGAAATTAGTCGATGTTATCAGCTTCATGGGTTTCCCGATTCTGGTGGAGAAGTCAATGGAGGTTACACTAATATTGTTGGAGGACGTGGTCGTGGAGGCTACTTAAATTCTAGTGGAGGTCGCGGACGTGATAATTTTTCTGGTCGAGGTCGCAACAATGGTTATGGGAGAGCTAACAACATTCAAAATTCAAACCACAAGAGTGATATTAATCAAATTTCTCCTCTCACGGATGTTGATCGACATGGTCTACCTCTCAACGACGCTCAATGGGGACAACTTCTTAGCCTCCTAAACAAAGACAAACAGCCTTGCAACGATCGTCTCTTTGGTATAGTTATTGATACCGGGGCTTCCCACCATCTTACCGGGAAACTCGATCTTTTGTTTGATGTATACACTATCAGTCCTTGTCCGATAGGCCTTCCTAATGGCACCATTACCATGGCTACACGGCGAGGGAAATTGTCCCTTGGAGGATCAGTGGTTCTATCCTCTGTTTTATATGTCCCATATTTGACGAATACGTTGCTATCCGTGGCATGTTTATTGAAAGAAAAACAATGTATTGCAATATTTACCGATAAATTGTGTTATGTGCAGGACCGGTCAACGAAGATGCTGATTGGAGCCGGTGATGAGTGTGATGGTCTTTATTATTTTCGTGAGGTGTTTGAGGTTCAAGCTAATGCGGTTACACAACTTCGTGGACGTGAACTTTGGCACCAACGTTTGGGGCATCCTTCCATGACTAGTTTATCTAAATTATCTACTTTAGTTGATTTTGGTGTTTCTAGTAATTTGATTTCTAGTCCTTGTGACGTTTGTGTCCGGGCTAAACATCCAAGTTTGTCTTTTCCAGAGAGTGATAATAAAGCAGATGCAGTTTTTAAACTCATTCATTGTGACACATGGGGTCCGTATAGTGTCTCTACGAACTCGGGATCAAGTTACTTTCTTACTATTGTGGATGACCATTCTAGAGCTGTGTGGGTCTCTTTGATGACTACAAAAGGAGAAGTTTCGGGTCTTCTTAAGAATTTTTGTGCTATGGTGGAAAGACAATTTAACACTAAAGTATGTTCGGTTCGTAGCGACAATGGTACTGAATTCATGTGTCTCAAATCATTTTTCGCTTCTCAAGGCATTGTTCATCAAACTTCGTGCGTCGGTACACCTCAACAAAATGGACGAGCAGAACGCAAGCATCGTCATATATTGAACGTCGCGCGCTCACTTCGTTTCCAAGCACATCTACCAATTGAATTTTGGGGTGATTGTGTTCTTACGGCTTGTTATCTTATAAATCGGACTCCATCTTCAGTTCTCAATGGAAAGACACCTTATGAGGTTTTATACGCCAAACCTGCGACGTATGATAACATTCGGGTTTTTGGTTGTTTGTGTTATGCGCATAAAGGGACGAAGCATCGAAGTAAATTCGACGAACGTGCTTCACGATGTATATTTATTGGTTACCCATATACTCAAAAGGGGTGGAGAGTGTATGACTTAGAATTACAAGAGTACTTTGTTTCTCGAGACGTGGTGTTTAATGAAAGCGTTTTTCCATTTGCCTCAAGTTTGATCACAACGTCAACTATTGAACCTTCACATGTTGTTACTCAAGAGGGCATTGATGATGATTTGGAGAATTTTGAAGTGAGGGGGAGCTCACGTGAGGTCATTGTGGACTATAATCTTGTTTCCTCTTCACAAAATGAGCCAACAGACAAAGCTTGTGACACAAGCAACGTCGAGACGCCTTCTTCTCCACATGTTCTTATTGAACCAGAGATCTTTTCGCCACTTGTTACTGCTGCAACTGATATAGTGTCTTCGTCTCATGATGATTCTTGTCCACCGGTTGATATTGAGACTAAGATAATATCGACACTTCATGTGTCAACTGATATTGAAATGGGTCGTGGCTGTAGAGAAAAGAAGAAGTCGGTATTACTTGAACCATATATTACATATTATGTCACAGCCTCACCTTCTACATCACACTCATCACACTCATCTCTTCAATCACATCTTGACACCGGTTCTTCAGGTACACTATATCCAATTGCTAATTACATAAATTGTGATCGTTTTTCAAATTCTTTCAAAGTTTTTTTGGCCAATATCACGGGTTATACGGAACCGCGATCTTTTAAAGAAGCAATGGAGTTTGAGGTTTGGGTTGATTCAATGGGTACTGAGGTTACCGCTTTGGAAGATAGTGGTACGTGGGACATTGTCGACTTACCACCGGGAAAGAATGCCATAGGAAGCAAGTGGGTTTACAAAATTAAATTCAATTCTGATGGCTCGATTGAACGTTACAAATCTCGACTTGTAGCGCTTGGAAATCGACAAAAGGAGGGTATTGATTTCGATGAAACTTTTGCTCCGATTATCAAGATGACAACAGTTCGGAGTTTTCTAAAAGTTGCGGCGGCTCGTAAGTGGGAATTACATCAAATGGACGTACATAACGCATTTTTGCATGGTACTTTAGATGAGGAAGTGTATATGCGTCCTCCTCCGGGTTTCTTTTCTACCTCTACGAATAAGGTGTGTAAGCTAAAGAAATCTATATACGGTTTACGTCAAGCTCCTCGTTGTTGGTTCGGTACTTTACATAAAGCATTACTTGACTATGGCTTTCGACAATCATCGTCGGATTATTCTCTGTTTTCTCTCATCAATGGATCGATTGAGTTATATGTGTTAGTATACGTTGATGATTTGGTTATTGGTGGTAATGATACGGAAACAATTTCTCTCTTCAAGGCTTATCTTAATACTCGGTTTCACATGAAAGATTTGGGTCACTTACGTTATTTTCTTGGTATTGAAGTTGCTAGAAATGAGGAAGGGTTGTTCATATGTCAGAGAAAGTATTGTTTGGATATTGTTTCCGAGGCTGGACTTTTAGCGAGTCGTCCTTCATCTATTCCTATTGAGCAGAATCATCGTCTAGGACGTGCGAATGATGAGTTTTATTATGATCCTTCTCAATATAGACGGATCGTTGGTCGTTTGATTTATCTCACGTTAACTAGACCTGAACTTTGTTACTCGGTTCATATTCACTCACAATTCATGCAAAAACCGCGAATGTCACATTGGGAAGCTGTTCTCAAAACTCTTCGTTATTTGAAAGGGACGCCGGGACAAGGCATTCTCTATACTGCAGGTGGGGATTTAAAACTAACGGGTTACTGCAATGCAGACTATGCTGCATGTCCGTTAACACGTCGATCCATCACCGGTTATACATTTCTTCTCGGTGGTTGTCCGATTTCTTGGAAAACAAAGAAACAAGATACTGTTTCGCTTTCTTCCGCCGAATCAGAATATCGTTCAATGTCTTGGGCTACAAAAGAAGTTAAGTGGCTTAGTGCACTTTTGGAATTTTTCGGAGTTAAACAAGATGAACCTATTGCTTTTCATTGTGACAATGAGGCGGCGATGCATATTGCTAATAATCCGGTTTTTCATGAGCGTACAAAACATATTGAGATTGATTGTCATCACGTTCGCGATGCTATTATAGCCAAACTCATCAAGCCAACATTCGTTCGTACAACGGAGCAACTAGCAGACATTTTTACTAAAGCATTGGGAACTTCTCAATTTCTTTATCTATCAAGCAAGTTGGGCATTTGTAATTTGCATGCTCCAACTTGAGGGGGAGTATTGGGCTATATGTGATGGTTTGCACATAGCCTAAAGCCCACTAGGTTAAGTAGTATATGTTGTATAAATACTTGTGTTGCACATTCTAGTAAAACACACAAAAACGTTTTCCGCTCATACTTTGACATTATAATTACTTATACTCCATCTTCCTTTTTTCTCTCTCTTCATTTGTAATTAAAAATATAATTTGGTCGTGCATAAAATTTTAGCAGATGCGAAGCGTTAATATTTGAAAATATCCCACTACCAAAAAGTTTCTTAGTTTTCTCTTTTGCTTCATCTGTGTAGTTGTTCACGAGAGAAGGTTATTTTCCCTACAATTTTCTTCTTCTTTCTTATGCTTCCTCAAATTATAATCATCCTGTTCAAATTGTTTCATATAAAGATGAAGCGATCAACAATGAAGAGAAAAAAAGCAGAGATGATGAAAATTAATTCAGGGGAAAATAACTGCAAAGGAAGGTATTAATATAACTAACTCAAATAAATTATGTTCAATGATGTTAACTTTGTGTTGCTGCCTCATATATATTACTCGCATATATACAGATGATTCAAGTCTTATTGTAAACATTCCTCCCATTATAGAAATCATTTCGACATCAACAACACTACCAAATAGAGTTTCACCTAGACACCTAATATCTTGAGAAACCGTACATAAATGGTAATGACAACTACCAAATGAAGTATACCAAATGAAGTATATGCTACTTATATAGTTTCTAATGTATAAAAATATTTGTTTTAGCAGAAATTTAAAAGGCAAGAACCAAAAGAATGCTTATGAGAGAGAAGAGGACTAAACAAATGCAATCATGTAAGCGTGTTAATTTAAAATAATCTTTTCACTATAATTTCTATATCACAATTGAAACCAATAAATTGTTCTTACTGCAAAACTTTAAAAATAACTTTTTAACAAAATAAAAAACTTAAATATTGATTTTGAAATCTAAAAATAACTCATATAAATTTTTGAATTCGTGGGTTTCAGTTAATTTTTCTTTTTAGTATTCGATTTTTTAAGTTTATTTTTTGTTAAAATGTTATTTAAATAATTTTGAATCATTTTTCTTTATTATGACACGATTTAATTTAAATTATCTTAAATTTTAATTTTAAAAAATTATAATATTTCACAAAAAAAAAATTAATTCTGATTTGAAATGATTCACATGTGTGTCATTAAATAAAAATTGTTATCATTTACTAATTTATATTTTTAAACTACACTTTTAAATATATTATAAATAATTAAAACAAAAATTATATTCATTTTTCTATTATAACATATATATTAATCTTATATTTAATATATAATTTATTTATAATTAGTCCGTGCAACGCACGGGCCAAGACACTAGTATATATATATATGTAAAGATGGTTTTTCATTTCTCACAAGTCATTATAAAACACCAAATATCGATCTTCTTCTTCTTCTTGATCAGAATTATATCGAACATGATCTCCGTTGTAATAATCGCTGAGCTAATGGTGGAGTACACGTCAGCTCTGGCTAAACTCACGGCCGGGTTTCTTCCGAGACGGCGAGGAGACAACAACGTCGTACGGATCGGAGGTTTTACTCTGCCTTGTCCTTCTCCGTCGCCGATCCCTGACTTATCTTCTCATCTTGTCCATTTCTGATATGTGAATACACTTGCTTTTTTTTTGGAGATTTTGAATTGCTTTTAAGAGCTTTTTTGTAAATTTTCTATCGAATTATAATTAGAGATTGTTATTTGTTTTTTTAACATCAATAGAGATTATTATTTTTGACCAACTCTTTTTAGTTTTTGATGAAAATTAAACTAACAAACATATATGCCTATCATGCGTTTTATACCACGTTTTGTCGTTTCCAACATATGGTCACTAATAATTTTATATAAAAAGTATTTGTGGATAAAACATTATTATTGTGTTAATTAGATTTGTAATATTAAAAAACTACTGCTTTTTTTGTTCGTAAGATATGTGAAATTGTGAGCTTAAAATGCAAGAATTAGGTTGATTTAATACAAAATCCTAAACTAAAGTCATTCATGTTCTATAACATTTGTCTGTAACGTCTTTAACTATGCGAATCTCGACTTATCAAATGCACTTTAAGAAAATATATAGTCTTAAATGCACTTTGAAAGTAACACTTTAATTTCTCTTGGTCGGCTCTGACCTTAGACCAACATTACCGGCCCTTAGCCGTTAAGACCATCTCCAACAGAGAAACCCACAAAATTTTTTAACTATTCAGTGGTCCATGAACAGTTGGTTTAAAACAAAATAAAAAAAATAAAAAATAAAAACGGACCAATCATGGACCGCCACGTATGCATGAATAGTTAAGATTCAGATCTTAAATAAGAAATATAAGATTCAGATCTTAACTATTTAGGTGGGCTCCACGTGCTAAGATCACGTTAAGAAACACCATTAGATTTGCTCTAAGGGAACCTTATCCGGTGGGCCCACATAATTTATTCGTCGCTCATAAAAATCTCTCTTAAGGAGCGATACCCACTGACACGTGGCAGCCCGCGATTGGTGAAATTTTATATTTTTTTTAATTTTTTTAAAAAAAAAAAAAAAAAAAAAATTAAAAAAATCGGTAAAATGTTTTTTTTTGTCTTACCGATAATTATGCTCTTAGAAATTATCTTTTAGGCATCATAGATAATGGAACGGACTAGTTAAGAGACGAGACCCATCCCCACTAAAAAAATTATATGGATCTAAAAATAAAATAGAAATAGATAAGAAAAATAAATAAGACTAAATTAAGAAACCAACTTCACAAGAAAATCCAGTTATGTCGTTGTTAAATCCACACATTTATTCCTCAACAAAAGATAAATATTTACAATGAATCGCAAATATTTTCTTAAAAAACCATAAGAATGTACTAATTAATAAAATACGGATTAACAATTTAAACGTCTATACGTACTTATAGCCGCCGTTGCATATCCACACCGTGATTCCGTTGACGAAAATAGTTAAAAGGCGGTTTCACACTGTCCTGACGATGATGATGTATGTGCTGATTTATATTCAGTAAATAAAACACATTTTTAATAATCAATGTAACTATAGTAACAGCTAATAATGATAATGTGTAGTCCGCGTAACACACGGTTTACTTTTTTGGATAGTCCAAAAAGACTAAAAAATATACTATTAAAATATGAAACACGAGTCCAAGTAAAGACTAAACATATAGTGGAGAGAGGAAACTCTTATTATAAATAACAAAGATGCTTCTTCTTTTTTGTCACAAATCACACAAAACTCATATCAAGAAAAACTCATATCAAGAAACTTTTCAAGATTATTTTTCTCTTCATCAGCGAATCTTTTATACATTGAACATGATCTCCGTCGTGATAATGGCTGAGTTATTGGTGGAGTACACGACGGCTCTAGCTAAACTCGCCGCCGGGATACTTCCTAGACGGCAAGGAGACGGAAACTTCGTACGTGTTGGTGGTTTCTCTATGTATTGTCCACCAAGAACGTCGCCGTTTCCTGATTTATCTTCTCATCTTATCGATTTTTGATTCGTGACGATTTTGGATGTAGAATTTTGTAGTGGATGGAGATTTTTTGTAATCTTTATTCAAATTTCATACATAAGAATTTATGATTCTAATCTTCATAGTTTTACAATATATTCGTGTTTTAATTAAATTTGAGAAAATTCCAGCCAATAATGATGATTCTCAAGTGTCACTAGATACTGTAGTCTCCTTTGAATATTCTATAAAATATACCTCGCCGCTCTCGGTTGTGAGAGAACTACTTAGACACTAGACTATGATGAAAAAAAAAAAAAAAAAAAAATTACATCAATTATTATTTATTAATTAGTACAGTGTTTAACTATTACAAAAAAAATGACATTTTGATATTACAATATGATTACTCAACCATATCTGAAATTTATTAAACCGAATTAGTAAATTATAAACAAATTCTAGAAATAAACATATTGGTAAAGAAACTCTAAAAATAAACATATTGTAGAATGTTCTATAACAAGTAGAGAGATAAGACTTAATGGTATTGTAACCACAAAGAGTTTTGTCTTATCGCCAACACAGTGACAAATGTCAATAACTGATGCCACGCGGCAATTAATAAAATTAAATCAAATATAAATAAACAACATACGCGTACTCGTAGCTGTTGGGACCACCAAAGCTTAAATTTTATCGCCTATATAATTAAATTTAGGGAAAATTCGATATTAATATGCTGACTAAATTATTATTAGCTTTTTAATACACCAACTATTTTATTTGTTCATTTTAAACCACGAACTATTTTACTTACTTATTTTAAATCATAAACTCAAATCATCTATTCATTTAACTAAATTACCGTCAGTTGACCGTTAGTTTATTTTTTAAAAAAATCTAAATTTTGTTATTTTAATAAAGAAATACTTTAAAATCATGTAAAAAACTAGAAAAATTTAAGAATATATAAAAAGATTGTAACAAAAATAAAAGTTTCGAAAACTAATATTTTCACAATTTAAAATCATAAACAATTAAAAGATAGGAAAATAACAATTTTTAAATTTAATTTGTGAAAACATTTTCATTTTTATTTTTAAATTTTTTATTGTGAACCTCTTGTATATTTCCGAATTTTATAATTTTTGTTGGATTTTTTATATAATTTTAAAGTATCCTTTTATTAAAATAGAAAAAAATATTTTTTTTTCAAAAAATATGTAACGGTCAACTGACGATCAACTAACGGTGATTTGGTTAAATGGATAAATGATTTGAGTTTGTGATTTAAAATAAGAAACTAAAATTGTTCGCGTATTAAAATGAACAAATAAAATAGTTGATGTATTATTCTGGACAATTAAAAAGTTAGTGTATTAAAAACTTAATAATAATTTAGCACGTGTATTAATATGGAATTTTCCATTAAATTTATATGGTTAGTTGGTTACTATCAAATTCCGACACCATTTTTCTAAAGAGATAAAGAAAACACTTCACAGCAAGTTTAAGTTAAGAAACTTCTAAAGATCATTTTGTTTTTCTTTTCTCCGTGGGAATCTAATTAATAATAATGATATCTGTTGTAATCATCACTAAGTTACTTGTGGAGTATACGGCGGCTCTTGCTAAACTCACCGCCGGGATTCTTCCTAGACGGCGAGGAGACGGTGACGTTGTACGGATCGGTGGTTTCTCTCTGCGTTGGCCTCGTAGAACTTCACCAGTTCCAGATTTCTCTTCTCATCTTGTCGATTTCTGATTTTTTGTCTTTTGTATGAAAATTTGTAACGAATTAATTATGATAATAGAGATTATGGTTTTGATTAAACTCCCACTAGTAAAAAAAAACCAAATACCCACGAAAATTTTCGTGGGTTTTTAGCCTATTTTTTCGTGGGTAACCCACGAAAACCCACGAAAAATTTTCGTGGGTATAGCGTCGTGAGTAGAAATTTTCGTGGATTTTCGTGGGTAATTACCCACGAAAAACCCACAAAAATTTTCGTGGGTATTTTACCCACGAAAAACCCACGAAAATTTTCGTGGGTCATTTACCCACGAAAAGCCACGAAAATTTTCGTGGCAAATCTACCCACGAAAATTTTCGTGGGTTTTTCGTGGGTAGGCTAAATTTAAAAAAAAAAAAATAATAATCCAATTTACGAAATTATAAATTTTAAAAATTAAAATTAAAACCGAATTAGAAAGACAATAATATTTTATAATTAAAACCGCAAAGCAAATAGTTTAACAAAATTCAAAGTTATATAAATAAAAACAATTGTTGCAAAATACAAAAAAACTACAAGTTATAATCAAAATTCCCAAGCGAGTTTAGGTGGATTGTGTTGAACTCCTCGAGCTGGATCGGGCCTTGCGACACTAGAGTCGGGTCTAGCGTGCCTTGATTCAGGTCTTCTGGATCCTGCGGGACTTGACCCGCCCCGCCGAGCTTCCAGCTTCAAGAACGAGATTGGGGAGACCCAACTGCGACCTACTAGAACGAGATTGTGTACCCCTAGATAAAGACATAACTACAAATAGAACCTAACAATCAAATTTTAAAACAAACAAATAAACATACATTTAAGTAAAAAAACATGGCACCACAAATTTTAGAACACTAATCAAGGAAACATATTTTGAAATTAGTGTTTTAAAATTCAGATATATTAAGTGATTAAACAAAGATATCTTAAGTAAAAATCACATATTTTAAGTGAAATTCACATATTTTTGTCACATATGATTAGTGTTTAAAAATTTATATCAAATTCATTACAAAGACAATAGAAAGTTTAAGTAAAATAAACAATTATAGAAAAACAAAATCCCTAAGATTTGTAAAGGAGAAAATTGTTAGACCATGTCCAACAGAGAAACCCTCGAAATTTCTTAACTATTCATTGGGACCCATAAACAGTTAGTTTAAAATAAAACAAAAATAAAATAATTAAAAACGCATCAATCATAGTCCGCCACGTATCCAAAGGGCCCACTAAATAGTTAAGATCTGGATCTTAAATAGGAAATATAAGATCCAGATCTTAACTATTTAACGGGTCCCACCTGCTAAGATCTCTTTAAGAAACACCAATGCACATGCTCTTACAATTGTATAATTTTTAGTTTAAATTGTTTATGACCTTATAATTATGAATGATCTTATAATTGTTTATGTCCTTAACAATATAATCAACAACAAATTCAAACAACAATTATGATAATCAACGACAAAATCAAACAACAACAAGATCTAGATCAAACAACAAAAACAATCAAACAACAAGAACAATATAATCAACAACAAGAAGACGAAGTACCCAAAATTAGAAACTTTAAAAACCAATGTCTGCACATCTCTGATGTTGAAAAGTTAGCAAATTTGGTAAATGGGTCAACAGATTTGTTCAATTTCTACTTAATCGAAGAAGAAAGGTGGAAACTTTACCGCAGGGGAAGAAGATCTAGAGATCTTAGGAGGAGGAATAAGAAGAACATTAGAAGAAGCAGGAGCAGCTTTTGGTTTAGAAGTGTTTCTTTTGAAGGAGAGAGGAGGAGGTGGAGCACCGTAGCGGAAACCTAGGTCACCGTCGCCGTCTTCGTCGTCATCGTCGTCGTCGTCGGTGGTGGTTTGTGAAGCCATGACTTTAGCGAGTCTCTGAGCAGCGGCTTTAGCTGCGACGTTCTGTGCTCTTTTGACGTTCGATATTCCAGTGACAGAGGAAGATCGAGCGTGGTGGTGGTGACGACGCGACGGAGAAGAAGGAGATACGGTGTTGTTGTTGTTGTTGCTGTTGGTTCCTGACTCGCCGCCGCCGCCGCTCCATTGACGGAAGTAGCTGGGGCTTTCAGTTCGTGCTCTCTCCATTGTAGAAAGAAGCGATCGAATTTGAATGTAAAGCTTTGAGATTTAACTAGATTCAGAAAAATTAGATCTTCTTTGGCGATGGAGTCAGACAAAAGACAACGACTTTGGTTTTTTCTTCTTTGACCAAAACAAAGTTTGGGAAGAAGACGAAGTACCCACGAAATTTTCGTGGGTATTCAAAAGCCACGAAAATTTTCGTGGGTAATCGTGGGTATTCGTGGGTTTCACGCTTTTCGTGGGTAATTCGTGGGTAGCACGAAAAAGCCACGAAAAAGCCACGAAATTTTTCGTGGGTAGTCTATTACTGTTCACCGTGGCTTTTCGTGGCATTTCGTGGCTTTTTCCCTATACCCACGAAAATTTTCGTGGCTTTTTCGTGGGTATGTGCAATTTTTTTACTAGTGTCCTAGTTATCTTGTCGCGTTTCTTTCTTGATTATGCACCCGCTAGTTATATTAGATTTGTAACAGAATATAATTAATGACAATCCGAAGTTTCTTACTTTAATTTGCAAAATTAATTAATTTACAACTTTGTATTTTTTTTTAAATTCTAATGAACAAAATTGTGTTGCTCACCATGAAACTAAATTTGTTTTATGGTTTTTAAGGAAATATTAAAACGAATTTTTAAAAATGTATTTCCAGATAATCGAGTTTTGATCAATTACGACGAAATTTGATAGTTTCTAACGTAGATAAAGCTAATTAGTGTTTAACATTGTCATTAGAAAAACAGATTTATCATAGCTTTCTATTGCGTATCAATTATTTGTCAAAAATCATAGTTAATGAAATATTTTAACCTAAATATATCTTCTAAAAATAAGTGTGAGGTTAGAAGCTAGTTTTGAAAATGTATATTATTGTCGATAAAGCAATGTTTAAAATTCCTTTTCAAATTAGTTTGTGGATTATTACTAACCAATGATTGATAACCTTGCCTTACTATAATAGTCTTTAGGCATTTAATTCTAATAAATATTGTATGCAAACATTTACATCGTATGCCATTATTTTCTACTGGTCTGTGTTTGGACCAGTGTGAGAGTTGGAAAATATCAATTCATAAACATCGCTGGTCATCTAATATCCACACAAGATTTGCGATATTAAACATTTTTAATTTCTTCTCGTAGGGTGCAACTATATGATTTTTGTGATTGTGGACCATTTTGTCATCAATGACATATGTTGTTATTATGTGGTGGGGTTTAAAGACTTTTCTTTAAATAATTGAAATTAAGCAACTACTAGCTACTACTCCAGAAATGACCTAATTCTTCTTTTTTTTTACTTTCTTTTTTGTTTACGAACAAGATGATATTTGTCAATGTTATATAGCTATATTGATGTATCCATATGGGAGCCCAAAGCAAAACTGTATGTATTTTTACAGACAAAACACACACACACGTCATATTCTTGCATGACGTGTCACTTTATTTACAACTTGTGTTGTTTGTGGTTGTGCTGCCATTATGTAACACATGCCATACAATAAACTTTAATCATTTACATTTCTACAAGTGTTTTATCTATAATTTCAAATAGAGAAAACCTTTATAAATAAAGAATCTCCACTAGTAAAAAAAATCACGATACCCACGAAAATATTCGTGGGTATTTTGCCTATTTTTTCGTGGGTAAGCCACGAAAACCCACGAAAAATTTTCGTGGGTATAGCGTCGTGGGTAGAAATTTTCGTGGCTTTTTCGTGGGTATTTTACCCACGAAAATTTTCGTGGCTTTTCGTGGGTAGTATACCCACGAAAATTTTCGTGGCTTTTTCGTGGGTAATTTCATAAACCACGGAAAAGCCACGAAAATTTTCGTGGGTAGTCCGAATTTTTTTTAAAAAAAATAAAAATTCAATTTTGAATTATGAAATTACAACAATAAGATTTTTTATATTTTTTTATATTAGGAAAAAAAATAATAAATATAAAAATTCATGGATCTTGTTGATTATATATGATAAATATAATCAACAAGATCCATGAATTTTGTATATATATAATCAAATATAATCAAGATCTTTTATATATAACATAATCAACAACAAGATCCAAGATCCATAACTTATATATATCAACAAGATCTTTTATATATATATATAATTGTAAAACAACATAATCAACAACAAGATCCATGAATTTTTTTTTATTAACATAAACAACTTAATAAACAACAAGATACAACAATATCAAAATCTAAAATCAAACTACAAATATAAAAATTCCACAACAATAAAATTTCAAACAACAAAATAAACATATATAAGTTACCTGAGTTTTGTCGGAGTTTTTGTTGATAATCGCCGGAGAAATCACCTGAAATCGCCTGAAATCGCCGGATCTACAAAAAACTTTTTAGAAAATGTTAAGCAGCGGCGGAAATTAGGTCTCGGTGTAGAAGACGAAGTACCCACGAAAAAGCCACGAAAATTTTCGTGGCTTTTCAGTGCGGTACCCACGAAAATTTTCGTGGGTAATTCGTGGGTTTCAACCTACCCACGAAAATTTTCGTGGGTAGTCGTGGGTAGAACAATACCCACGAAATTTTTCGTGGCTTTTACGTGGGTAGCTCAAAACCCACGAAAATTTTCGTGGGTAATTCGTGGGTAGCTCGAAAAAGCCACGAAAATTTTCGTGGGTAGTAAAATACTGTTCACCGTGGCTTTCCGTGGCATTTCGTGGCTTTTACCCCGTACCCACGAAAATTTTCGTGGCTTTTTCGTGGGTATGGGGAGTTTTTTTACTAGTGCTCATACAACTTTTGTTATCTTAATATTTGAGATACCTATAAGAAATCATAGATTAAGAATGATCTCTAAGTTGTCTTTTTCAAATAATTTCGATGCTAAAACGGAGCTTACCTCTAACCTCCTATATAATATTCTCATCTTCCGAGAATGGATATATATATATATATAGTTTATTTATACTACCATAAACCACCTAGAGAATAAAAACAAAATAAAAATAAAACGTAGACAAATTTGTTTAGGCTTTAAAGGTTAATGATTGGATTAGGTTAAGACATAAAACTTCTATTTCGATTCTTGATGATTAAATATTTACAGTTTTTGCTTTGATTAATCTTCTAGTATGAACATAGTTTGAGCAAGGGAACGTTCACACGCGATTTTGGCCGCCTCAATAAAACTAGGGGCGAAGCCCCGCGCAAGCGCGGGGACGTATGTGTATTTTAAATATGGTAACAAATATTTAACTAATGTTGAATCGATGAGAAAAGTTATGAGCTGAAGTAGGAGTGTGCCTTTAATACAACACACTTTGGCCGCCTCAATAAAATTAGCTTAAACGCGTGTCAGCCGTTTCGTGTGTGAACACATGTATTTTGTAAAAAAAAATTAAATTAAATTATCCTCTCATTAATTCGTTACAACTTTCTATAAAGCCTACAACTAATTACTGCCATTATAATATTATTATTAATTCCTTGGACCAATTTGGACTTGACTAGTAAAGAAACTAAAAAAAATGTTAACCTCCATCAAAATTTATGTTAACTAACGTTATTCGTTTATGCATATATTTTCTCTAAGCCCTATACTATTAAATGAGTTTTCCATGCATATGAGATGAAAATTTATTAAAATAATTTGTTTCTTTGCGTCTACTATATATAGTTATTTGAGTAATGAAAGATGAATACAAATATGTTTATTTCCCCATATACTAGACTAATAGTTAATACTTCGATTAATAAAATACAGTTTGTATCATCATTTCTCCCCAAATAATCCAAAACATACATACAATCCAAAATCATGAATGCAAATATCGTTATAAAATGGACATGGTCGCGGTTTACTAACATTGTTATTAATTTGGGCTTAGACGATTCCAATTTTGGGACTATTAAAGGCCCATTAAGTTAACAATTTTCGGTGCATCTAAGGGTAATTCAGTAATTTCACTTCTCTTCTCCACGATCCTCAAGCATTCAAGAAGAACCCACGGGGCAGAACAAAACTCCGTCGTCGTTGTACGCAGAGAAGAACAAAGACCTCTCCTTTTCTTCTTCTTCTTCTTCAAGAATCATATCCTCTCTTCTGTTAATCCAAAGGCTATTGCTTTTTTTTTTCTCTGGTAAATAGAAAATGGGTGGCTCGTCGGAGACAAAGATCGTACAAGAACTTATACTCTACGCAGCGAGCGCTGCTCTCAGTTGCTTGGTTCTGTTCGCTGGTCTCAGGCATCTAGACCCTAATCGTGAATCTTCAAAGAAAGCTCTCGAGCATAAGAAAGAAATCTCCAAGCGTCTTGGTCGTCCTCTTATTCACACCAATCCGTACGAGGTAAAACCCTTTTATGCCCTAAGCAACTTTAGTGTCCCAATGGTTATTAGTTATCATGGATTTTGAGTATATGGTTTAGGTGGGTTTGTTGTGTAGGGAAGCAAATGAAGAAGTTTGGTCTTACTTGTTTCTAATTTTGTGAAACAGGATGTGATAGCATGTGATGTGATAAACCCGGATCATATTGATGTGGAGTTTGGTTCTATTGGTGGGTTAGAGACCATTAAGGAAGCTTTGTATGAGCTTGTGATTTTACCATTGAAGAGACCTGAGCTTTTTGCTTATGGGAAGCTGCTTGGGCCACAAAAGGGTGTCTTGCTCTATGGTCCTCCTGGTACTGGTAAGACAATGCTTGCTAAGGCTATCGCGAAAGAATCAGGCGCTGTTTTCATCAACGTTAAGGTTTCTAATCTCATGAGCAAATGGTTTGGAGATGCTCAGAAGCTTGGTAAGTAACTCCTTTTGAGTAGGCTTATCTTTTCAACATCAAGTTGGCCATTGAAATTGTTGCGTTGTTCTGTTATGTTCAGTTGCTGCTGTATTTAGCCTCGCGTACAAACTTCAACCTGCCATCATTTTTATTGATGAGGTTGATAGCTTTCTTGGTCAGCGCCGTTCAACAGATCATGAAGCAATGGCCAACATGAAGACTGAGTTTATGGCTTTATGGGACGGATTCTCCACTGATCGTAAGTTGAATTCTTTATCTTTCGGCTTGCTTTAACATACATTCCGGTGTAATTATGAGTATGTTCTACATGGATATGGTTTTGTTCTGATGAATATATAATGGTTGCTTTGTAGCGAATGCGAGAGTTATGGTTCTTGCTGCAACTAACAGACCATCAGAGCTTGATGAAGCGATATTGAGGCGTCTTCCTCAGGCGTTTGAGATCGGAATGCCTGATCGACGGGAGAGAGCTGAGATATTGAAAGTGACTCTGAAAGGAGAGAGAGTGGAACCCGATATCGACTTCGATCAAGTAGCTCGTTTATGCCAAGGCTACACCGGATCAGACATATTCGAGCTCTGCAAGAAAGCCGCTTACTTCCCTATCAGAGAAATCCTGGAAGAAGAGAGAAAGGGAAGACCATGTCCTGTAAGTTTTAAAAGGTTCATCATGTTGCTGTTGCATCCACCAGATTTTTAGTGTGTACTGATGTTGATAAGTTTCTCACATACTTACAGGTCCCTAGGCCATTATCACAATTAGATTTGGAGAAGGTTCTTGCTACGTCAAAGAAGACGCAGGTTGCAGCAGGCGAGTACTCTGGATTGAGCTCGCAGTCCTCAGGTTGGAGAGTCTCAAGTGAATCAGACGATGTACAAGCAGCCATAAGTGGAATCTCTAAGCTTCTAGTCTCTCAGTTCATTAACCTTCAGTCTGATTCTCAGGATTCACGGCAGCGCGACCCCGAAGAAGATTCTTGAGAATTTGCCAACATCTTACTCTTGTTTTTGTAATATTCTTCATATGATTGCTTCTGGCTTTTGATAAAGAGGCTTTGATCTTATGTTTTACTGCGTCTCTATTGTAGTCACTTGATGGGTTAACTATAAAGTGTTAACTCTTTCTTCACTTCCTATGATCTTTAATGGAAGCTTTATCAAATTATCCAGATTTTTACATCATATATACAAATTTGATTCTCTTTAGCTATACTATAACCTTAAAAGTATCAGCTTTGGTATAATAGTGCTATATGGGCTTTGACTGGGCTTGCAAGTGGACAACAACAAGTGATAAAGTGTCTTCCTTTTTCTAACTTTTTAGTGCCGATCGTCTCCTACCTAACAATCAGATTCGTCTATGCTCTTCGTTTCAACTTTGAAGGTAACTGTTCTACTGTGTGTTATGTTTGGTTTCATTTGATTTCTTTTGAACCGAATCATGTTTTAATCACTGAAGCTTTACATCTGATTCAGTATCTTCTTAACTACCATGAATTGGGAACAAGGGTTTGCTTCTGTTCACGTTATCTCATAACGGAATCATGGACTAGAGTTCTGTCTCTTCATGTTGTATCACTTATCTTAATCAAGCTAAAAAGTTTGTTCCTTTATTGAATTGAACAGGTTATTGTGATTGAGATCTAGTCTTTTGATCATGGTAAGTGCTCTCTTACTATGAGATCTTTTCTTCTTTGTTCGGTTTTGTTGTGTCTGAAACACAGCTTTTTTTTTTTTGTTAATTGAAACACAGCTTTTGCATTATAATTTGTAAATGCTTATAGCTATTTGTCTTTAATGTTTCAGAATTATCTTCGTGGAGCCTTCAAGCCTGCTTGCAGTATCTCAATCACATTTTCTGATGGTAAAAATCGTAAACAGGTATTGAAAACAATTATTCACATCCAAATTAATGGCCTAGATTAATCGCGCCTGTTACGTATTTTTGAAAACAATTGTTCTTTGCTCTTTAATCTTCATTATCTCCCTTAGGTGCCCATGAAGAAAGAAAATGGTCAAACAGCTATGGTTCCACTTTTCCACAGTCAAGAAACTATTTCAGGGAAGGTACTTGGTTTTCTTTACTTGACCGGTATCAGGAGATTTATGTACAAGTTGAATTTCGGTTGTTACGGTTATGATTGTGTGTTGCTTTGAAATAACTTATCCTCGAAGTCTTTACTAGGTTTGTGTTGAACCATATCAAGGGAAAAAGGTGGAGCATAATGGTGTAAAAGTTGAGCTTCTTGGTCAAATAGGTGTGCAATTTTCCATGACATGTAGTTGTGCTACCAAAAGAGTCTTAAGGATTAGTTATCCGGTTTCTAACTTGTATCGATATATGCTTGTTGGCGGCATTTGTGTTCTTGGCAGAAATGTACTTTGACAGAGGAAACTTTTATGACTTCACTTCCTTGGGTGAGAAAAACTCAGGATTTAATTTCATATCAAACCCTATTAGATATTTTTTACTGAATCAATTGATTTCTTATGTTTTACTTTATTCTAGTTCGTGAGCTGGATGTACCTGGAGATATATACGAAAGAAAGACATACCCTTTTGAGTTTTCGACTGTCGAGATGCCAAATGAGACATACAATGGGGTGAATGTGCGGTTAAGGTACTTTGATAACGTTAGATACACACTTGTATTTCTCAACACAGTTTCAAATAGCTTCTTTGTTTCTTCAGATATGTCCTCAAAGTAACTCTCACTCGTGGCTACGCTGGAAGCATCTTGGAATACCAGGAGTTTGTGGTGCGTTTCTTCCTTAAAAGTTAAAACTGCGTATCATTTTTCCAAAATAGGTTATGAGTAATACTTTTCCATTTAACAACACCAGAAATACATTAATTATGATGTTGTTCATGTCATGTGATATAGGTCCGGAACTACACTCCAGCTCCTGCAATTAATAACAGCATCAAGGTGGGTGCTGATAGTATTAGGATCCAAGTTTGAAACATTATAAGACCTGTTGCACATTTTTAAAATTAACACCTCACACTAGTTTCTTCTCAGCTTTTAAGCTCTTACTACAATCACTTAGGATTTATGTAAAGTCTCGCTTATGTTTAGTTCCCTGTCTCCTACTTACTCAAAATGATGTCAACCGTCTTCTCTTTACCGCTCAGAGCATTCTTAGGCTCATACATGGTTAAGGCTTAAGTCATTGGCACCAGTTGAGTCATAACTCCATTGGATCTCTCTTGTTGTTGCAGATGGAAGTTGGAATCGAGGATTGCCTGCACATTGAGTTTGAGTACAATAAAAGCAAGTAAGTTAAAATCCGTTTCAAGATTTAAGGATTTGACTGAATGATTGTGAAAATAACGATGGATCCTCTATGTCTCGGGGATGTAGGTACCACCTAAAAGACGTTATCCTTGGGAAAATATATTTTCTTCTTGTGAGAATCAAGATGAAGAATATGGATCTTGAGATTAGACGGCGAGAATCAACAGGTGCAGGTGCTAATACTCATGTTGAAACAGAAACACTTGCGAAGTTCGAGTTGATGGATGGAACTCCTGTTAGAGGTATTATATGCTCAAAGATGTTAGTGTTTTAAGTGATTGTTTTTTATGAAATCGAATAGCAAAGTGAAAATGTTGCAGGTGAATCGATACCTGTTAGACTGTTTCTGGCCCCATACGACCTTACACCAACACATCACAACATTAACAACAAATTCAGCGTTAAGTACTATCTGAATCTTGTACTGGTTGATGAAGAGGATCGCCGATACTTCAAGCAGCAGGAAATCACTTTGTACAGGTTGAAGGAGGAGGCATCATCTTGATGACAATAACAACAATAAGGTTTCTCAGTATCAACCTTTTTTGTAAAGCCTTAAGACTTTGTGTACTCAGATTCTAGCAAAACATTGTTATATGGATCAGAAGTTAGAATGAAGTTAAAACTTTTATTTGTACTTGTTTGTTTGCTCATTGATCAAGTGGTAAAGTCTGAGACTAATAGAATAATTTGTGTTTCATGACAGTACTTACTACTAAGTCTAAAGCTATTACAATAGTTCTTGGAAAGTAAAGACATTTCTGAGCATTACAGTTATCAGTTTGCTGCGTGTTCTGTACAAATCACTTGTTACTTTCTTTTGTCTTATGAGCTAGAAAACAGGACAGCCTTTGATGGCAACGCCTTTAGCGGTTGGACAGGAAGCGTAGGGACATGTATCCCGGTCACCTGAGTTTCCCCACCACTTCACTTCAATGCCTTTTCGTCCGAGTGCTAGAAACAGAAGTATGGTCATAAACGTCGAGCCAGCATCTAAACCACCTGACAACACATAGTTATACTTCTTCCACCACTCTCTCTTGTACTTGAAAATGAAGTGGCCAAAGACGAACGCGACAATGAGCCAGCTGGTGAAGTTCACCGCTGTTGCAGGTGGCATCATCGCTGTGGCTCCCACGAGGACAGGAATATGAATCTTGGAGATCCATGTCTGAGATGGGAATACCTTTGTGGCTAGCCAGACCAAAAATGGAGCTATGGCACCTATAAGGAAGAACCAGTTAACACTTGAGTATTCACCAAGGTCTCCAAACATCCTACGCGGTCCCACTAGTCCCCAAATTACAGAGGCGTCAAAGAAGACACGGTCCATAGGACAAGTCCATTGGCTGTCTGAGGGAAGCAAGGCTGTGTCACAAAGATGAGGAATTTCTTCCATTAACCACCAAGCTGTTCCTGTGTACACCATAACCGCCACAAGCGTGCCTACCACCTGCACTTGTTAACAATTCGATTAGTTATGTTCTTATCGGTATCCATCTCAAAACCAATTGATAACGTACCTGAGCCATGAACATGCTTCTAGGCGGGATCTTCATGTAATGACCAAGCTTGAAGTCGGAAATAAAAGTTAGCGCTTGAGTCATGCTGATGTATCCATAGACCTTGAAACACATGTTTGCAACAGGACGCTCCGGGTAGATATACCCGATAACATATTCGGTTATGATGTTCAAACCGGGTGCCTGGTTAGTGGTGGCAGCTATGACACCAATCAAAGGTGTGAAACTGATGGCAATGGCACAAGCAAGCAAGACACCCCACCAAGGAAGCTGCACAGTCGCGTTGTAGTGCACAGAGATGAACATGATAAGCGCGATATTGAGTAAGAGGATGACCAAAAACCACCACATTGGAACTTCTCTGTAGTTTTTCTTCATGATTCTGGTATGTATATCCATTTTCTTGTTCTTCTGAAACGCGCCTCTTGTCTGTTTCCACAAGTCACTGTAAACACATAGATTAGCCCGAGTTTAGGACAAGTTTTCCCCCGATTAGTCGAAAAACACTACTGACATATATGTACCTTCCATTGAAGAGTAGAACATGGACAATAGTGGCTGACAATGTAGCAAAACCGAGACCATAAGTAACAGCAAAGAAAGTACTCATGTTGATAGAGCCTGTCCTAGAGTAAACCACGCGGTCTAGATGGAATTTGCTATCAATAATGCTCAAGACATCATAGCGCGAGCCATTAGCCATGAAGAGCTGGCTAGAGAAGATAGGGAAAGTCTTGGCTTCATAGATGTTAAGCCAGTAACAAATAGGCGTGACTATATACATGACAAGCACGAAACCGATGGCTACATTAACCGAAGCGAACAATGGACTAGCTAAAGGGCTTCCAAGGTAAGCACTTATAGTGACCCAATCAAAACCAATGGATCCAATACCAAGACCATGTTCGCCCGAACCGAGTTGGTTTACTAGAATTGATTTGGGACTAAGCCAACAGACCCATGAGATCGATGTCAACATGGTGAATAGATAGCCCGGGAGGACGTAGTAAGCGAAGCTAGCTACGAGGACGATCAAGAAGAACTGTGTTCGGCTCATGGCTCCTTTCGATTTCTTTTCTTTCTCGTGCAATGCTCCGAAGAGAGAGACTTGGACGAGGTTGCTTGGCCACCACATTTCACCAGGCTCGACTAGGTGTTTCCTGAATAGACCAGCCCATCCAAATCCAAGAATCTAAACCACACAACAGAAAACAATCTTCAAGATTCAAGAAAATGCTAATCCAAGATTCAAGAAAATTCAAGATTCAAGAAAATAGCAAACTTGAAAAAGAAAGAACAAGAAACAGAGCAAGTGTAGAAACCTGAGTGGTGATCATAACAAGAAACGCAGGCAAGAAAGGAAGAGATCTTTTGTAATAAAGCTTGATAGCACTTAGTATATGAGTAGCGTAAACCGAACCGGCACCAGAATTAGCAAAGATGGTTATCAGAACATGTTCCTTGACGTTGAAGGCACCGGGGTTCAAAGTAAACTCAAACCTCGTACCTTGCAAGAACCTCCTCGTAGTAAGAACCCTAGCCATGAGATGTCCTAAAGGCACGACGGCGATCTGAGCAGAGATACCGGTGATGCTCAACGGCATGGTTCTGTACCAGAAAAACTGGTTTATGAAAGAGAGTACAATGCACGCGCCTATACCAAGAACCCACATACGGAAAGTGAGAACCGGTAACGTTGAATCGTCGGTTTTCGGTACGGTGAGCTCAACTTCCGGTACAACGCACCGGTCATCTTCTATAACCGGCGACGACAAGTCTTGTGCTAACTCTCCCATATTGATTTGTTTTTTTTGTATGTTGTTTTCTTGTTTTTGTGGGATGAATCTAATATTTTTGTTTATTATTTATGTGTAGTCTTTGTTTTGATTCTTGTAACGACCCTGACCCGCGGTCCGTTACTTTGAGAGTCTAACCCTTTCTTTAATGTGATATTGTCCGCTTTGGGCCCTAAGGCCCGCACGGTTTTGGTCTTGGTTTCCTTCCAAAAAGGCCTCACATTAAATTGGGGTTAAACTCTCCCTTATATATTAGATTTCCATTCTCTAAATATCCGATGTGGGACGAATGTCACAATTCACCCCCACTCAAAGGCGCAACGTCCTCGTTGCGCACCGGGCCCCGGACAATCGGCCCTCTAGGTCGAACTAGAGTGGCTTCTCGCTCGATACCAAACTTGTAACACCCCGTCTCGTCTTATTCGGAACGAGGCGTTACATACGTATCTTAAATGCAAGTCGATTAATTAAAAGGAAAAGTCAACTTATTGATAAAAAGAATCCCCAAATAACATTATCCAATAATAGAAATAAGCCTAATCAAGTGGCAATAGTACAAAAATCAAAGTGCAGCGAAAACAGTGAAAATCCCTCCTACTCGAACAAGGCACAACTAGCTAATGTCTCGGCTCACCCGCAACAAAAGAGAGAGATAGAGGGAGGGTGAGTGACGGGGAGTCACTCGAGTGAGGGAAAACACTCGGATGCATACGGAGAAACATGAACTACCAAAGAAACCTAACCGCAGAGGCAATCTATGTGGCTTAAGTGCCCACAACACCGCCCGTAGACGTTTTATCGATCCCTATGGGCGACAGGTAACGGATCGACTGTGTTACCCGTCCCCTAACTACGCGGCTCAGTACCAACGCCCGCCCAGCCGCTAGCTCGTAATATGTCGAGCGACCGACTCGGCCAGCTCGTCCCGTACCTACGCACACGCCACCCCACGACCGAAACTAACACCGACGCCCGCTCTGCACCCCGCTAGCTCCCGAAACTCGAACCGCCGGCCTAGCCGCTCGTCCCGTGCCGCCGTCCGTGGTGGTCATAACAATATACTAACTATCCTAAGAACACAACATTAACAAATGAGCATACATTGGTTGGGTCATCTAAGTCCTAGGTCCGTTTTCAATCAATATTAAATGATACTTCAATCACCCCATCAAACACAATTACGCAACCTACACATGGTTCTTAAATTCCTAAGGATACTAGATTTTGGAAGTTACCCCTCACCTTAGAAGTGCGATAGCCGGGTTTCGGGGTTTCCGCTGCTCGAACGGGGTATAGATCTGCAATCGGGGCGAAAAATCGGGTCGACGAGTCCCGGGGAAAAATCTACAAAGTCAACCGGTCAACGGTCAACGGGTCAACCGTCGACCCGATCAACTTACCGGCGGTCAACTCCGGCGACGGCGGCGCGGCGGTGACGTGGCGACGGCGGCGGCTTCCGGCGGCGGGTGGATGGCGGCCGGACACGGAGACTCCGGCGAATTCCGACGGTAGCCGGCGGTGACGGCGGCGACGGCGGCGGCGGCGGTGGATCGGCGGCGGCGCGTGGAGCTCACTCGCGGAGCTCTCGGCGGCGCGTGAGGGCGCGTGGGCGGTGGTTTCCGGCTGATCTCCTAGCTCCGGCTCCGTCTCGTCGTCCCGGTCCCGATGGTGGCCTTAGATTTGTGAAACTCCGGGTGGTTAGAGAGTTACGATCGAAAAACCATTCGACCAATAAGGATAAAAGGTGAATGGTCGCGATTCGATTACCTTCGGTTACGGACGGTGGCTGCGTGGTCGGTGCGAGCTCGGACTGCGGTGGTTCGGCGGTAAGTGGCTCCGTAACGAGTTTTCTCGCAAAGGTTGATATGTGTGTGGTTAGAGGTGAAAAGGTGGCTAAGGAGGTATATATATAAGGTGGTTTACCTAGGGTTTCAGAAAGGTTTGATGGGTTTTGGGCCTCCGAAATTGGGCCTCCACGAACCGGGCCGTTACAATTCTCTTTCTATTATTGAATTGATGTGTTTTGTATATATCCATTTGAGATTAATGAAGTCAGTCTATTTCTACTCTGAGATTTTTTTTTGGGACACTCACATGTTTATATAAATATATAAAAAAATGGACAGGTAAAGAAAGTATATAATATGAATTTTTGCTGAGATTATAAAAACAGAGAACAAAACGACAAGTGATGGGTCAAGAAAGCATTGCCTTGTGGGAGGGAAAAAAACAGCTAAGACGATTTTTATATTTTAAAGTTAAATTAAGGATAAAAAAATAAAAAGAAAAGAAGAGAGTCAGATATTAATTATTTTTTTTATAAAAAAGAAACAAAGATATACATGAAATAATGTAAAAATATAGTATATTACAAAATAATGCTACAAGGCAATGAAAGATAATAAAAATTGGTGTATAGTTGTCTTGCCTATAAGGTGTTAAGGCCCAAGAAGATAGAAGACCCAAGAAGGAGATAACAATACAACACAACACAAAAGCCCACATATCATCTTCTCCAACGGTAAAGAAGGATCACACCATGGTCATGTTTGATACGGAAAAGCTGTATTCAACAATCCCTATGTCTAACAGATTTGATGCTTTATCGATTGTTGAATAATGAGCTGTCATGAGACAGATGTCACAAGATTATGGTGTAGACAAAGAGTATAAAAGAATAGTGATGTAATTGTTGAAGTTTTAAGGAAATAATAAAAGAGTAAAGTTTCTTTCTTATTAGGGTTTTTCCCTGTTTATCTTCTACCATCATGGTATCAGAGCCACTCGGTTCTGTATAATGGACGGTAATCCTGATTCTCTTTCAGCTCCTACTCTCACAATCTCTCAGTGTGTGACTCTTAAGCTCAATGACAAAAACTACCTCTTATGGAAGCTCCAGTTTGAACAATTCTTGTCCAGCCAGATGCTTCTTGGTTTTGTTAATGGTGATTCTGTACGTCCCCCTCCAACAGTAGCTGTGATGGATGGTGACCGCATGACTGAGACCAGCAACCCAGAATTTCTCAAGTGGATGAGGTCAGACCAGCTGGTCATGGCCTGGCTCTTTGGCTCTTTGACAGAGAATGCGTTGAAGGTTGTCTATGGTCTGCGGTCTTCTCAAGAGGTATGGTTTGCTCTAAGCAAAAAATACAATAGAGTTTCAGCTACTAGGAAACTAGATCTACAAAGAAGGATACAAACAACACTTAAAGGCAATAAATCTATGACTGAATATCTAGGAGAGATTAAGACTTTGTGTGATCAACTTGACTCTATTGGCTCTCCTATATCTGAACAAGAGAAAATCTATGGTGTTCTTAATGGTTTGGGAAAGGAATATGAGGCCATATGCACGGTGATTGAAAACACTATGGATGCATTTCCAGGACCGTGTCTGGATGATATTGTCTTTAAGCTCACTGGTTTTGAGGACAAACTTCAGGCTTATGCTACCCCTGATGAAGTTTCTCCACACCAAGCCTTTTATGCTCATACAGGTGGCTACTCTTATAGAGGAAGAGGTTACAACAGAGGAGGTTACAGAGGCAGAAGCTCCTACTCAACTCAAGGAAGAGGTTTTCACCAACAGATAAACCAGAACAACCGCCAAGAACAATACTCTGAGACTGACAATAGGCCAAAGTGTCAAATCTGTGGTAAAAGCAATCATCTTGCCTATAGGTGCTACAAAAGGTTTGACCATGCTTTTCAGGTTGATGAATCTCCTCAGGCTATGAATACGATGAGAGTTGGTGATGGTCAAGCTTATTCTGGTAATGAGTGGTATCCAGACACAGGGGCTACACATCATGTTACAAATTCTGTCCAAAATCTGCATTCAACACAACAATATGATGGAACTGATTCTGTTATGGTGGGAAATGGTGACTTTCTTCCAATTACTCACATTGGTTCAATAGCTCTTCCTGCTATGACAGGTACGTTACCACTTAATGACGTATTGGTCTGTCCTGAAATGGCAAAATCACTACTATCCGTCTCTAAACTCACTGATGATTATCCTTGTACCTTCACTTTTGATTCTCGTAATGTGTATGTTAAGGACAAAGAGACAAACCAGCTTCTCAGCCAGGGAATAAAGTATGAGGGACTGTATAGATTGGAGAACCCACAATTCATGGCTTTCTATTCATCAAGACAACAAGTTACATCTGATCTAATTTGGCATAGAAGGTTGGGTCATCCACATCATCAAGTTCTTCAACATCTATCATCTACTCAAGCTATTACTTTCAATAAAACTACTCTTTCTATGTGTGAACCATGTCAGTTAGGAAAAACTTGCAAGTTGCCTTTTTTGAAATCTGTTTTTCAGTCATCTAGACCTTTGGAAAGGATTCATACAGATGTTTGGGGTCCTTCTCCAATAACTTATGTTCAGGGATTCAGATATTATGTTATCTTTATTGATAATTTCTCAAGATTCTGTTGGTTTTATCCACTGAAACTGAAATCAGAAGTTTTTGCCATTTTCAAATCCTTCAAACAACTTGTAGAAAATCAGTATAGCCAAAAGATCAGTATTCTACAAAGTGATGGAGGTGGAGAATATGTCAGCAAAGAGTTCAATCATCATTTGGCAGCTTGCGGTATTAAACATATCCTATCATGCCCACACACTCCACAACAGAATGGCCTTGCAGAAAGAAAACACAGACATCTAATAGAGCTGGGACTATCTATGATGTTCCAAGGAAAGGTACCACAGTCTCTATGGGTTGAAGCTCTGTTCTCAGCAAGCTTTCTCAGCAACATCTTGCCTACTTCTGTTCATCAAGGCATGGTGAGTCCCTTTGAGATTCTTCAGGGCAAGAAACCTATTTATACATCACTAAGAACATTTGGGTGTGCATGTTATCCTTATCTAAGACCTTATTCTCAGAATAAGTTTGATCCAAGATCTCTCCTCTATGTTTTCATTGGGTACAATGAAAAATATAAAGGATATAGGTGCTTTCATCCACCAACAGGACGTGTCTATATAAGTCGTCATGTTTTGTTTGATGAGGACAGGTTTCCATATGATGATTGTTACAAGCAGTACCTATTACCTCCTACTACACCTCTACTTAAGGCGTGGTATTCAGGACAGATCACACCTGAACCAGAACAAGAAAATGGGTTTGTAGATGAAGAAACATTACCAACACATCCTCAACATCATGGTCCCTCTCTTAATCAATCTACCTCTATAGCAGAGACTGAAGCAATATCTCCTTCAAACAGTGAGTATTCTCCAGATCCTCAAGTTGTTCCTAACATGACATCACATGAGGAATTCCCACCACTACCTCAGCGTCCAGGACCAACAAACACCCACACCATGACTACAAGAGCAAAACATGGTATCTCTAAACCAAATCCAAGATATGTAATGCTTACTATTAAAGGCATTCCTGAAACACCCAAGACTATTAAACAAGCATTAAATCATCCTGGGTGGACTGCAGCTATGGGAGATGAAGTTGGTACATGTCATGTAACAAATACTTGGGATCTAGAGCCACCACCTGTTGATGCTAACATTCTAGGTTGTAGATGGGTTTTTACAACCAAACTCAAGGTTGATGGTACACTAGATAGACTGAGAGCCCGTCTAGTGGCTAAGGGGTATGATCAAGAAGAAGGGGTTGACTTCTTAGAGACTTATAGCCCTGTAGTGAGGACAGCTACAATACGGATGGTTCTACATGTGGCAACATTGGAACGTTGGGATATTAAGCAATTAGATGTGAAAAATGCCTTTTTACACGGAGACTTGCAAGAAACTGTCTATATGAGACAACCACCAGGCTTTGAAGACAAAGAACATCCTGAGTATGTATGTAAGCTAAAGAAGGCTATATATGGCTTGAAACAAGCACCAAGAGCTTGGTTTGACAAATTCAGTTCCTATCTACTAGAATTTGGATTTATATGCAACACAAGGGATCCTTCTCTATTCATCTATCAACAAGGAGGTAATATTCTTATGTTATTATTATATGTGGACGATATGATACTAACTGGAAACAATCAAAACCTGGTGGTAAAACTGCTCAAGACACTTGAAGAACAATTTATGATGAAAGATATGGGTCCTCTAAGCTACTTTCTAGGTGTACAAGCTCAATTCACACCTACAGGCTTATTCCTTAATCAAGAAAAGTATGCATTAGACTTACTTGAAGTCGCGGGTATGCTTGATTGCGCACCAATGCCTACACCTTTACCTCTCCAGCTGGACAAAGTACCTCATCAAGGTGAAGATTTTTCAGACCCCACATACTTCAGAAGCTTAACAGGAAAGCTGCAGTATCTCACCTTGACGCGTCCTGACATACAATTTGCAGTAAATTTCGTTTGTCAGAAGATGCATAAGCCAGCAGTATCAGATTTTTATCTTGTAAAAAGAATAATCAGATACATCAAGGGGACAACAAAGTTAGGGCTTTACTTTACCTCAAAGACTGATTCAACCTTGCGAGCTTATTGCGACAGTGACTATGCTGGATGTAGAGACACTAGAAGGTCTACTGGAGGGTACTGCACATTCCTTGGGTCGAATCTCATCTCTTGGTCTGCAAAACGACAGGAAACAGTCTCCAGATCAAGCACGGAGGCCGAATACAGAGCAATGTCTGATACAGCAGCAGAATTATCTTGGATTGGATTTCTGTTAAAAGACTTCGGCATTAAACTAGAGAAGCCAGCTGAACTCTATTGCGACAACAAATCAGCGGTCCAATTGTCAGCCAATCCAGTTCTTCACACTCGAACCAAGCATTTTGAGACACACTATCACTATGCAAGAGAGAAGGTTGCTCTTGGTACTTTGGTAATCAAACATGTCCCAGCTGCTCTGCAATTAGCTGACATCTTTACAAAATCTCTACCTCAGCGAAGCTTCTACTCCTTGAGGTTCAAACTTGGAGTTGACTTTGCACCCAACTCAAGTTTGCGAGGGGATGTTAAGGCCCAAGAAGATAGAAGACCCAAGAAGGAGATAACAATACAACACAACACAAAAGCCCACATATCATCTTCTCCAACGGTAAAGAAGGATCACACCATGGTCATGTTTGATACGGAAAAGCTGCATTCAACAATCCCTATGTCTAACAGATTTGATGCTTTATCGATTGTTGAATAATGAGCTGTCATGAGACAGATGTCACAAGATTATGGTGTAGACAAAGAGTATAAAAGAATAGTGATGTAATTGTTGAAGTTTTAAGGAAATAATAAAAGAGTAAAGTTTCTTTCTTATTAGGGTTTTTCCCTGTTTATCTTCTACCTTCATAAGGATTAAAATAGGTGCAATTTGTTTGAAAGGTGACGGATTTCACGGCACAATAATGGTGGATTCATTTTAAAATTTTATAAGATGCAAAATTGAATTGAGTATTTACATTACATAACAAAGGTTGTAATACATTTGATTAGTGGTGTGCATGACATTAATAGCAAAGTCACTAGTAAAAAAAATGCCCATACCCACGAAAAACCCACGAAAATTTTCGTGGGTATGGGTAAAAAGCCACGAAATGCCTTAATTATAGTCAACTTTGGTTAATAATCACTTAAATGCATCATTAATCACGGTATGAAATTCAAACCAAAAGGCTTTTTGGCTTCAGTCAGAGAAATCTGTCGTTTTCTCAAATTTAAATGTAACTCCAAAAAATGTTATTGGGAAAATAAAAGAGGAAGAAAACATCATCTCGTGGGGAGTGTTTTTGATTCATATAAATCATATGCGCCACTTGATATTTACAGCCTCGCAGGTCCACTTTTAATATTTCTAGATGATTATCTCTTCTTTATATATCGAAACTTTCAAAACTTATAAAAAAATATAGATGAGTTACCATAAAATAGACAAATAATGTGTCAACAAGGATTAGTTAATTATGAGTCTAAAGAAGCATATAAATACGATACTGATACATTTCTATTTTAAACATATATGCATATCAATATGAATTATTTATATGATACGAAAGTCTACAGATTTTAAAACTTAAAGATAGACCCAAAAGAATAAAACTATACGTCTTTTGAGTGTTTAGGTTAAAGACATTATTTAAAACAAGCATGTAGATAATTTTTGATAAGAACTGTCGGTTTATGAAATGTAGGGACTATATATAGGGACATGAAAACAAAAGCACAATGTGAATCTTAAGACTTTATATAAATTATTAATTAAATAAAAGACTTTTAGATTCATAAAGATGTTTGTTTGTATTAGTGGGAACGATGATGATTACTACTTTGATTGAGACAATGGACAAGTGTGATGTTACACCTAAGTTCCTAACCTAGTGACCAAAAATACATATATTTAATTTACTTATCAAATATTTATCCCATTTACAATTACAAAACATATTAGACTTAACCATCTATTGATTAAAACCATACGAACAACCAACCAACTTTTATGCACAATCAAGTTAAAATGTGGATATGGTAAAATGTAATGTGTGTGGATCACAAGAAGTGAAAGTGCTATTTTGAAAGAAAAAAAAAGCAAAATATGAAAACGGCCAAGTCTCGTTATCCTAATTAATATGACCACTGTTTAGCTGGATATCACTTAAAGACGACTTTAAGGTACACCTCTAGAATCTAAAGCTAGATACCAAACAAAAAGACTTTTTATTTTATTTTCTTTATGATATTTTCTTTATTACTATCGTCGTTATTGTTATTGAATTGAATACTTCCAAGTATATGTACAAGAAACATCCGCTTTTAAACTTTATTGAATTGTTTATAGCAAAAGAAACCATTATTTAAACGAAACAAAAAGACAAAGAAGTGTAGCAAATGCACATGTGTGATCATATAATGCATGTAGATTTAATAGGACCAAGATTTCAAGTAGACTCATAGTGATGCACCGATGCGTGTGCATGTCACAGTGTTGTAAAGTGTAAGCATATTTAGACACAGTCGTCCACCGCTAACACAATGATCCCACCGGCCACAAGTGAGCCCATTTATATATACATATAATGTGTAATTAATCCTTTCATATATATTTTCCACAAAATTATCAAGCTATGTCCATGTTAAATCACGAAATCTATTAGAGATTATTCAAATGCGAGGCTAGGTATATATATATATATATATTAACCTCAACAAAAAAGTAGAAAATTAAAAAAAGAAAAAAAAAAGTAGAAAATTTAAAGTTTCTTTGGCTAAACCAAAAATGGGCTTTTGTTTATACAGTCAATAAAAGGCTCATTAGATGAAAAGCCCAAACACTATGTTTCACTTTCACATTTTCATTTCTCACAAGGGTTTGCTTTTTCCTCATCAATTCCACAGTCATTAAGCAAAACCCAGAAGAAGAAGAAAAAACACAAGATCATCGCTGCAAAGACGTGTAATCATCATATACATAAAATTTAAAGGTTAAAACTTTCATATCAAGATCAAATTTTACTCTTTGACTCTCTTTTTTTGTTTTATCTTCTGCCCTACCATACCAATATTATATTCGTTGGTCTCTCGTCACCACTATTTTTTTATTGAAAAATTGAGGTATGATTGTGTGGAAATTGAATCCTACACGCTAAACCACCTGCTCACTGTTCTTATCCTTTTTTTTCATTTTCAGACATTTGAGTTTTGAAGATTGGTAACACTACAGATTCCATTAAAGGTTGGTTTCTTTGTCTCTGTCTCTTTTCTTTAGTAACCCATGAAGGATCTGTGTTTACTTAGTTCATGTGTTATGATTCTGGTGAAAAAGGTGAGAACTTGATTGGTCTTGTTTTGGAGGAATTTGATCACGTCCTGAAGGTGTTTAATGAAATGTCTCACACGATTGGTCCAAGACTGTATAGCTGCTGCAACTGCAGAAACCATGTTGGACTTCATGATGATATAATCTCTAAGGCTTTCCAGGTATATCATCAGCTTTATCTTCATCTTCTCTTTTTGTCTTGCTTGTGTCTCATTTGATTCATGTAGAGCCTAGAGAATTATGTGGAGAATCACACTAGTAGTCCTTCTTTGAATATACTACATTTATAATCGAGTTTTCATTATCCGTGGTTCTCCACTATTAGGGAAGAACAGGACGAGCTTTCCTCTTCTCCCACGCAATGAACATCGTGGTCGGTCCAAAAGAAGATCGGAATCTACTAACTGGTCTCCACACCGTGGCTGATATATCTTGCGCTGACTGCAATGAGCCCTTGGGTTGGAAGTACGAGCGAGCCTACGAGACCTCGCAAAAGTACAAGGAAGGCAAGTTCATATTCGAAAAGGCTAAGATTGTCAAGGAGGATTGGTAGTAGTCAATAACGTGTTTATGTTATTCTTGGATTTGGTAAATGAAAACTGTACATAGATAAATTTGGATGTGTCAGATTCTGATCTTCGTCACAAGTCATCATTGTCTTGTCTCTGTGTGTTAAGTCTGTTAAATATCTTGTGCTCAACTATGGATACACTGGTTCCTCTGTTAATAAAGATGTTGAATGGTTTTCTCTTGTGCTTTAGCTTAGACCTTGCTTTGTATGTAATATGATTCTTCATACTCGTCTCTGTTATTGCTTGGAAGAAAACCCTGAAGGGAAAAGAACTGCGTGCCGTTTTCTCATTGATAACAGAACATCTATTTAAACAGCGTGCTGTTTTACGTTTGGCAGATTAGAGTGGTCGCCGTTTTCATCAAAGGAAACGGAGAAAGATAATTAATTTAGCAGAGCGAATTAAAGGAAAGAGAGATGTATCTGAAGAAGAAGCCGATATTGAGCGATGGCACGCCGGAGAATTCGTCGGAATCAGATAACGGTGGAGTTTCAGACGCGACGGCGATGGTAGTGGAAGAGCTGTTGACTTCTCTCAATACGCAGAGACTTTACAGGGAGCTCACACTATCTCTCCGTACCGGTTTACGCGACGCTTGCGCCGAATTCTCCTTCCTCCGCATCCGTGGCCTCCGATCTCTTCTCAAAACTCTCCGATCCGTCGCGGAATCGGATTCGATCATCCGTCTATTCTCTCACACACAAACCATCTCCGATCTCCAACGTTTGATATCCTTATTTTTGTCACAAATTCAGATGCCTGTGTTGTAATGTGTTATCTGATGATGGAATCATGGAACTATGTGTGTGATTTCGCAGTGGTTCCGGTGATTTTTCGACATTCGTTGAAAGAAGCTAAGGATGATGATGATGATGATGATAGAGTGATGAGCTTGGATCACATATTCAGTGTGGAGCCTATGAAGATAACGAGTCCTTCCACTGATGACGAGGTCGCGGTTGCGCTTAAGGTTCTTGAAGGATGCTGCCTTCTCCATCCTCAGAGCACTCTTCTGGCTCATAAGCACGGCGCAGTACGCGTAAGGCTCTCTTGTTTGTTACTTGTTACCTGATCATTGGTGTTAGGACATTGCCTATCTGGAGTCATAGGGAACTTTAGAAACTAGAAACCTGTGTAAAGTTATCATTTTTCAGACCACATAGGTAGTTTGTCTGCGAAAAGAGAGACTCTCGTGTAAGAAATATCAAAACATCTTTGATCATTTTTCATTCCTTTGTATCGCTCCTTCGTGATGTAGATATGTAACAATCAGATTTGGTTGTGTGAGATGTTGATGTGATTAATATGCTCATAAATATTTTAGGTAATGATGAATGTGTTATCAACACGAGGAGTACTTGAGCAAGGTGCCTGCTTGGATGCTTTAATCTCAATATTGTTGGATTCCTCAGCCAATCAAATGGTAAGTCTTGAGCTTCTTTCTTTGAGGAACACACTGTGATCAGATACGAACTAGAAAGCAGGCTGTTTACGATTCTGTTCTGTCCGTAGTGGAACTCAGACCATTCTCTTACTACATGTAGGAATAGGATTAAGGCTTCCAATATCAAACTGGCGATATATTTGAAAATGTATCCTCATCTATCTTTTGTATATTGTGCTAACCAGGATTTTGGAGCCTGCAATGGCATTGAAGAAGTTGCAATGCTAATGCGAGACAAACAAGCTGACGAAAACCTCAGGTGAATTTCATATCAGCTTCCTTGAGTATAGCATTTGAGTTGTCTAGTATGATAGATAGCACATACACTTCACATCACAAAGTTGATCTCATGGTCACTGATTCGCAGGCTAAGATGCGGAGAGTTCTTACTAGTATTAGTTGGACATGTAAACGGCAAGGATCGTTCTCCCATCGCAACCGTAAATGAAGACATCAAGCGTCTTCTTGGTGAAAACTCCGCGTCTTTAATATGGGCTGCGAGTCAGTTTGGTTCAACAGGCGACCCTGAACAAAGAATTGCGGCTCTTAACATCCAAGCCGGTAGAGTTCTCGAGTCCCTAGACTTGTACTGATTCTCAATTTGGATCAAATCAATGATATGTATGAAAATTTTGTGTGTTTGTTATATAAAAACATAGAAAAAGGAAAGAAGATAGTTACTTTCTTGCCCACTTGACGTGAATCTAATGCGTTCAAGTTAAATGGGTTTCCTTGTTTTTTAGCTTGTGGATACATTTCACTTTTACGTGTCGTATGCTTCAAGCCTTTTTAAAATCATTCCAAGACCATGCACGTCTTCTCTGTTATTTTCCACCACGATTGCACCAAAAAAGTTTATAAATTTGACATCAATTAAGTTTTCATATAGTTAAAGGAAGAATATGAAATTAGAAGATACGTACACATCTTTTGCCCAAATTAGACACTTTATTGTGATCTGACGTCACTCGTCGTCTTTATTCTTTAACTTGAAAATCAGCCTTCTCCTAAAATAATTAAAAAAGTCTTAACGCCCACAAAGAAAAAAGTAACTTCTCTTTTTTAGGTTTTTTGATTAACGAATCAAAGTTTCTTCCTTTTTGTCTCTATAGATCTCTATCGCTTCTTCTTCTTCTTCCTCGCGACTCTGTTTTTTTTCTTGTCTTCTAGGGGTTTTTTTTTTATAGTCGGCGTCGTCTTTTTTTGGAGAAATGGGTGATTGGGCGCAACTTGCTCAGTCTGTAATCATAGGTTTAATCTTCTCTTACCTTCTCGCGAAGCTGATCTCCATCGTCGTCACGTTCAAAGAAGACAATCTCTCCTTAACTCGCCACACAGACGCCGAATCGGAGATTAAACCGGAGGTTGTTGACTCTCGCCGCATCGATTCTTCTTCTACGGTAGGCGAGGCTGATTCGCTGGCGGCGGAGCAAGGTAGCTCGAGAGGCGATAGCGATGAAGAAGACGATGATGATTGGGAAGGCGTCGAGAGCACGGAACTCGACGAAGCTTTCAGCGCCGCCACACTATTCGTGACAACCGCCGCCGCGGATCGGCTCTCGCAGAAGGTGCCTAGCGATGTGCAGCAGCAGCTTTATGGATTGTATAAGATCGCTACGGAAGGGCCTTGTACTGCTCCTCAGCCATCAGCTCTCAAAATGTCTGCTCGTGCCAAGTGGTATGGTGTCTCTCTCCCTCTCGCTGAATCTTCTGTGCCATTAGCCATTACTTTTCGAGATTTTGTTAGATTGGTTTAAAAGTTTGGAACTTGATGCTTAGTTAAGCCTTTTAAGGAGAACTTTTATTGTTGTTGTGTATGTTGATACCCCCTAGGCCTAATTAGCTTCTTGCCTTATGGCTGGAAGATAATAATTGTTTGTGGTTATGGTTTCGGGATTGCGGTTTTGTTGTGAGAGATACAATTTCATTGATTGGAATGGTTCTATGATCTTCTTCTATGTCTCAGGCAAGCGTGGCAGAAACTTGGTGCTATGCCCCCTGAAGAAGCGATGGAGAAGTATCTTGAGATTGTGACTCAGCTATACCCAACTTGGTTAGACGGTGGCGTGGTAGAAAGCTTTTATTCCCCATCTTCTTTGTTTTCATTTTTATTGCTTTTGTTGTTCTTTCGACTGTTTGTGTGATCTTCTATGCTTTGCTTTATTGTGGTGTACTAGAAAGCCGGAAGTCGGGGTGGTGATGATGCAGTTTCCAACTCGGGAGGAACCATGGGGCCAGTTTTTAGCTCATTGGTTTATGAAGATGAATCCCAAAATGAGTTGTAAGGTTCTCCTCTTGTAGTCTGATTTGTTTTGCTTTGCTTTATCTTCCTTGAGTTCTCTACTTGTTTGCTTAATATCTAGCCTGTCTTCTAGCCTGTTTAAATGACAGACTAATCCTCTGCTCTGCTCATCAGTTATGGTTTGTCTCCTTTCTTATCTCTCTCAGGAAGATTGATGCCATCCATGAATTTGCTAGAGAAGGAGAAGTTGAGAATTTGCTAAAAAGCATTGAAAGCGGAATTTCTGTGAATGCAAAGGGTTAGTTAGTCTCTGCTTTTGTATTTCAATTTTGTAAGTTCATCCTTGTGATGTTGGATTTGCTTTCCACTTTCCGATAAACTGCAGATAGTGAAGGCCGCACACCGTTGCACTGGGCTATAGACCGTGGCCACCTCAACATTGCTCAAGTTCTGGTCGAGAAGAACGCCGATGTGAATGCTAAGGTGAAGAAAGATAACTCCTACCAAATGAGATTATCTGTAAAAGTATCATCTTCTTTTTACAAAGCATTTGTCTTTTTGGTGATTGTGTTGAGCAGGACAACGAAGGCCAAACTCCATTACATTACGCTGTTGTCTGCGACAGAGAAGCCATCGCCGAGTTTCTTGTGAAGCAGAAAGCAAACACAGCTTCTAAAGATGATGACGGAAACTCCCCGCTCGATCTCTGTGAATCAGACTGGCCCTGGATCCGAGATTCTGCAAAGCTGACAGGCTAACCTAACACTAACCGCAGTTGCCTTTTGCGTAATCAAATCTCTGATTACACAATGTATATGATGAAGTGACTTTAGTAAGAAGCTTTTCTTGGCTTAAAACTTTCCTCTCTTCTCGTTTTAACAGTAAATCACTTGGATGTTTCAAAGTCTTGTTCTTTTTAGGTTCTGTTTCTTATGTTGCAACAACCTTTTGTTTTCTCAGGTTTATGAAACATCATATCATAACCGCTTTTTAATAGGTTTTGCTATATAAAGAGAATTGCTTTTCTTGTCTTAATAACCGACTTTGCCGGTAATAGCAACAGAGATTTATGAATAACCCTCACTAAAGCATAAACAAAAATAAATTTAGCAAAAAGACCTCGTGGCCCTTACATTTCCTCTCCAAAGAACCCCGCCTTTGGCTATCGGAAAATGGCCAAGGCGGTGGTTTACACGCTACTACTCTCCGCCACCTTCATCATCTTCATCCTCCTCCTCGCTCCTAAGAAACAAAGCCAGGCTCAATCCATCGAGGGACTCATAAGCCGCCGCCTTGGAAGAAGGCTTGAAATGCCTGTGTTTGACCCTCTGGTGACTCGGATGGAGAGGTTGTCTCATGAGACAGAAACCAATACAAAGACAGTGGAGGCAGCGAAGGAGGAGGAGGAGAAGGAAGAAGATATGTTTGATGAGTATTTCGCGCAAGATAGGAGGCTTAACACGACGATGAGGATCAAGTTCTTGTTTCCTCTGCTCGACGGGGCGCCTAGAGATGGGTTTGTGAGCTTGAAAGAGCTTCAGACATGGATGATGCAGCAGACAGAAGACAACATGGGTTACAGAACCGCGCAAGAACTTGAGCTACAAGATAAAGACAAGGATGGTGCCATAACTTTTGAAGAATACTTGCCTCAATTCTCTAAAGAAGACATTGGTAATACATTAACGTTTTAAATAAACAAACTTTTATGAAAACATTCTTGTAAATTATTTATATGCTAAGGAAAATGAAAAACAGAGAAAAATGAAAAGGGACATGGTGAAGCTGGTTGGTGGATGGAGCAATTCAAGAACTCAGATTTTGATCATAATGGTTCTCTTGACATTGAAGAGTTTAATAAGTATATTGAAAAAGTCTCCTAATTATTCATTAATTTCGTTATAAAACATGTAGCTAAATATATTACATATGCAGTTTCTTGCACCCAGAAGACAGTAGAAACGGTGATGTTCAAAGATGGGTACTAAACGAGAGAATGACGTAAGTGAGAGCATTTTCTTGATGATCATATTTCATTTAAGAAACGACGTCGTATATATATATATATATGTGTGTTGTTTAAATAAATGTAAAACGTAATATAATATTAGGGGAATGGACACGAACGGTGATGGGAAGCTAGAGTACAAAGAGTTTATAGAGAATGCATACGAAATGTACAAAGAGTTTGCAAAGTTCGAGACAGAGGAAGAGGACGAGAGTGTAACAACGGCGCAGCTTCTGTTCGCGGAGCTTGATAAGGACAAAGACAGGTTCCTCGTGGCAGATGAGTTACGTCCTATTTTGCATTATCTACAACCTGGTGAGATGAGTTACGCCAAATACTACTCCACTTTCCTTTCCCACCAGGTCACTCTCTTGTGGGATATTCAACAATATATGTTTAATTAGTATATATATATGCTTGTTGATTTATTATTATTATTATTATTATTATTTTTTGTGTAGGCGGATGAGGATAAAAATGGTAAACTATCACTAGAAGAGATGTTGAACCACGAAGATGTGTTTTACAAGGCTGTTCATCACGAGGACTTGGACGATGAAGACTATTTTGATCATGATGAACTTTAACTTCTTTTTTTTAATTTTTGTGTGAATTTTTAACCACATATTTTTTTTAATTAAATTGAATTATTCTTCTCCTCTAGATTTCTTTTGGGATGATTACTTTCTGTTTATTGATGATAGTGTAAACTAAATGATAGGCGCGCATTTCTTAACAACCTAAATTTGGTAAACTTAATCAATTAAAATTTTAGAGCTTTATTATTGAAAATCATAGGCAAATTTTAGAGATTTATTTATTTTAATGACGGTTTTTCCACCGCATTATTGTCCAAATAAAACTCCGGAAAGACACTCTACCTAACTAGCCCATAATTATATATTCCTAAAAAATGTCAAGAAAGTTTTGTGAAATATAATAAAAATATGCCAACAACATATACTATATTACTAAACTATATATGCCTTAAGAAAATATCAAATTGCAAAAATCTAAAGCCACCAACTGTGGCATGAGCCATGCATTTCTATCGGAATAACTTCTAGATTTCCAAATATATATTAACATTTTAAGTGTATAATATTGCATCGATGTTTAAATAAAGTTTCGCCACCTTCTACTTGTTGACTTAGAGCATCTCCATTGGTTAAGCACTAATGGAGAGTGCTTAGCCATTTTTTAATTAAATTATATGTTTAAGCAACTTTATATTAGATTAATTTTTTGTTAAGCAATTTTTGATGCTTAAAAAAAATAATAATTTTTTTAATTTTTGCTAAAACCCTAACACCAATTTTTTTTATTTTTATTTTTATTTTTATCAACCAATCAACAATTGACACGTAAGCACCATAAGGTTGCTTAAAAAATGCTTAAAGTGCTTCCATAAGCACCAACCCTTACTTTAATTATGGAAGCACCAACCCTTACCTTAATTACCATTTTTTATTTATTTAATTCCCTTTTAAATACTAAACAACCTTCTAAACAACTCCTAAACGAGTTGGTCTTATAATGTCATGAATCAGGTTGGTAACTAAGAAACAAAACACACAACAACATTTTTACATATACTACTTGATAACTCGCATATTTTACACTTTCTACCTTAGTTTATGCATTAGAATTCATTCATTTAGGTTGCATTTAGTATCATATAGGTTGCATGTTGGTTTGTTTCGTGTATTTCAGGTTTTTGAGCACAAAGACGGCGAAAGTGATGAATTTAAGCCAAAAAGAAACTGATACATGTGCATCGGCATGTTGTACCGGTTTATGTTGGCCGATATAGAAGACGAGAAAGTTCGCCGAAGCTTGTATCGGCCAAGCATATCGGTTTGGAGTGGCCGATACGAGAGAAAAGACCCGAAGGACGCGTATCGACTTGTTGTATCGGCTTAGCCTGGCCGATACGAAGAAAACAGAGCCGAAGGAAGGCTACCGAAAGCGCATATCGGCACGCTCGTATCGGTCCGGACCGACCGATACGAGTCGCGAAATTTTATAAATAATTCGGTTTTTAATGTGTAAAAAGGAAAACCAATTAAACCAATTTTGGTTTCCTTTATTTTAATTTTGGTTTAATATTATATTAGGGTTGGACTGATTTTGAGAGCCTCCCATCTTTGTTTTTAGTTTTTGGCCGTCGCTTTGTTTTTGTTCTTGGACTTGGAGATTCTTGGTGTTTTGCCTTGGCCTCCTTTGTGATCTTCATCAATAAGATTTTCTTGAACCCTTTACTCTCTTGTTTTTGTTTATGCTTTCTTTGATTTTAATTGCTTTGAATTTCAATATGCTTAGTGAGTAGTTTCCCATAGACAATTAGGTTGGGGGAAAAAGGGCGAATCAACTCTAGGGTTGATCGATGTCTAGAACTTAAAACCTGTTAAAACTTTAATCTAGTGTAACAATCTTAATGCTTTAATTGACTCGATCAATCAATTGATAGAACCCAGGAAACTTCACAACCGAGAGGTCCGTGAGGATTCCCGAACAATTACCCTAGAACTAAACCTAGCTTAACCGAGAGATCCGTGTTAATAAGTTTAGTGGTTGAATTGATCTGAACATTAATGTTTTCTAAAATTTAAACTATCCAAGATATTGTTTTAGTTTACTTGTTAGGAAAAGGATCTCTGTCACGAGAGTGGATTGATCTAAAATCGTTTTCAAAACCTTAAAGTACTTTTATAAAAGACATCGAAAAACCTGAAAGTTGATGAACCCGTTAAAGTACCCTGACCTGGTTGTTTAGCTTTTTAATTTGAATCTTTAAAACTCTTTAATTTCGTTTTCGTTTCTCGTTACTTAGTTACAAAACTCAAAACAAACCATTATTTAATTTGCTTAGACTAAGTTTATTTCTCACAAGCTTTAGTACATTGATTGCTCCTGATTCGGATTGACACCTTATATACTACGATAAGGCATTAGATTGAACGAGGGTAAAATCTCGTTTATCAAATTGGCGCCGTTGCCGATTCAGGAACTCGATTAAATATTAGAGTTTTGGAATTACTTGGGACTAAGTTTTAGTTACCGGATACTAATCTTTTCTTTTCTTTTGTGGTTTTTCGTGCTCTCAGGTGTATGCAAAGAAGAAGTCACGGACAAAGTGATAGCTTGCTCTTCTACGCCGACATCAAAGCACACGAACGAGCCATCTCTAAGGAAAAGAGACCGGATCACCACTCCGACTCCGAACCACCCGCACTCGACGTTTCAGACTCGGAAACGGAGATGGCAAACAACACCGCACGCGCGATCGGGGACGCCGATGTGCCATCAAATATCACCAACCGTAGTGGCATCATACCACCAGCCATCGCCAACAACAACTTTGAGATCAAGTCTAGTCTCATCAATATGGTGTCCAGCAACAAGTTCTATGGGCTGCCTAGTGAAGACCCCATTGATCATCTTCACCAATTTGACATGCTATGCGACACGGTGAAGATCAATGGTGTCAACGAGGACATGTTTAAGCTGCGTTTGTTCCCCTTCTCACTCGGGGACAAAGCACACATATGGCAGAAGAATCTTGTGAAAGACACCATACAGACTTGGGAGGCGTGTAAGACGGCCTTTCTCACAAAGTTCTTCTCGGTGGTGAGGACATCAAAGCTGCGAAACGAGATCTCAGCTTTCGCACAAAAAGACCAAGAAACGTTCAGCGAATCTTGGGAACGATTCAAGGGCTACACGGTGAGATGTCCGCACCACGGTTTCACGGGAGAGAGCCTACTAAGCACGTTCTATCGCGGCCTAAAACCGAAGTTCAGGATGCTTCTCGATTCAGCTAGCCAAGGAAATTTCCTTGGGAAGACGGAAGCCGATGGACAGCTTTTGGTGGAGAACTACGCCCTTAGCGATAGCAACTACGGAGAGGATTATGATCGCACCATCCGCAGCTCAGGGAACGATGAGCAATTTAAGAGAGAGATAAAGGCGGTGAATGAGAAGCTGGATAAGTTACTCATGTCTAACCAAGTGGGGATTAACTACGTTGGAAGCGGAGATGAACAATTACCCCCAACCGAGGGAAATCAGGAGGAGATCAACTACATGGGAAATCAGAATGATGGGCGTTTCAACAACTATTCTCAACACCCAAACCTCTCCTACCGAAACAACAACGTAGCCAACCCCCAAGACCAGGTCTATCCCCATGCGCAACAAGGAGGTTACCAAGGTAAACCTCAATACAACCAAGGCGGATACATACCGAGACCACCACCTAATCGTCCTCCGAGGTACAACAACCCTCCTGCTGCTCAAGGAGTGGTTGCATCACCAGCTCCCCCAGGTGATCAAACCATTCAGATGCTAAAACAGATTCTAGACGGCCAAACCCGAAGTCAAATGGAGTTCAGCACGTTCAAGAAAGAAATTCAGGCAAAGGTTGACAACTCCTACCATGATCTCAACGCCAAGTTTGAAACCTTGAGTACTCACTTGAAAGCCTTGGATAATCAAGTGGCTCAAATTACCTCGGCCTCTAAGCGACCAATGGGTCAACTCCCGGGTAAACCTGAAGTCAATCCTAGAGAGTATGTCAACTCCATAGAACTTCGTAGTGGTACACAAACGCTTTCAAGCGATCTCATTGAGGACAATGCGAAACAAGGTGAGGGGGTGGACCACCGGTTTGAGCCGGAAGACACGGTTGTTAACGACGAGAACCCCGAGATAGTGGCAAAGGAGGAAATCGGTGATGAGAAAGATACAGGACACCTGTATCGGCCGGGCGTATCGACCACATCCGGTCGATATCGACCACCCGTATCGGCCAGGAACAAGGCCGATGCACTTGAGAAGGAGACAGGGGACTCGTATCGGTCGGACGTATCGGTTTCAGTCGACCGATATCGACCACCAATATCGGCCAAACACATGGCCGATACAGAGGAAAAATCCGAGAAAAAGAAGAAGCCCGTTTACGTGACGTCTTCTTACGTGCCTAAGCTTCCTTTTCCGGGTCGAGCCAAGATTCATCTCTTGAAGGAGTACTTTAGAGCTAAGCTCGAGAAGCAAATAAACGAGGTGCAAACCCCCATGCCTCTTGTTGACGCTTTCAAGCAAGTCCCTCACTCCACCAAATCTTTGAAAGACACCATCAAAAACAAGTTCAAAAACTCGGAAGACACGGTGAATCTTTCACAAGAGTGCAGCGTGATCATTCAAAAGAGCCATTCTCCTAAGAAACTTGGTGATCCAGGGAGTTTTACTTTGCCTTGCACTCTTGGTCCTTTGGTCTTCGAAAAGTGCTTGTGCGATCTAGGGGCTAGTGTCAACGTTATGCCTCTATCTGTTGCTAAACGACTTGGTCTTTCTTCTTTCCAACCTACTAAGATCTCCTTGGTGCTGGCCGATAGATCCGTGAAGGTACCCGTTGGAATCTTAGAAGATATCCCGGTAAAGTTGGGGGACGTTTTCATTCCAACAGATTTTGTCGTCTTGGAGATAGACAAAGAGCTTAATAATCCACTCATCTTTGGAAGACCTTTCTTGGCAACCGCTGGAGCCGTCATAGATGTGAAGGTTGGTAAGATAGATTTGCACCTTGGGAAGGACCTTGTTCAGCGGTACAACATCAACGATGTAGTCAAGAAGCCTACGGAGATGGTCCCTTGTGAAGCTTTGGTGATTGGAGTGGAGAAAGATGCTAGCAATGGTAAGTCTAGTGATGATGCAAGGAGCAAACCCAAAGCTCCAAAAGTGGAACACCAATCCCCTCCTAGGAAGTTCAGAAAGGTGCATCGGAACATGTCTCAAAACCGCGTCATTAGAAAGTTAATCAACGAGGTTAAATCTTTGAAGAAAGCTTTCAAGAAAGAAGCAAGGAGTGCTCGCTGCGACTCGGATAAAGGCAAACACAAGGATGGAGGCGAGTTTGGTGTGAAAGGAGTAAAACTCAAACCGCCCCTGGACCACAAAGTTGTCACCGAAGGAGATTCGACATCTCTTTCAAACCCCAATGTCGCCTAAAAAGAAGGGGGTAAAGTCAAGCTAAGAGACTATAAACAAGCTCACTTGGGAGGAAGTCCCATGTCTATCCTTGTATATACAATTTTAGTTTGCATTTAGATGATAATTTACTTAGAGTTTGTGTCGTGTTTGATGGTTTCGGTGAAAACAAAGTAGGAAAACGAATTCCGAAAGGGGTATCGGCCTGTTATATCGGTTCGCTGGACCGATATCGGGCAAGAGTATCGGTCCGCTGAGACCGATACGGACGACGTCGACTCGTCGTGTTAGTACTACCGAGGTAACACCGAACCATGTGCATACGCATTAGTTTTTCATATTAGAGTCATTCATACATACATTTAGGAACCTTCTCCAATGCTTGTTTCACACGGAGACCGTGTGATTTAAGTTTGGGGGAGTAGTCATATTAGTTTTCGCATAATAGCATTCATAAAAAAAAAAAAAAAAAAAAAAAAACAAAAAAAAATCTGCATATAGGATTAGTTCATGGCATTTAGAGCATATGCATAGGGGATCTATGATGACGTTAACCTTGTAAAGCGACGCACTTTGTGTTTTGAACAAGTATCTTAGGTGTAGTATCTTCCGTAAACGAATTAGAACTCGCTGAAAATCTTAAAACCGCAACTCTAGACATTGATGTTTAAAAAGCCAATTGTGTGGTTATGAAGCTTGGTAGTTCTAAGTCACCTTCGAAAAATTATCTGAACTTAAACTTGACTTTTAATTAGCATGATTGATAGTTTTCAAGAGAATTTCTATGGCTTTGTGATTTCTACGGATTGTGACTTCCTAAACCGAAACACTTAAAGCGCAATCCGGTCATTCTCATTCTAAGGATGATTTCCCTCTCACCCCCTAAACCTTAACCCAAACACTTGTGAGAATTCTTTTCATTTAGTGATTGTTTGGTTTCGCAAAAACTTGAAAGTATAGGGAGCGACAAGAAAGGACATCCATTGGGCTAGTTTTTCGTAGACTAGTGAATTAGAAAGGGATAACGGTTTGGTGAGACACGTCTTTGAATTTTGAAAAATAAGAAAATAAACACGAGTAATTGTAAAACACCTAGGGGGTAAAAGAATGGCTAAGTAAAAAAAAAAAAATATATAGAAAAATCGAAGAAAAAAAAAAAAGAAAAGGAAAAGAAAAGAAAGAAAAAGAATTCGATTAAGAAATAAAAAGAAAAAAAGAAACTTAGCCAAAATAAAATCCCCTAAGGTTGTTAAGAAAAGAAAAGAAACTCGATGTTTAGGTGTTTAAATGTTTAAAAGAAAGACGATGGGTTAGTGGATAGTCTTGAGTAGGGATGGATGTCCGGACTTGTATGCATCAGTTGCTTCTTGTCTTTCCTGGTTTTGTTTAACCCTTTCACTCCCCGAGAGAAACCGCGCTACAACTAACCACATGCCTGAGTGTTAGCCTCCTCGTTTGATTCGAAATCCCGTTCTTACCTAGACAAATAGAAAAACTCTTGGAAATTTTTAATCATGTTTCATGCTTGATTGTGTTTTAATTGAATGTGAAAGATGTTTAGACTAGACAAGTGGATCACATACTTTTGGTAATAACAGCGGATTTAGACGGAGTTAAGGTAGATAGAAATAAGTGGAACTAGTTCGGTTGCGAGAGGGTACTATGTTTAGGATACTTGTTCATTACACTTCCGTGTTGCTTTGGTTCCGAGGTCCCCGCCTCCACACCTTCCTAAACTTTGATGTTAGTTCTCTTGCTTGAGGACAAGCAAAGGATAAGTTTGGGGGAGTTGATAACTCGCATATTTTACACTTTCTACCTTAGTTTATGCATTAGAATTCATTCATTTAGGTTGCATTTAGTATCATATAGGTTGCATGTTGGTTTGTTTCGTGTATTTCAGGTTTTTGAGCACAAAGACGGCGAAAGTGATGAATTTAAGCCAAAAAGAAACCGATACATGTGCATCGGCATGTTGTACCGGTTTATGTTGGCCGATATAGAAGACGAGAAAGTTCGCCGAAGCTTGTATCGGCCAAGCATATCGGTTTGGAGTGGCCGATACGAGAGAAAAGACCCGAAGGACGCGTATCGACTTGTTGTATCGGCTTAGCCTGGCCGATACGAAGAAAACAGAGCCGAAGGAAGGCTACCGAAAGCGCATATCGGCTCGCTCGTATCGGTCCGGACTGACCGATACAGGTCGCGAAATTTTATAAATAATTCGGTTTTTAATGTGTAAAAAGGAAAACCAATTAAACCAATTTTGGTTTCCTTTATTTTAATTTTGGTTTAATATTATATTAGGGTTGGACCGATTTTGAGAGCCTCCCATCTTTGTTTTTAGTTTTTGGCCGTCGCTTTGTTTTTGTTCTTGGACTTGGAGATTCTTGGTGTTTTGCCTTGGCCTCCTTTGTGATCTTCATCAATAAGATTTTCTTGAACCCTTTACTCTCTTGTTTTTGTTTATGCTTTCTTTGATTTTAATTGCTTTGAATTTCAATATGCTTAGTGAGTAGTTTCCCATAGACAATTAGGTTGGGGGAAAAAGGGCGAATCAACTCTAGGGTTGATCGATGTCTAGAACTTAAAACCTCGTTAAAACTTTAATCTAGTGTAACAATCTTAATGCTTTAATTGACTCGATCAATCAATTGATAGAACCCAGGAAACTTCACAACCGAGAGGTCCGTGAGGATTCCCGAACAATTACCCTAGAACTAAACCTAGCTTAACCGAGAGATCCGTGTTAATAAGTTTAGTGGTTGAATTGATCCGAACATTAATGTTTTCTAAAATTTAAACTATCCAAGATATTGTTTTAGTTTACTTGTTAGGAAAAGGATCTCTGTCACGAGAGTGGATTGATCTAAAATCGTTTTCAAAACCTTAAAGTACTTTTATAAAAGACATCGAAAAACCTGAAAGTTGATGAACCCGTTAAAGTACCTCGACCTCGGTTGTTTAGCTTTTTAATTTGAATCTTTAAAACTCTTTAATTTCGTTTTCGTTTCTCGTTACTTAGTTACAAAACTCAAAACAAACCATTATTTAATTTGCTTAGACTAAGTTTATTTCTCACAAGCTTTAGTACATTGATTGCTCCTGATTCGGATTGACACCTTATATACTACGATAAGGCATTAGATTGAACGAGGGTAAAATCTCGTTTATCACTACTTATTTATGAAACAGTTAAATTTGAATATAGCTTATAATATAATATATGTTATACTAATCTACTTTTTTAGTATAAGTACAACTCTATGTCACTTCTCATCTCTCACTCATCATCTCATTCTCTAAAAACATACACTAAAACAGTTAAAAAAACGGGAAAAGAAACAAAAACAGAGTCATAATGGGTTCTTTGGCTGAAACACAGATCACTCCGGCTAAAATCTCCGACGAAGAAGCTAACCTCTTCGCCATGCAACTAGCTGGTGCCACCGTGCTTCCTATGGTTCTTACATCAGCTTTAGAGCTTGACCTACTCGAGATCATATCCAAGAATGTTGCTCTCTCTGGTGGTCAACTATCACCCTCTGAGATAGCTTCTCATCTTCCGACCAAGAACCCTGACGCTCCTGTCATGGTTGACCGGATCCTCAGGTTGCTTGCGGCTTACTCCATCTTGACCTGCTCTGTTCGTAAGGCTCATGATGGAAGCGTGGAGCGTGTGTATGGACTAGGACCGGTATGCAAGTATTTGATAAAGAACGAAGATGGAGTCTCGCTTGCTGCTCTTTGTCATTTGAATAGAGACAGAGTCTTCATGGAGAGCTGGTAATATATATGTTGTCACCTTTCAAAATTCTAACTTGTATGCTTCATATATGACAAAATGTACTAATCAAACCAAGTGGGCTTTGGTCTGGTGCTCTTGAGTTACTGTTAAAAGGTGTGATTTACGCCTTAAATATGGTATTATCAACGGTTGATTCCAGAGATATAAGGAGATTATGGACCCAAAGTTCACAACTTATGTGGTTTATCAAAAAAATGTATGTATACTAATCAAAACCATGTTTTTATGATGATATGAGTGTAGGTACCATTTGAAAGATGCTGTTCTTGAAGGCGGTATACCATTCAACAAGGCATTTGGTATGGATGCTTTCGAGTACCAAGCGGCAGATCCTAGATTCAACAAAGTGTTCAACAATGGAATGTCAAACCACACAACACTTGTCATGACCAAGATTCTAGAGACATACAAAGGCTTTGAAGGGTTGTCTTCTTTGGTAGATGTTGGTGGCGGCATTGGAGTCACTCTACGTATGATTGTAACCAAGCACCCACACATCAAAGGCATCCTTTATGATCTCCCTCATGTCATTCAAGAAGCTGTATCCTACCCCGGTATGTATATACTTTTGCGGTTTTCGTAAAAAAGTATGTTTTCACGGATGTTTTCGATGTCTTTATAATAGTTTTGAGTCTTGTTTAATGATTTAACTTAGGTATTGAACATGTTGGAGGAGATATGTTTGTGAGTGTCCCTAAAGCAGATGCCATCTTCATGAAGGTTAATTAGTAAACTTATATATATAGTCGTATTATGAAATCTTGGCAACAAATGTGATGATCTTTAACATGTCACACATGTGTGTTTACAGTGGATATGCCATGATTGGAGCGACCAACATTGTTTAAAGTTCCTAAAGAACTGCTATGAAGCGATCCCGGACAACGGGAAAATGATAGTGGCGGAATCTATACTTCCATTAGTGCCTGACTCAAGCCTCATGACAAAAGAAGTAGTCCACATGGACTGTCTTATGTTGGCTCATAACCCGGGAGGCAAAGAGCGTACAGAGGAGGAGTTTGAGGCTTTGGCTAAAGGTTCAGGCTTCCAAGGATTCCAAGTTGTATGTAGAGCCTATGGTACTCACATCATGGAGTTCCTCAAGAAGATATGAATGTAAGGAAGATACATGCATGTTACCCTTTTGGCTTCTTGGTCCTTTTTGTCTATCTTATTTCTCTGGCTTTTCATGTGACTATTGTTATGGTTGTTGTTGGATTATGCATTTCTTTGTAAAATGCACTTTTGTTTCTTGTAAACTTAATTTGGAAATAAATTATGAAGGTTGGGTTTTGTCTATAGAGTTGGATAGTATTATGTTTTGATCAAAGTTAAAATCAAGTATTTCTATTATGTCTTGTAAATTATGTGGTAATATACATAGCTTAGAGGGATAATTAATTAGAGAATTACAAACAAAGTGGAGAGATTAATAAGTTTTAAATATTGGAAGAAGACATCCTTGGAAGATTCTCTTGCCTACGCCTCCATGGTATCACTTGCTTAAACCCTTTGTAAACCTTTGCCTACATTTTTGTAGTTATCCAATCAAATTAAGGCCAAAATATATATTTTTCTTCACAATCCATAAAAAGAGTGTAATAAAATAATTACCAACTCCAAACTATACAAGGAAATTAAAGTAAATTAGTTTTTAAAAATTGATATTTTGAAACCCATATAATTTGGAAATTAGTTTAATTTTTGAATAAGTAATCATCGGATAAAACGGATGAATTTTTGAAACAAATTAAAATATAATAATTACACTAAATAAAACGAGAAATAAAGTAACGTAACACAAGAACAAGACTTACCAAGAATTGCGTTTTTGAATGAGAAAGATTCAAAAGACTTCCTTTTCTTCTAACTCTACTTATCTTCACCGTCGTCCCGCCGCCGCAGCCGCCGTCTCCGTCGGAGCAACGACCGTTCGTAGTCGTAGAGCGTGAAAAACAGAATCTACCCTCACAATCTTTTTCGCTTCTCCTTATAACCGATTCATCAAACCGGTAAGGACCATCAAGAACTGTGGTCGGAGAAGGCTCATTCACGGCGGCTGAAGAAACCAGCCTCGGCGGAAGCTCAAGACACCTCACCACTCCTCCTCCGTGGCTCTGTTTCGACGACGGTGGTTTGTTCTCGTCGGAAACACGTGGCTTTCCCGGAGCTTCTTCCCATAGAAACGGGACCGAACCGGCTATGTTAACCGGAGGTGTGGCTAAACCAGGAGTGTCATAAGCTCTGTTTAGTGGAATCGAAAACAGAGGAAGCTTAGGAGTTGCACAAAACCGTTCTTGATCGTCACATTCAAATTCCATTTTTTTGACGTTATGTGAGGAATGGGTTTAGATTTTAAATAGAGAAAAATGGTAACTTTATGTTTTTTTTAATTCAATAGAAGATGAATAATGTGAAGAATTGTAATGAAAAAGATGTGAAGTAACAAAAGAGAAAATAAAAGAGAAAATAAAATTAACAAAATAAATAACGCTCCTTGTGGCGCTTCTTATTCACGAGATTATCTCTAGAAATAAACAAAGCGGGTCCTACGTTTGTGAATTTTGTGATTTTTTTTTAACGTTGGTTTTTTCAAATTTCTTGTCAAGCTTTTATTGCCCATAAGTAATACCTTAGCTATTATTTTTTTTTTTAAAAATCATAGCTATAATAGTGGTAACAATTAATGTATTATGATTGAACAAAAAAAGTATCATGTGAAAGTGAGAACGTTAGAGCATGATTATCGATAGTATCCAAAAAAGTCTTTAAGTTTTTTATTTTTTATTTTTATTTCAATAATAATAATAATAATCGGACTAATCGTGGACTGCCACGTGTCATTGAGACCCGCGAAAAATGTTAGGATTGGTTTTTAGATAAGTGTTTTACGTGCTGATTCTTAATTATATCGTGGGCCCCACGGGTAAAAGAACCACATTTGGGGCCGATAATCATGGTGTTATACAATTGAAAGTCAAAGGCTGCTCTTCGAGTTGCATTGCATGAGTGACACATGAGTTATGTATGTGAATGCCATGGCGACCATGATTTATATTATATGTATTAAAAAGATTATCATTAATTAGTTAAGATTAATCGCATCATATAATCCTTGTGATCCCATGCAATTAGTTTTGGACATTTCATGCATCTCTTATTAATCTCACGTTACTGATGAATTAATTCCTCCAAAAAGGTCATGTGTTAGCCGTTTTGGTAAACAAAAAATGTGTTCCCAATATATAAGTTACAATTAGGGTTATATAATAGTCCGTGCATGGTTTAATTAGCAACATATTACAAGTTTTCCAGTGACATCATATATATACACATGGCCAGTACTTTTTAATCAATTTGTAACATATTACAATAACCCATGCATGTATTATAATATTATGCATATATTGTCTTATTTAGAAATATATATGAGGTTTGGTAAGTGAAAATGACATGAAGCTGCTTTGTAGTGTTGTTTTATGAGTTTTATGTTTCTTGTTTTGTTTGAACAAGGAATCATCTTATATTTGCAGGAGTTGGTGTGTATCCGCAAATTAACAAAATGTTGAATTTGGTTATTCGTAAATGTTGCACATGTTTCTTACGTGGAAACCGCTTTCATTGTTAATAAGGTTGTTCTTCTTACTTTTATAATTAACTTACATATACAAATGGGATATGAATAGAAATTAAAGAATCTTTGTTTGACAAAAAAATTTAGAGTAGAAAGAATCTTTGTTTAATAGTTAAAAAAAGTTAGGATATGAGTTGGATCATTTTATTATGTAGATATAGCAAAATTCTTTTATTAATAAAAAAACCTACGCTGCTCTAAAAACCCAAAAAAAAAAAAGCCCTAATCTTACGGCGACTCCGTCTCCGTCAATGACTTCTCTTGTCAAAGATTCTTCCGTAGAAATCGTCAAGGAGAACAAATTCGCGGCCGGAGGAGAAGACTTTGATGAGTCTCATGCGGCCGAAGAAAATGTTGTCACCAACGCTGCTGAAGGAGAAGATTTAGATGACTCTCATGCGGCTAGAGGAGAATACGTTGCTTCCGTCACTGATGTGGCTGGAGGTGAAGACATGGTTTCCGTCGATGTCTCTGTTTCGACATCTAAAGTAGACCCAAGTGAATATGTCCAAGCTAATGAGAAAGTTAATATCTCGGCGGCTATTCAAGCTAAATCTTTTATGTCTGGATTAGGTGCTTGGGCAAAACCGCTTCATTTTTCCCCTGCTGTGACGCCACCAGAACCTTCGACTCCTAGAACCACAAGTATACACATGGTTGATTCTGCATCTTTGTGGCCTTCTCTGAAAGATGGTATCCATAAAGGGTCACGAAAGAAGCTCTCACAAGTTGGGAATCCTACGATGCCGGACCTTCCAATATCGAAGCTTCCTCCACCTGCGTTGAAGACAGATGGGTCATTGCGTTTCCCTTGGGCGGCTGCAATGAATCCGGTTTCAAGGAATCTGTTTCGAGCTGCTGAGCCGACATTCCGAATCGATGGTACTCCACAAATCACAATACCAAGTAAGGTTCTCCTCCTTGGTCCTGAAAATCACCATGAGTATGTATTAGGGAAATTTCATCGTTGCTCTTCTCCTCCGGGTGGTTTAGTGTATGCCGTGGTAAATAGACTTTGGGGTAGGAATTGTAAGGTCACGGCTAGGAAGTTAGATGACTCGACCTTTTTGTTCCACATACCTCATGATAGTTCTCGTGAATGGGTGCTTCATAGAGCTTTATGGTATATAGATGATTGTTTGCTATTTGTAGCTCCTTGGAAACCATTAGACACATTCGCTATTCCCGAATTCTCTACAATCCCGGTGTGGGTAAACTTAAGTAATATCCCGGATAGGTTGTATTCAAGATTAGGAATAAGTCACATCGCATCTGGTTTGGGTGAACCAATGTTGACACACAAACCTAGACTAGATCCAACTCAATTGGGTGAGGCGAAAGTTTTGGTTGAAGTAGAGTTGGACAAACCCTTCCCTAAAGTTATAGCTTTAGATGACAAGCAAGGAAACATATTTTTAGTTGACGTTGGCTACACTTGGATACCGTCTGTGTGTGGTAGATGTGGAAACCTGGGGCATAAAGAAAAAAGGTGTATAATGCCACCAAACACTTCTTGTCCAGCCAAACAAGTTACTAGAGAAAATAGTGATCATGTCCCTGTGGTGGATATACAAAAGTTTAATGAGCCCTCTATCTTGGAGCATGCAACGCAATCTGTTAATGCTACAATTGTAGTTGAACTAGAGGCAACGTCAACTTTGAATGGAAGCAACACAGAAATTGTACAAGAATGTACCAATTATGTTGTGCCCACATCTATGGATAAGCCAAGACTCCAAGTAGAGATTCATAATGGGAATAATAGCCCAAGTATAAATGCTGGTACGCCTACTCACTTAACTACACCACTAGAGGTATCTTCTGAATTGTCATCTCAATCCCAAAACCTACTATCAGTCCCAGAGACTGCTCCAGTTGATCAACATATTATGGAGTTTACTCCATCACCAAAAATCAACAATGCGTGCTGCCAATCTCAACAACACTATGTTTTTGGGAGTAATAGTTCGGCCACAAACAACTCTGACCGGTCACAAGTGTGTATTCATGGTGATGTGGAGGAGACTGAAGGGTTAAATGGCAAGGAGGCTTCTCCAAATGCATTTAACTCTTCCTATACAACAACAAGAGGAGGAAGGACACTTAAACCTCCACAAAAGCTCGAAGACATGGAGTGGACGTCGGTGAAAAGTAAAGGGAAACGAGGCGGTCGCGGCCGAGAGAACCATCCTCCTTATCAGTAGAGCGATCTTTTCTTTTTGACTTTTGACGAAGTGACTTTCTCTCCTCTACTTTATGGTTATGTGATATCTATTGTCAAATTGTTGTTATGCTCTGTAGATGTGTTTATTATCATCTCTCTCTTTATAACATTTTATCAAACTATGTGGTCATTGACCTTATCCTTGCAAATTTTAATAGTAAAACCTTTAACAAAAAAAAAAAAAAAAACCTACATTTATGCAATAATTTTAGCTTTTAATTAGGTTTCAACGGAAACGTTGAATCATTCATTTATTTTAGTTAAGTTTTATACATTACTAGGATTTAACCCGTCCTACGAGAGGGTGAAATTTTTAAAAAACTTGAACAATTGTTTTAGTTATTATTATTCAAAATTTTCTCGTTATATTAAGGATAATTTAACCAAATGATTCTCGAATTTTTTTGTTTCGATTAAATCTTTATAGAAATTAAGAACCAATTATAACGATTAACCACATATATCATTTAAAACTTGTCTAGATATATTTATCACTCAGATTTGAAAAAATCTAATTGAATTTATATATAAAAAGAAAAATGTGCTATCTTCTCATGAAGTCACATCATCTTTTAAACTTTTAAAATCTTGATACATCATAATCTCATTTTTTAGTTTTTGAATAATAGTTCATCATATTATAATATTTTACTTCTCATAATAAATATAATTTAATTAACAATTACACCTACAATTTGTAAAGACATTCATTTTTTAATGTCCTTTTTTAATTTGTTGAATATTTTTTTATATATTTGTAAAGACATTCCCTTTTTAATTTGTTGAATATTTTTCGACGAATTAGCGACTAAATAATATGTCCTCCCTAATTCGTCGCTAAATCGTAGGTAAAGTTTGGTTTTTAGAATGCCATTTATCGAAGAATTAACGACGAAATTAAATGTCGTCGCGTCGCTAATTTATCACAAATTAGTCGCTAAATAATTATTTGTTATTTACTTGGTAAAATTCGTTACTAAATACCCAAATTGTTGTCGTGATAAACGATAACCAAATGTGTTTTGAGGTTATGACATAACCAAACCATATCAATTGTTTTGGTTTGGTATGGTTCGATTTTTTCGGTTTAGGTTTTTTGTCAACCCCTAAATTTTGAGTAAAATACCCGAAATGAATCCATACGCAAAATTATTTCGGATGTTTTGGGGTTTATATGATATACTAAAAATAATATGTACCCAAATATATTGGAACGAAATCCGAGCTTAATTTTTTAAAATATTCGTGTGGGAATTAAAGTTAGAGTTATTTAGTAAACTAAATACATTTTTTTTAATTTGTCAACATGTTGATTTTTTTTGTATTTGCATTTAGATGATTTTTTATGTTGAAAAATCAAAAATAACCATGAACTTTCTGGTCAGGTCGTGTGAACATTCATGTATTCGCATGAACATTCATGTTTTTTCTTTTAAAATAATCGTGACACTATCAATCTGAGTATGTGTGAATATTCATGAACATACATTAATATACATTAATATGCATAACAACGTTATAAACATTCATAATCTGATTAATTAATTCATGAAAAAAACCTGAAACATAAAATTTATGAACGTTCATGAACATGTGTGAACGCGCGTAAGGGTATATTTGTCACAAAAATCAGAAGAAATGAAAATCACCTAATCACTAATTTTGAAACACAAATCACCTTATTACAAATTCATGTCCAAAAATGTACTTGATTTACTAATTTTTTCTTAAAGTTATGCCTCTGAAAACCGAAACTATTTCGGTTTTAGAAGAATAGGTTTTCTATTTATCTTCTTTTCCTTTAACCATATGGTGCCGATTTTTTTTCTTTTACTATATTTGTTTTACCTTTCAAGAATCCTTTGACGAAAATGGGATTCTCTTAAAACACAAAAACGTTGTTGATTTATTTTTAAAATATGTTATCTACGTGTCAAGCTAAATGACAGGATTTTTTTTTTTTTATATAACAGAATGACAGGATTAATTATCCGGAAAAGTTAATAAACTAATGTAATTAATTAGTATTTTTTACGCTTTTATAATAAAAGCTTTTGTATAGTTTTTAAAAAGACATAGATTAGCTTATAACGGTAAAAGTTTAAACGAACTTAATAAATTAACAGACTAGCTAGCAAGTAGCAACTAACAAACTACTTTACTAAAAAAAAACAAAAAAACAAACTATAGATAACATCTACTATTTGATTATTTGGTAAAACAAATTGGCAATTATATGTATTATAAAATGTAACTAGTGTACTAGTTTTCAAATCAAACATGGTGTAACCATTATGTACAAATGTTGCTTCCACACTAAAACATACATATGATGGTAAGCAAGAAAGAGAAGCCACTATAGTTATGCGACTGCACGAGAGAGTAAACTAAACCTAAACATGGAAAGAGAAGTATCCCAAGAGAGTCCTATCTCATCGCCTTCTTTCAAACCTCTCTTCTTGATGAACTGATTCTTAAAATCACCGCCTAGAAAGTAATTTTTCCTAAACACGAGACGCAACTTGTGTTCTGTGTTCATATCGTAGTCACACACGCGAAGTTCGACTCCAGGCATTCCTTCAACAACGTTAGCGAAATTATGTTGATTCGAAGATAGGTGATCCTTGATGTGGTCCATGACCGAGCTCTTGTCGAGAAGAACCCACCCCCTGCTTATATCCGTCTTGGTTAGTCTCTTCTTGATACTCCATGCAGATTCTTGATTACGAGAGGTGCTTGTTGCATTAATAGCTTGAGTTTGATCTTCTAGATAACTAGGAGAATTATGGCCTTGACCTAAAGGAAACAGTAAAAATAAGCCTACCAACCATAAAAAGAAACTTAAAGAAGAAAAGTAACAAGTGGCTTACTTACCTAAGACATTGGTTAGAGATGATGATGAACCATGAGCATTGAATCCAGGGGTAGGGATCATCTTGATTTCCTCTATAGGTTCTTTGGTCATACTCATGAAAGGCATCTTTATTGTTTCTTGATTCGTCCATGATGTTCCTTGGCTGGTACTCGCAGGAATTTTCTCGGAGATGAAAGATTTTTGTTCAGCGATCTGCATAAGTTCATTGTATCCAACATCTTGGCCTGTGTTAATATTCTCAGAGATGAAAGATTGTCTATGCGCATCGTCTAGAGCCTCAAAATCACAGAATTCAATATGTAATGGATCCTCAAATTCTTGGCCGCTCGTGCCAGCTTGATTGGTCGTAGACGGTGGTTCATGGCTCGTACTCGCCGGAATAGTCTCATCGCCTTCGTCGGATTGTTGTTGAGTGATATGCCCACCTTCTTCAGTTTCTTCACGTTCAAAGAATCCATATCCTTCGTTAATTACTGGTTCGCGGCGGCTCGTGCTGGCTTGATTGGTCGTCGACGGTGGTTCATGGCTCGTACTCGCCGGAATAGTCTCATCGCCTTCGTCGGATTGTTGTTGCTCGCGATTTTCTGGTTCCTGAAGTTCAGAGAATTCATCTCCTGAGTTCATTGCTGGTTCTTGGCTCCTGATTTCTTGATTTCTCAGAACAGAGAGCAACAAAGAAGCAGAAGAAGAAGAAGAAGAGTTATGAATAACAATAGTATTACTCGTTGGATTATTATAAAGATAAATAATAAAACGATCGTCGTATATATATAGAGTTAGTCATCTTATATGGGCTTCTAATTAGGGCCTATTGGGCTTTATAATGAAAAACAAATGTCCATTTATTAGATTTTATATTAACTAGGAAGTTACAAAGCGCGCGATAAAAATTTACGTAGAAAAAAAATGTTTATTGGTAAAAACAATGTGTAGTATAAAATGTGATAAAAAGAATTTGGATCTCATGTGATTCGCGTTAAACGCGGAGTTTAAATTTAAAGTATATATATAAAATATATTGTATTTTGGTTTTTATAATGTTTTATTTACAAAAATTTATTACTATTACTATTTTAATATTTAACATCGAAAAAGATTATGATTGCCATTTCGATGTTGAATATTTACCTTTACGTATAGTTTACTATTTATCATTAAAAACAATAACTACATAGTGTTTTGAAACTTTGATAGGATTCGTTTAACAATGAAAAGTATGTCAATCCGGTCTCTATTTGTCATAAAATCGGACTATTAAAACCTCAGATATATAAAACCACTGAATTTTCGGGGGCTCGAGTCAATTTTCTACTCAAGTTTTGTCATTTGACATGAACTTTGATGTTTAATACAATTTTACAGAATAATATTATTATTTATAAATGAACAATATATTTTATCATTCTTTTGTGCGAGAATATATCATACAAACATTAGGAAAATTATAAATTTGTGTTTTTCATTAGTTTTTTAAATATTTTAAACATATTTTCTAGGAAGGTTTAATCACTCTTTCATGTCTAAATTTATCCGAAAATTCTTTGTTCAAAGTTTGGGAACTGGTGGTTCAACCGATGAGTCGGGTAAATTTTGTGTGCATGTTTTTTTCATTTGACATGAATTTTGGTGTTAAATACAATTCTACAAAATAATATTGTTATTTGTAAATGAACAATATGTTTTATCATTATTTTGAACTCAATGTAATAGAATATAATATATAAATATTAAAAGATCTATTAGAAATTATAAATTATAAAATTGTATTTCTTATGAATTTTTTAATATTATATTTTATAGGTTTTTCAACATTTTTTAATATTATCCATTTATTATGTCAATTTAAGTCATTTTGTGTTAAATTTGGACTTTTGTTTTGGGCTTTATGTTTTGGGCTTTTATAAATTTTTAATAATGTGGGACCAGAAATGCTCAGATGATGACACGTGTAATTTTTGAAAAATTTTGTCTATCCGTCTTCTGTATTAATAATATAAGATAGGTTTGAGCGGAAACCCCTTTTAAAACTTATTTAATAATAATAGTACATTTTTGAAAGAAAAAAACCCCTTGTGAGATATGAGATATCAACAAAGCCTTTTTGTGTTTCGACCAAAAAAAAACAAAGCCTTTTTATGTTTTCGGAAAAAGCCCATTTTCGTGAAAAAATACTCCGTAAACAAAAAAACGACATCGTATGGTAGATGAAAAGAAAATAAATAGAACACCCACGCTTTTAAAAACCCTAAAAAAGGTATTTTGTCTTTGTTTTACCTATGAGGTCACGCGTGATGCGACCAACATCTGAAAGAGATAAGAAGAGTCATGCTTTGGAGATTTCTCAAGACATACTTATCGATATTCTTATAAGATTACCTTCGAAATCCATCATGAGGTTTAAGTGTGTCTCAAAGCTATGGTCACAATCTCTTTTTAACTCAAGATACTTTTGTAACCGTTTCCTTGTGGTCGCATCCTCACAACAACAACAACAACCTCGTATTTACATGTCTCTACACGACGTGGATGACTATACCAAGTCTATGCTCTTATCATCATCATCATCATCATCTCCAATGACTTGTTTAGATTTCAACCATAACATGAACATCCCCGAGATGGGAGGCTACAACATGCACATTATCCGTGGCTTAATTTGCTTCACTGGTCTCAAAAAGGCACAAATCTATAACCCTTGTACACGACAACTTGTGACATTGCCTAAAATTGAATATTCTGATATCTTAGGTAAAGAGAAATTTTATAGTATCCTCTACTATCCCTACCACGACCTTGTTAATGATCAGTACAAAGTACTATGCACCATCGCGGCGAGACCACACAATCTTCCAACAACAATAAGATCAGAGCGTTGGGTTTTAGTTTTAGAAGCCGGTAGCTCATGGAAAAGGATTGCAAAAGATTTGTATCCTCATTTTCCTCGTCGGCCACTATATAATAACATTAACGGTGTCTTATATTACAGCGCTTTGATTGATATATATACTCTTGTCCTTGTGAGTTTCGACATTAGGTCTGAAAATTTCAGTATGATTCAAGTGCCTTGTAAGCATGGAGATGATTTGGTGGGTAGAATTATTATTCCAATAGAATATAATGGGAAAATAGCTGTTGTGGAGTTTTTACGTTTGGGTAGGGTGGAACTATTGATAGTGGAAGATTGGAGTAATAGGGAATGGTCGAGGAAGACTTTTGTTATGCAGCCTTCGCAATCGCATTTACTCATTAATGGCTATAGATGGAAAGTAAAATGTTCGACTCTGAAAAACAAAGTTATGTTTCTACCGCAAAGCTTCATCGTCTCTCCTTTTTATTTTGTTTCATATGATCTCCAAACCAATGATTTGACAAAAGTTGAGATCAAAGGAATACCTCATCATTGGTTTAGTAATAAGCCTCACAACACCAAATATGACATGGTGTTAATGGACCAATGTGAGGGCATCATGTACTTGGAAACTTGAGATTATTATATATATATTAGTGACAATTATTTTAGTATCTCACCCGCGCATGCGCGAACCTCCTTTTTATATATAATAGATGATTTTTTTTATTGGATTTATATGATATTAATAGTTTTATTTTATAAATTATTTTGATTGATTTTTCTCGATGATTCTAATAAGTTATTTTATTTTCAATATATATTTATGTTCGTTCACCTAAACTATGTTTACTTGTCAATCCATGGATAACTCTTCTCATTTTTTATATATATGATTACGTTCAATGAGTTTAACGTATACATACTAAACTTTTTTTTGTTTTTAAAACTTTTATTAGCGCAATGAACGCAATTAAAAGGTTTAGTCATGTGTTATACATATGTCGAACACCTATGGATAAATCATGAATTATGGGTACCAAAACTTTTGTTAACAAATGTTTTCAATTTTTCTATATGTTAAAACGAAAAATATTTTATTTCAAAATAATTGTAAGAATCTTTTGGCCGTAGCTATATTAAAGAAAGACGTCGTCGTAAACAATCAACAAAAACGAGTCTTAAACAATTGAAGAAACAAGAACATTGACTTTTTGAGAATTTTATACTATTTTAGGTCAACTGTAATTAGGGTCACAGTTAGTATAGGATTAAGGATAATAAACAAAAAGACTAATTTTTTTATATCAAACACATAAAAAATACACAAGTGGTTACGACAGGATGAAAACAATGAATTTAAGAAGTTTTACCCTTAATTACATCAAAATGTATTTATACAAAAAATGGGAAAAACACACCAACTAATGTCATTTGTTATCTAATGAAGCAAAAAAATAAAGATAAAGGGGAGAAATCTTAAAGAAAACTCAATAATGTAAATTTATCAAGATTTTTACAAGTTTTTTTTACACATAAATTTACACGCACTTGTATAGAAAGTTACAAGATTGTTTTTTTTTTGTTCCAAAGTCGTCGATCGAATACTACTCATCAAAGATGAGAAATTTTAAAGAGATTTACACATAAGAATACAAAATCGTTGAGACCAATATATAATATAAGAGTCTCTTTCAATGTCCTTAACGAAAGCTTCTCTGGCTTTTTTCTACACAGTTTCGTAACCTAAACGCGACGTTGATTTATTTGATGTATTTTTAATATATTTTCTTAACCAAATACATATAATAAAATAAACACATATCCTTGGTCATTACTTTTAAGAACAAACCTTGATCGGTCATTAATTAATGTTTTCATGGTTTCTTTGTTTAACAACTACTACTAAAATATTAGAAACATCTCATAGTAAAAGTTGAAACCATTTTAAATTAATAATAAAGAAATTGTATGTAAATCTATTCATAAATCTATTAATAATGATATGACTTTTAACTTTTTAAGGCTAATCCAACGTATATTATAAATGCTTCGTTTTATTGTGTTGTTTTCAGCCATTTTCTATATCTACATCTTAAGAATATTTATTTTACATTCGAGATTGATATATATATATATCTCTAACTAATATACACAGAAACTCATACGCGGATTCATTCATCCCTATTTTATATTATAATAACAAAAAATGTTATTTCTAAATAAAAGAAAAACGACTATATATGGAAAATACAGAGAAATCAACGTATAAAAAAGAAAATAAAACGAGATAAGAAATACGTTGTGAGCATATATAAATATGTGCCCTCTTGGTTCCTACTTTATCATCATCAAAACATTACCATTTTTCAAATGGACCAAACCATTCTCAATTCCCAATATCATGATAAGGATGATTCCATTAACAACAGCCTTTGCTCAGATCATGCAAGTGATAAACCAGTAACAGAAGAAGGTCATGATGACCAAAACCATGCTCTCGACATAACAGGTTTTACTCTTCAAACATCAATTTGGATTCATATATTATGTTGTTTTAATTTTCATGGTCTATATATATATACACTGGTTCTTTACATACTTGTTACTATATAAGTTGCATGCTTTTATACCCTATTTAAAATGATTTAACTATCATTCTTTTCAATTATAAGAATCAAGAAAATGTTATGGACAAAGTTATGTATATACAGAAACTGAGACAAAAGAGGAAACAAGCAGTGACATTAGTGGATCTGATCATGAAGATGAACAAGCTGTTGTGGATTCAAAGACGGCAACTAAAGACTTGGTGACAGATCTGAATATAGGTTCGTACAAAGTTGAAGACAAGAGAGATCCCTGTGATGAGCTGCTTGATGAGCTAAAAAAGCAAAAGACTCATGATCTCTATTGTCGTAGCTGCACTAGTAACATCACCCAAACTGTTGAAATCTTCCCAAAGGGAAAAGAGCCTTTCCCTTACAACAAAGAGAGTTTTGTACTTCGGTTCGTTATCTTTGTTTCTTTCAAGTATCCTTACATCTACCTCCCATGGTTCTATAACAACAACAGAGGTATGGATACAAAACACACATATGTAACATCAGCTTTGTATCTGTTAAATGTCTGACTAATTGATTCTTGAACAGTCTCACCTGATCAAAGTTCAAATGGTTCTGATGCAACTCCCAAGAAACCTGTCCGGGACTGGCTGCGGTTACTATTCGTTCTGCTTCTGATCTTACTATCAGCCTTTGTTCTGTGGGTTCCCCCTTCTCCTTCACCACCAGTGCCTTCACCATCACCACATACCAATGGAAGTTCAGTCCCTGACCCGCAAAAAGTTCCAGAAGATGGTTCCAATCCACATGTTCCTGGTGGCGATACACTTACCCCACATGTTCCTGACGGCGATACACCTACTCCACATGTTCCTGACGGGGTTGAAGGCGATAAACCTATCCCACCTTCTACGAAACCAAGAGAGAACAGAGGAGGCTTGATTCCCTTGTTCAGGTCCATATATTTCCCAAGTAGAAGGGTCCTTTCCGTTATCTCGTTGTTGTTGCTTGCCATTCTGGCTCTTTGCTGGCCTTCCATTTCCTGGAAAAGAAGAACAAAACGGAAAAATGTTGTCACCGACAAAGATTTGCCAAATAAGACAACAATACAAAATGTTGAAGATCATGGTTCTACAAACAAACCAGGTCTTTCTACTTTAAACATACTCTCTCTCATTATGAAATTTATCTTTTTAACTTACTTATTATGAGTCTCTCACCACTGTTAGACTCTCTTTTCATATCTTGGTTCACTTATGTTGTGCAGAAGACGTCGCTGGAGGTAAAAAGGAGCCACTTGGAGCTAAAGCTAAGGACAATAACAAAGATGGTGCTTCACAGAATCCTGGTCTGATTACTCCAGAGAATAACAAAGATGGTCCTTCACATAATCCTGGTCTGACTACTCCAGAGAATAACAAAGATGATGCTTCACAGAATCCTGGTCAGACTACTCCAGAGAATAACAATGATCCAGGGACTGAGACAGTGATCTCTCAACCCTCATTGCTGGCGAAACTTCGACTCCCAACGCTGGCGAAACTTCGACTTCCTATGCTGCCTAAACTTCGACTCCCTACGCTGCCTAAACTTCGACTCCCTACGCTGCCTAAACTTCGACTCCCAACGCCAGCTAAACTTCGAGAGATCTTGTGGAAACATATTGTGTTTCCCTTTCAAAATGTCTTACGGACAGAGTTAGACATCTTGAAGAGTATTGTGTACGGAGGTCTAATCGAATCCATCACAAGCTTCACTGTTGTGTCCTCTGCTGCTGCTTCTGGAACTTCAGCTTGTAAGTACACAAAAACACTGACATGTAGTTTCTTTATACATCTCATTTTTAATAACTGTAGTTGCTTGCAGTCAACGTTCTGGCTCTGGGGCTAGCCAATTTTTTCAGTGGCCTTTTTCTCATCATTTACAACGTGAGTCTCTTTTATGTTCCCTGTAAAAGACTTTTCACACGTTAGTAAGTTATATTATTGAGCAAACAGAGTATGTGCTCTGTTTTGACCCCTCGTACTTATATTTTGGCAGCTATATGGACTCATAAAGTCTGAACCATATTATCAAAGTGCGGACATTGATAATATGACAACGAGTGCGAAACCAATAGATCCGTACAAGGAACTGCTGGGAAAAAGAAATAATGTCATACTCCATTCCGTCGTTGTTGTGCTTTCATTCATCATCTTCGCAGTAATCCCTCCACTCTTCTACGGCTTCTCTTTCAGAATAACAGACAAGGGACACTACGGAGAAGCTGTTGTTGTTGTCGCCGCATCTCTTGTCTGCGTCATATCACTCTCATTTGGCAAAGCTTACGCCTTCAAGATGAATAAACGCAATACCGTGGCTGTATACACCGGCATAGCGATTGGAGCGTCTGTGTTTTCTTTCATTGCCAGCCAACAAGCCAGAGATCTGCTTGAAAAGTATGACTTTCATAAGAAGTTTTAAAGTAGCAACAACAAATATACCCTAGAGTTATCAGTTATCAATCCTTTCCTTTTGTCCCGGGTCTTTACTCTGTTTTGTACATGAGCTTGTTTTGCTTCTCTAAGCAAAAAGATTCAACTTTTAACAATAAAAATCAGTTTCTCCTTTTTTATATTTGAATGAAAATTTAAAGAATTTAGAGAAACCCATAAAATATGAATTTAAAAAGCCCATAAATTGGAAAAAGAAACAAAATGAATAATGTCCCATATTAATAGTGGAAACTACATGTTAGTTGAAACAATATCTATAAATAAGTCATTTGTGTTTTGAAAAGTTAAATGAGTTTAGTAAAATGACTTTAACCCACGACACTTTAAATTTCTCAAAATAAATGACATTGTACCAATTTGAAAGATTAATTGGTTGAAAATAGTTTTAAAATTAGTCAAATCTGGTCAAAAATTTATCCATGCAATTTGACCAAAATTGCAACAATTTATCATTATATAAACAAATACTTTTTGATAAGGAAAAAACTTATGATGCCACTATTATTTTATGAATTTTTATAGGCTTTTTGAAGATTACCTTGATAAATTGTAAAAATGTTTAAAAGCAATTTCACATTTATTTTAAATATATTTATATGCCAAAAATTAAAAATAATTTAGAATAATTTTATATAATATATACTTATAAATTTATAATTGGCGCGGGTCAAAAAAATCTAGTATATATTAATTGAGGATACACTTTTTGAATTTGAATGAAAATATAAAAGCTCATAAAATATAAATTTAAAAGCCCATTAAATATGAACAAAAAACTCATAAAATATACATAATAAAAAAACTACAACAACCAAAAGTTAAAAAATATCTCACATTGCTAATAGAATCTACATGTTAGCTAAAACATTACCTATAAATGTATCATTTGTTTCGAAGAGTTAAATGAGTTTAATAAATTCAATGATTTATTTTATCATCATAATGGGGCTTAACCAACAAAAATAAATTGACATTGTACCGATAATTGGCATTGTACTGATCTGAGAAATTAATAAGTTAAAAATTAGTCAAATTTGGTCAACATTTTATCTCATCAATTTGACCAACATTGCAATTTAGCACAAATAATAGAAAACCTATACAAAATAAACAAAAGGTAAGTATATAAATATATTTGAATAATGAAGGTGATGACATATCAAATATTTTTAGTAATGAGAAAAACTTATGATGTCAATATTGTTCTATGAAATTTTTTGTAATGAAATTTTTGAAAATTACCCAAATAAATAATAGAAAATGTTTGAAAATAATTTCAAATTTATATTAAATATATTTATATGCCAAAAATTAAAAATATTTATGTATATTTTTATATATTATATTCAGTAGCGTGCCTTCCTTTATGCCAAAAGGGCAATTGCCCCAGGCCACCAAACATATGCACAAAATTCAAGCCACATTTTTATGTAAGTTTAAATTTATCTATCTAGCTAATTTAATATAACGTGTTTTTTAACTGAAAAAATTAGTGAAAATTATATTCTTATATATACATTTATTTTGGTGAAGGTTTCTTTATTGGAAACATATTTTTTAGCAAGAACATATAACAATTATGTTTTATTAAAAATAATTAATACACAAAAATAAGTAAATAATATATTGAAAACATAAAATAACTAATAATATTTCAAAGAGTTAAGAGAAAGTTTTTATTAAAAAAATATATTACAAATTTCATGTTATTTACTTTTATAGTTAATGTTTTTTACGCTTTTATAAAAGCCACATTTTAAAATTTGTCCTATGCCTCTCCACGTGTGCCTACACTGATTATATTTATATAAGCGTGGATCAAAGTGCTGGTAGTATATTGTTAACAAAAGACATTGGCACAAAAAGGATAGAACATTGGGAAGTCATGTTATTTACAAATAAAATAAAGAACGTGGACCTCGTGGAATTTAAATATACATTATATAAAGAAACTAACCATAAATGGTGATGAAGCATGATATGGTTCTGAATCTCATCTTTGTTTGTCTCCAATGGAACCCATCATGAATCTGATCACAGCTCCAGGCTTGGCTGGAGACGGTGGAAATGGCGATGGTGTTTGTACTGATGATACGACTAAACTGCCCCTGGCCTCGCCATGCAATAGTGAGAAAGAAGATGGAGTTGACTTTGGCCACGAACAAGGTCTGAGAATCATTTGTAATTCTGATTAGTTACTTATAGTTCATAAAAATAGTTTTTTTTAGTTTAATACTAACTAAAGAAAAAGTAGATGAAGATTCTACTTCTATTCACTTCTTTTTGGAATTTTAAATCCAATATTTTTACCCCCACAGGATCTGACTCAAATGAAACTGTTGACAACGAAAACGTTTCAAGATCCGTAGAAAAGAACCAATACTCTGAAAGTGAAGAAGTAATTAGAGAAAAAGATTCAAAGACAGAACCTGATTCATTCAACGATGATGTGGAGATTGTGATCAAGAACCAGCACAAGTATTACATTTACTGTCCATGCTGTGGTGAAGACATCACCAAAACAGTCAAGCTCGTGAAGATATCAGATCCCAAACCCGCAAAAAACGGTGGCACTGAGAATGAAGTTGTTGACACCGAGAATGGTTCAATATCCAAAGACAAGAAGACAAAGGTTCCATCACGGTTCCCCGCTTATCTTCAGCAGTTGTTTCTTTCTGTTTATGGCCACAACAAAGACAAAGGTACCCTTTCCTTTCATGTAAGCCTTTTCACTTTTCGTATTGTTGTGTGAAAAGTTGTGATTGTTGTTAGTTTCTTGTCAAATTCAGGCAAGATATGGGTTGATACAAACTCAACGGGATCTTATATCGACGGTGAGGAACCGAGTATCGATGTCAAAGCAAAGAAAGACAGGCCGAGTTTTCCGAAGTGGTACCTCGATATTTTCGCTTGGTTGTTCCTCTGTACTATTATAGCTCTTTCTATCCTATCCACCTCTCTACAGCAATCACTGCCTTTCACTCCACCGCATCTGGAATTGCCTTCTGTGTCTTCATTACAACTACCTTCCGCTTCTGTACTTTCAATACTTCCCATGTTCGCGTTGTTGCTTTTCACCGTTATGGCAATGAGACCCCGTTACATCGCGATATACTACAAGAAGAAAGGTAGTTGCTTTTTTCTCCTCAATGTTTGAAGAAAAACGAACCATCCTACTCTGTCAACACTTTGATTTGACGATTTTCTGAACTATGCCAGGCGACAAAGGGGTTGATTCCAATTCTACTAAGACCACTAGTAAAGAACAGAGCAAACAAAGTCAGCTTCAGTATGAACAAGCTGCAGATCCTGGTCAAGAAGCCGACAAGCAAACAGGTATGTTGTGAACCTGAAATGAATTATTTGTTCAACCTCATTCCTTAACAAAGATTCTTGATTATGCTAGGCAGCCAAAAATTTCACCTATCTCCAATATATCCTTTACGACAAGACCAAGCATCTACTCAAGTCAAGAAGGAAAGTCACGAAAATGCAGAGAGTGAAACACCAGCAGAACCTGTGTTGCTGCCTAATACTCAACCAGAGATTCCAAATAGTGTCGAACCTCGAAAAAGCGGTAACAAACTCGAAATCCTGAAAAGCATTGTGTATGGAGGCTTGACACAATCCATCACAAGCCTCTGCACAGTAACATCTGCAGCAGCTTCTGGTGCTTCAACTCGTAAGTGATCACTATCTCTTTGAGGCATTTCGTCGAACACTTTGTATGCATATAATAAAAATTAATGTCTTTGCTTGTAATTCAGTGAACGTTTTGGCTTTGGGAGTCGCAAATTTGTCAAGCGGTCTTCTTCTGATCATTCACAGCGTAAGTGAGCATTTTGGTCTATAAATGAAACACCTTTATGTAAACCCAAATTGACCAAAGACGCCATTTTTGCAGCTCCAAGAGCTCATAAACGAGAAACCCAGAAAACGAACCAGCACTGATGCTCAGAAGAACTCGGAATCAAACAAAGAAGAGGGTGATAGGTACGAGGAAACCCTAGGAAGAAGAGAAAGGTCGAAACTTCACAAATTGATCGCAATCTCTTCTTTCGTCGTCTTTGGGCTGATCCCACCTCTAGTGTACGGTTACTCGTTCAGGAGAAGAATCGAAAAAAAACAAGAGTACAAGACTTTAGCTGTCTACGCGACGTCTCTGGTCTGCATCGTCTTGCTCTCACTTGCGAAAGCTTACGTGTCGAAAAGGCCGCGAGAGTATATGAAGACTCTGTTTCGGTACACGGCGACGGCAACGACGGCGTCGGGATTGTCACAGTTTGTGGGATACTTGGTAAGCCAGTGGCTTGAGAAAAGTGGGTTTTATGATGATTCTCCACAAACTCCAACTAGTTTGAAACCTTAAAAGCGTGAAATCAAGTTTGTCCATAATGTGTTTAATTCTACACGGATGAATTAATTTGTCCATGTCCATGTGCTACCTTAACCAAAAATATTAAAATATTGTTGTTGTGGGAATTGAACTTTTGCTTTAACTTTTGTTTGATTGAGACATCTCCTGAAATGGTTGTTTTGAGATATCAATGATCTCTTATGCCCACAAAAATCTGTTATACCCAATTTTACTGGAAATATCAGTTTTACCCTTAATGATAGAAAATAAATTATAAAAAAAAATTGGTTGGTTCGATTTGAGATTTGGTTGAGTTGGTTTCGGTTGAGAAATTGAAATCGGGATTTTATAAAATAAATAAAATAAATAAATGCGGATGCTAAAAAAAAAAAATTGAAAACGGCGACGAACCGCGGCGAGCTCGCTCTCGCTCGGGCGACGGCAACGCGAAGAACGTTCTTCTCCTCCTGTGGCGACGTCGCGAACGATCTCTTCGACTCCGACCATCATTCACGTAAGTTGGCAATGCAGGTTAATTGAATCGGTAGTTTTCGAAATTTTGGGAATTATGGGTTGTGAATTCTCTTGTAAATTCGAATGATTGTAGTTTTCTTATTTGTTTCCGTGGACATTGATGCTTTCTATACTCTATTAAAGGGCGTCGTTAATTGTATTAGTCGACAGTTATGCATTAGAACTCGAATTAGGAACTCTTAGAATTAGATTGATAGTTTCGCGAAATCGAAGATTGGATAAAATTTGTATAACTAGTAGAACTGCTATGTAGTTATACGAGGTATAACTTACTATAACTAGTAAAACTGTTATCTATAGTATTCTGTGTAAAACTGGTATAACTAACTACATCTCGGTAAAACTAAAAAGAAGTGGTTTAACGAGAACCTTTCTTCCGTTTTTGCGGGATACAATGGCACAACACGTGAGTGTATATTTCAAATTCAAAGATCGTATGTATAATGTAATCTTCAAGACAAAAGCCGAGGATATAAGTTTGGCCGTGATGGAAGAAAAGTTGTATAAGAAGCTTGCTTTGGATGAAAGTAAAGTAAAATTGTCATTGAGTTACATACCATTGCTGGTACCGGGATGTGGGGACAACCTAAGTATCTGCGATGATGAGGATTTGTTTGGTTACCTAATGTCCTTTGATAGAGAAAACCGTAGGTCACTTTTGTTAGTGGATGAGGCTAGTGCATTAGACGAGTTAGAGAAGGCCGTCAAGAGCGGGCCTAAGTTCGATTGGTATGAACTACTTAATGTTGGAAGGAAATGATGACGATGTTGGACGTAATGCCATGACTCTATATGTAGAAGATGTTGAAGGAAATAGAGAGAATGATGATGATGATGATAGAAGAGGAGATGATTTTATGGATACGGGCACCGGCGGCGAGCCGTACACGGCCGCCGAGACGGACACGGCGAGTGATACGGATACTGCGGCTAGGGAGAACAACACGGATACTGCGGCTAGGGAGAACAACGCGGATACTGCGGCTAGGGAGAACAACGCGGCTGAGCAAGAACCCGTGGAACGATGTAGTCAGGTTATAGAGAAATGGGAAGATGGATTGGGTTTAATACTTCTCCAGGAGTTTCCGACCAGAAAAGCAATTCAAGACTTGGTGGATAGAGCCGCATTTGAGAAATGCTTTCGTTATGTAACGAAGAGGTCTGATCCTGGACGATTGTTGATTAAATGCGGTGTACAAAGCTGTAATTGGGGGTTGCGTGCTTCGCGGATTACGAACACCGGGTTCTTTTCTATTAAGAGGTACACGGGTTTGCATACATGTTCTCGGACTACTCAGAGCCAAATCAGCAAAAACAAGAGGAGAGGGTCAGCTGATTTGGTTGCGTCTTTTTTGAATGAGGAATTTCCTGGAAAAGTGAAAACTCCAGTCCCGAGAGATATTATGGAGCTCATGTGGCTGAAACTTGGGGTAAAAGTATCTTACTCTACAGCATTGAGAGGGAAAAACTTAGTCGTTAGTATTAGGCGCGGTAATGCCGAAGATAGCTACAAGATGATTCCTAGCTACTTGTACATGTTAGAGGAGGCAAATCCGGGGACAAAAACAAGAGTGGAGGTGGATGAGGCAGGCAAGTTCAAGTACCTTTTCATAGCTTTGGGCGCGTGTATTGAAGGGTTTGAGTTCATGAGGAAAGTGATAGTTGTGGATGCAACATTTTTGAAGAACGGGTATGGTGGTGTGCTGGTATTTGCTAAAGCTCAAGATCCTAATCGTCATCATTATCCTCTTGCTATAGGTGTACTCGACGGTGAGAATAAAGCTAGTTGGAATTGGTTTTTTGAAATGCTCAGAAGTGTGATATCCGATTCCTCCGAATTAGTTTTTATGAGCGATAGAAACCAGAGCCTCATCGCAGCTATAGCTACCGTGTTTCCACAAGCCCACCACGGACATTGTGTATGGCATTTGTCTCAGAATGTAAGAACTCATGCTAGTAACACTAACAAAGCCGTAGTCGGATGGAGATTTATGGAGTTAGCTAGGTGCTACACGATGGCTGAATTCGAGTCTGCGTACGCATCGTTCAAGGCGCGATACCCTAAAGCGTACAAGTATGTAGAAGAGCAGACTGTGAAAGATACTTGGGCACGTGTATTTTTTCCACGTGACAGATACAACTTGGACACTAGCAACAGTGTGGAGTCTATGAACAACGTGTTTAAGGATGCGAGGAGGTATTCCTTAATACCAATGCTTGATACAATCATCAAAAAATTCTCAGACTGGTTTAACGAACACGGGAAGGACGCCGTGAATGCATCTATTGACATGAAACCGGTTCCTCTTGTCGAGAACCATCTACACAAGCATGTGGGAAAAAGCCGATAAAACACCGGTGCGAGAAGTAAATAGTTACGAGCTGGAGTTCGAGGTAACAGACACAAACGATGGTAAACTATATTTTGTTAACTTGAGAGCGAAGAGTTGTTCTTGCAAGGTGTATGATTACGAAAAATATCCTTGTTTGCACGGACTGGCGACTTATTTATTTATGTGTCATGTTGATGTTGGTCGTGTTAGTGGAGAGAATATAGAGTATCATGAGTTGTGCTCAAAGTATTACTGGGTACTACTATGGGGGCAGGCTTATTTGGCGAGCATCTATTCGGTGCCTGACATGGCTGATTGGAATGTACCAGACCACATCAAAGCGAGGCAAGTGATGCCAAAAGATCGCATCATGAAGAAAGGGAGGAAAGAAGAGAAGAGGAAACCATCCGTTGGAGAGCGGCGTAAAAGAACACAAAACGCAAGGAAGCCGAGGCAAAATTTTGGGTTCAACTGGTTGTTTTTTGGAACTCGTCGATATCCAAGTGAATGATTGTGTTTTCAAATTTTGTAAAACTTTGATTGTGTTGTGATTTTCTGTAAAACTATGGATTACTTTTATGTTTGGATTATATTTATGTTAATTCATCGATTTGGTTTTATAACATTACACATTGTTCACATCGATTTAGTGAGTGTTAGGTACTCAAAATATATATTGTTAGTTGATTTTATATACAAGAAAAAAAAAATTAAAACAAAGTACACATTGTTCACGATAAACTCTTCTACATTCTAGTAACTTTCGAAAACACCTTTTATGTAACAACAACTTATAAAAGGACTTTTCTATTAAATGATGATTTCGAACGTATTATTGCATTAATCATGTATGCATACAAATTAAAAACGAATTGTGAAAAGTAAAACTGCATAAACAAATTCAAATTACAGGTAAAACTAAAAAATGTTGAAATCATCGAAAATAAAACTATGAACACCATTTGTAAAACCATTATATTAGGTAAAACTGAAGTAAAACTATTTGTGATTTTTTGGAGGGAAAGCCAAAATTATTTTGGCGCCCATGCGAAAAAATAAAATTAAAAGAGAATTGGGTCAGCTTTTCGGAAAGGTAAAGATTCTGAATGTCAGCTTTTCCTCAATTTCCGTGCAATGTTTTGTTCTATAAAGAACAAACTTATCATCTACTCTCTCTCCTCATTAAGCACACTCTCTCTCTCTTTCCTTTTCTTCTTCTCTTTTCTTCTCTTTCCTTTTCTTCTTCTCTTTTCTTCTCTTTTCTTCACTTATCTTCTTCTAATTTCTTCTCGGTTCAACTTGTTCTTTCATGGATCCAGCGATACGCGATATGAAGAAGGCGAAACAACACGTTTGTTCTTCTCGGTAATTGGTGTTTCAATATCACGTTTGTGTAAATCTCCGTAGAACTGAGTAAAACTCCGTATAACTGTTTTAAACTATTTGGGAAAATCTGTGTGAAACTAAGTAAAACTCTGTAATACTGTGTTTATTGTCCAGGTGGATGCTATGGCTATGTTATGTTGAAATTAACTCTAAGTTCATGTTATCTCCCTTATGTTCAAGTTCAAGTTGTTGCGCTTTAAGTTCAAGTTATCTCAAAATGGTGTTGTTTAATCGTTTTTATTAGTTCTTATCTAAGTTTCAAAAATACCATAATATCCGAAAAACCATAAAGTATCCAACAAAATAGCATAAAGTGTCAAACAAAATAGCATAAAGTAGCAAACCATCAAGTTTTAAAAATACCATAACATCCAAAATAGATAAATTATCCGAAAAACCTTAACATCAAACATCCACAATATACCATCTCACTTTTTTCTTCTTCCTTTTGCACCTCCGCCGGAACCACCCGCACTCGAAGACCCCGCATCATTCACAAAGGCTTCTAAAGTGGATAATCCGACATCCATTACATCAACCTTCTTCTCCACTCTTTTCATTATCGTCACACATTTCTTCATGGTTTTCAAAATGTCCGTGACGTTCTCAACTCCCCGAGTTTCTCCGTCCACCATAGAATCTACCTCTTCTGCCACTTTCTCTCGACCCGCAACATCTTCATCAAACATGTCTTTAAAACATATTTCTAATCCTTTTCCAATCCGCCTATACCAACCGCTCACCGCTAGATCAAACGACGGATCCGGTACATCATCGCCTTCGAAAATATCACCCAACATCTCTGTTTCTTCTTCGTTGGCGACGAGAATGCTCGCTAATATCCTGTAAATACCAAAATAATAATTCAAATATCCTTAGTTATACCTTGTTCTACCTAGTTCTACCTTAGTTCTACCTTAGTTCTACCATGAACACTAGTCGCCTTACCGTCTCATCGGCAAGTTCTTTATATATCTCTCGCAAGTGGCATCCCTGTCATTCCAGTCTGTTTGAAGGAGGACTTGCACATCCTCGGACAATTCTCATCGGCTCCTTCGATCGGTTCTCTAAACACACGTCCCGGTCTTGGAATTGCCTCAAAGGCAAGAATCTACAAAACACAAGCCTTCATCATCACCAACATTTTATAACAGTAAATGTAATTGATTTAGTAACTTACCTCTAACGGCAGACAAAATCCTGGTACAGGCCACAAGGTAAGCGGATTCGAAGGGACCACACCTCCAAAATGTTTCATAGTGTGAGAGATCTCTTCCAACATGTATTCAAACGATAATCTACCCCAAGGAAACGTCTTGCATAAGTCAAGATCATCAACTGCGCTCTGGAAAAATGGCAAGACATTCTTCGAGCCTCGGCCGGTCTTCGTTTGCGCGCAAATGACACTTGCTAAGAAGTATAAAACCGCCATATTCAGTCTGTCTTTGCGGGGTCCCATATCCAGAAGCTTCGCCTTTACATCCTCCAATCTTATGCTTTCCCCGTTCTTGAAATGCCTCTCAACAAACTTTGTTCCAACAATCTTCTTCCAGCCCAGGGGATAGTTCCGACAGTTCAGTCCTGATATCAATGCGTGTTCCCTGAGACCATAACGGATGGGAACACCATTGACAACAAACCACGCTTCTTTCTTCTTTTCGGTCTCGGCTGTCCTCATCAACAACATCCACATCCCCTGAACCTTGTGGTTCTTCTCTTTCCCCAAATGGAAAATGTGTCTGAACTGAGGATGCTCAAGAAACCACCTCTTCTCCGCGTTATTCAAAGCTGGCTTTATCTTTACAAAGAGCGTCTGAATTACGTCTTTTATGGAACACTTTGTCCCTATCTTGATCTGTTTCTTGTACTCGGAAGGAGGAAAATACATTCTTGATGGTTTGATTGCCTTGGGGTCCTGCAAGACAATAAAATACACTTTCAAAAACCTTCAGTAATCTTAAGAATTTCTACGTTTTCCTAGTATTACACATTCACTAAATTTATTATCCGTATTCCCAAGTTTTACTAGTATAACACCAATTGCTCCTACAAGTATTGTCCAATTTTACTTAGTTATCCGAGTTTCACAACCAATTGAGACTATGTATAATATTTAACTGCTAATTGCTTACTTCTTCATCATAGTCGGACGCATTCTGGTGCTCCTCGTTAGCATTCACTTGTCTATTTGCCACTCCTTCCTCTGAATTATGTTGCTCATTATCATCACCATCATCCTCTTCTTCTTCGGCTTCTTCGGCTTCTTCGCCTTCTTCCTCGTTGTTTTCTTCTTCTTCGCCTTCTTCGCCTTCTTCTTCTTCTTCAGATTCACCGTCTTCTTCTTTGTCATTGTCCTCTTCTTCTTCAGTTTCTTCGTCTTCTTCTTTCTCATTGTCCTCTTCTTCTTCGGATTCTTCATCGCTTTTTTCTTCTTCTTCTTTTTCTTCTTCACTTTCTTCGTCTTCTTCACTATCATCTTTCTCTTCAATGGATACTTCTTTCTCCGACTCTGGTTGCTCGACGGGAGCAATAGTCGATGTGGCCGCAGCAGTCTTCTCCGTCGTCGTCTCTGATTGCTCGACGAGAGCAATAGTCGTGGTCGCAGCAGACTTCACCATCGTCGTCTCCGATTGCTCGACAGGAGCAACACTTTTCGTCGCGACAGTCTTCTCATTCGACATTACGAATCTAACTTTACTTCTCAAAGGCATTGCCTTCTCCACTTTCTTTGCCTTCTCCACGTGATTCGTCTTCGATGCTTGCTTCGCCTTCTTCGATTCCTTCGTCTTCTTCGTTTTTTTCTTCTCTTCATCTTCATTCGAAGCCTTCCTCTTACCCATACGCGTTTCCACCATCGTTTCTACCTCTCAATTTCAAGAAAATGAATCGATATTGAAGATTCAATAAAATTGGGGATTAGGGTTCTTGAGAGTTTGAGAGGAGGTATTATCGCTCGGTTTTACTCGATAATATTTTTTGTTTAAAGGAGGAAGGAAACAAAATATATTAAACTCACATATCGATTTCTTTTTTTTTTTAATTAAATCCAATTTGCTTGATTTTTTGGTCGAATTCGGTTTTACTTGGTATAAAACTCGGTTAAATGGTTAATCGGATCATCGGTCGGGTCAGCTGGGTCGGATCCGGTTTTACCCGGGTTTGACTGGTAAATAAAAAAGGTCAATGGTGGTTTTTTGGTATTTTACTTAACTTTTTCACTTAATTAAAAAATAAAAATTACACACGCCCAGGAAAGATCATCGTTTTTCAAAACGACTAAATGAGGAGATGACTCTGTTTGATTAAAGTGTAACATTTCGACGAGAAAAAAAAGCTTTACAGAGAATAAGAGTTATCATATTGTGGCCGGCGCGTGGTGGCTAATACAACACCGGCGTCGGTCACATCTCTAGACTTTCTACTTAGATGTTTCTTCTCTAGTCTAGCTCTTCTTTGGTTGATGAAGTGTGGAGTCTTTGAGAGTAAGGGTGTTTGGGTTCAAGAGTAGATCTGGTGAGATGTGACCATGGAGTTCAGATCTGATGGATCTGTTTGGGTGAAAGGATGTTAAGGACTGCGATTGGCTCTCTGAAGTGAAGACTCGTAGTCTTGGCTAAGTTTATCTCTGCTCGGATGGTTAGCTTGGCGACATCGGAAGTTTATGGTCATTCCCGTCACGGTTCGGTCTCATTTGTCCATTGGCGATTATGTGCAACATTAGATCTTCTCGTAGATAAGTCGTATCTCCCTTGCCTCTATTTGTACTCTTGTCTTGATCGGTTCTAAGGTTAAAGGTCTTATGATTTCAATGGTTTGTTATGACTCGGAAGCTCTGTATCTTTCTATCGGAGTTGTGCTCCTTTCCATATTCTCTTTGCGTTGTGGCTTTTTGTCATCGTCGAAGGTTTAGGCCATTGGCGCAACCTGTACGTAGGTGCCTCTCGGCCTATTTGGTGAAGTCTCTGGCCTGGTTAGTTAGTTTTGGCTCTGCCTCTTGACCGTTTTGCTTGTTTACGGTGGATTTGGTTTTGAACTTTTAATCAATGTTTCATCTTCTTTTCGGAGTATCTCTTGGCTTAATTGAATCACATCCTTCACCTTCTTTGTCGATGGTGAATCGATTAGGCAACTTCAGGGTTTCCTCTACAAGAATAAGGTATCAGATTCGGTCGAGATCTGATTGACTGTGGCTTTCTTTCTTCGGTTTCGATCTAGGTGTTATTTCGATATATCCGGCCTCTGGCATTTTTAGTATTCCATCTTGCTTCATTGGTGGTTGCAGTTTGCCTTTACAAAAGAAGTTTATGATTTATCTTTCACAAGTCTACAAAATATCAATAGAGGACGTGAAGAACTTTTGGTCTTATTGGGTTTGGCGGTCCGCCATCATACTTCGTTAGTTTAGTTCTTGAATTTTCTTGAAGTTGAAGATGTTGCATTGTTGATTAAGTTTTGCCAAATTTCTGGGACATGGGTCTTTGTCTCCTGGAAGTGTCTAGTCGAGCTTCGCGGGCTCGTGTCTCCCGGAAGCGTCTTGTTGAGTTTCGTGGGCTTTTGTCTCCTGAAAGTGTCTAGTTGAACTTTGCGGGTTTTTGTCTCCTAGGATTTCGGTGTGATTTAGACGATTTCTAAGGGCTAATCGGGTTATATAACATTTAGTATCGATAGTTGTCTTTTGTTTCTTAAGGTTCAATCTGAGTATTTTGGAATGTGTTTTAATGTTGTCATAATCGTTAAGTCCCAAATTTTAGGCTGCCGGAGGTTATTTACTCGGTCTGCATATAACATTGGGCAGGTTTGTATTCCAAAATCTTATTAATATTATTATCCTTCAGAGAAAAAAAAAAAAGTGTAACATTTAGTGGGAAATTAGCCGATTACTACATGAACTAAGAGCGTCGTGCGAATTACTACACGAACTCATCGATCATGTCAATTTATACATAAATTATATATAATTTTGAATTTCCTACATCAATAAACAAAATGTATTTAATTACTACATTGACCGTTACTCCGTTAGTCAAACCGTTATTATGGACGTATAAACTATTTAAGTATAGATATTTTTGTATGTGTTGTATAGGTTTAAAATAAAGTGGTGTAGTGGGAAGGTATGATTAACTGCTTCCAGTCCCACCTTGGTTCGAATCTTTGGGGTGTAATTTTTTAATATTTTAAAAAGATAATGATGGGGATCGAACTCGAGTTCGTGAGGAGAGGGTTACATTTGCCACTTAAGAATACCACTATGCTAACTGGAACTTCACAATTTTTTGTTCAATTTAAAATAATTATAAAATATTCAATTTCAGTTTTTTTTTTCAAATTTTTATGAAAGAAATAAACAATCTATTTTAAAATTTTGTTATTTTAAATTCTATTCTGAAAATTAATAAATATTAATAGTAAATTTAATTTAATTTATAAAAATTTAAATTTATGTTAATTTTAATGTTTTTGAAATAAATATAAATTTCTATTTCAATTTTTTCTAAAAATTATATTTAATTTTCAATTATTTTTTAAAAAGTAAATTTCTATTTTAGGTTTTCAAATAAATATAAATTCCTATTTCAAAACAATTTAAAAAGTATATTTAACAAATATATTGTGTTTTAATTAAATGAAACAAAATTATATTAAACTTTTAAAATATTAAGAAGTACAATATACAATATATATATATTTACAGTAGAGGAATAACAAATATTGCATCTAGGCTTAGCGGTATGTGAGAGATCGTTAAGTCATGTCTTACCTCTCGAACCCCCCAGCAGCGTTATTTTATCATTGTTATTAAAAACTTACATAAACTTATATTTAGGGGTTTCGAACCCGGGTAAAACACAACTTATAAAGGGACCCTCCCACTGGACTATAATGATTATATTTGCAGTTTTAAATGACAAAATATATATACTAGTCAAAAAAATGTTAATCTACATATATACATACTTAACGGTTTGACTAACGGAGTGAACGGTCAATATAGTAATTATATATATTTTGTTTATTGGTGTAGGAAATTCAAAATTAGATGTAATTTATGTATAAATTTGCATGACCGATAAGTTCGTGTAGTAATTCGCACGACGCTCTTAGTTCATGTAGCAATCGGCCGTTTTTCCAACATTTAGTTCAATAGATAAATAAAATTTTGATGTGAAGCTTAGGCTTTAGCCCAGAACCGGCCCATTGTGACACGTACATATCATGTTAACCACGTTGGTAGCGTGTTCTTTTGATTTATTATATTTCTAGGTGGTATTATTATCGATAGTAGTTATAGACTTCGTGTATTACTGTATTATAAATTATGGTCAACTATCTTATCTCAAACGGAAAAATTGCAAAAAAAAACCGAGGGTTTCAACTTTTCGACAGAAAAAACATGACAAATATTCAGGTGTAAAAAAAAACTTTAACTTTTTTATTTCACATTTTAAAACTTAAGGTTTGTTTTTTTAGCAAAACGAACCCTATCCGAAAAATCGGTTAAATTTTAGCAGAGATAAACGACATATTTCACATAAAATTAAAACGGGTTTGATGTATCATCGTATATCGAAGAGAATATGAAGAAAAAACGAGAAAAACAAAAAAAACACAAACAAAGATGATATTATTTGTCCTAAAATCCATAACTTCAATCTTTGATAAAGTGTTCAAAATCACAAATTTTTTTTTCGTTTATCTCGATTTTTTTTATATCCATTTTGTATACGATGGTGAAACAATCACATTTTCATTTAAGTGAAACGAATAATTTTTTCTCCGCTAAAATTTAACTGATTTTTGTCTAGGGTTTGTTTTGCTAAAAAAACAAACTTTAGGTTTTAAAATGTGAAATAAAAAAGTTAAGGTTTTTTTTTACATTTGAATATTTGTCAGGTTTTTTTTGTCGAAAAGTTGAAACCCTGGGTTTTTTTTTTGCAATTTTTCCTATCTCGAACTATATATTTTTTCGGTAAATTTGTTAAATATACAAATGTTGGATGAAAATTTGGTAAAATAACAAAAGTTTAAATTAATTTGCCGAAATAACAAAAAGTAAAAAAGATAAATATTTTTTTTCTATTTTTGCCCTTGGATCTATCTATTTCAACAATAGTTATCTATTTGAATTAAATAGATAAATTACATATACATTAATATATATCGATAAATAATAGTTATCTATTTGCATTAAATAAATCATTTATTTACGTGTAAAAATAATATTACCTTTTAAAGCTTAAAATATAAACATAAATCATATATAGACCGTATGATAGTTAGTGTAGGTAATTGGTACGACATAGTAAAATTATTGGTACTGAGGATGAGATCAAAGAATAGTGTGAATCTGATACGGGAAAATATGTCGTTTTCCATTTTTTTGTGATAACTTTCTTTTGTGTTTGACGTCATTGTTTGTTACAACTAACTTAAAAACCACGTATTTCTCGTGTCAATAATTAACATTATAAACCAAAAGAATATGCAATAGGTTTTGCAAGAGAGAGGTGTGTTAACTTTTAGTTTGTTTTGTGTAGTTTTAGTTAATTAACTTTCTTATTTATGAATAGTATTAGTATAGTACTATAGTAGTCTCGTCTATTAACGTGACATATCTCGATTTAATGTGGTTGTGATCAATCACCATCATCCTTGGCAATAAAATATTTCATACTTTAAACATAATATTATAGATACAATAATTGAAATGAAATATGAACATAACTTTCGCTTATACAGGTTTAACATTATTGTATAGAATTAAATACAAATGTGATAATAATGGTAAATTATTTCGGAGTGTTCACACTAGCTAGTGATATTTATTTCAAGATGCGACTTTCTTATTACAAAAATGTGATTAAAGAAGTAATTATTTATTTTTTTTGGTTCGTATTATTTGTGTGTTTTAGTTTAGTTGGGAGGTGTGGTCGTCGTTAAATTAATGCAAGTCACTATCTTTTTCTCTCTACTGTCAATCTGTCATCAATGAATGATTCACGTGACCATAAAATCCCTTCAAATAAGGTGACAGACAAAAATATCTTCACACAATAAATTATCTCACCTATATTATTACATTATCGTTTGTTCGTATGATTAATTTTGATTTAAGATAATAAATAATTTTTAAGAATCCCGCAAGTTTTGATAATCGGCGAAGTCAAAACACTCATAAGTATTATTTAATAGATATTGTTCAAGCGAGGAAAGTAGACAGAGAGAGAGACGACCCCATCAACAATCGCAATCTATAGATCTAAGAATTTCTCTTTTTTTTTGAATGGGATCCGCCGCTGAAATCACTGAGCCCACCACCGGGTCCGACAAGCACCACCACCCAGTAGAAGAAGAAGAAGAAGAAGAAGACGAACAAGTTTTCGAGCTAGAGAGGAAAACGTCGTCGTTTCATCACGGTGGTACCAAGAGGCCCAACAGTGCTGAAAGTAGTACTATCACCACCACCAGCACCAGCACCAGTAGCTCCTCTTCTAGCTTCTCCGGCGACGTGAATGTGATCCCAGATTTCAGCAACGGAGAAGGAGAGCGCGTCTCTATAGAGAATCTGGAGGTTCCCGAGTCTCCTGAGCACGGCGACGGTAACGACTGCAACGTCTTCTTCGACGGTGAACAAGGTTTAGTGACACTTTAAACCTCCGATTATTTTCATGGTTGCATCAATTTTGTGATGTTTTTCTTACCAATTTGTGAAATCCTGTGGAAATGATTCAAATCGGTCCTACTATTATGACCTTAAGATATCTTGAGATTGGTGCTTGAGTTTGAGTTTTAGCGAAGATAGGTCTGCTGATACGTTTGTGGTGGTGGTGAAGTTGTTTGTCATGATTTGTTGTTTGTGAATGAAGGATTATGGAAATGTCGCCACTGCGATTGGACCTATAGAGAGGAATCTTTGTTTTGTTTTGAAACCAAAGGTCAGTCCAGTGATAAGGATTCTCCGACCAACAATCTATTAGCTGCATAATTCGAGATCTCTCTTTTTGAAGATTAGTTGTTTCCTTTGCTGTTCATCCGCTGCATTGGTTGCTTGTAATGAACAGTTCGATATGTGTTGTTTGGTTGAAGACATCATCATGTATATATATAATTGAGGTTCTGGTTAGTGACTCAATTCATGTTTTGATGTTGTTTTGTTAGGCTTGAAGTCAGCTGGTGCAGAACTAGAAGCACATGATTCCCAGACTGTAGACCGCTTGAACGGGGAGAGAAAGCCGTCAGAATCTGCTTCCGAGGATAACCAAGGATCCCGTGAAATCGAAGAAGTACAAGATGGTGATTTACCTAAAGAGCTGGACGAGGTTGATCAACCCACTGGTGATGCGATAGAGGAGGAGCTGGAGATCGGAGATGTTGAAGATTATGATGTGGAGAAAGTGCTGGATAACCAAGAGACCCATGATTTGTTCTGTCCAAACTGCAATTCTTGCATTACCAAAAGGGTTGTCCTTAAAAGAAGAAAACGGAAGATACATCATGAGCTGGATGATCCAAAGCGCTTGAGAGGGCCAGAACAAAGTGCCCCTCTTCTTCATTCAGAAGACAATTTGGCATCTGCAGATGATGGTGAAAACTCTAGACAAGAATCATTTGTGTTCAAGTGTCTATCATGCTTCAGCATATTTATACCCACAGGTATATTGCACCGTAACGATTTTTTGGGAACTAAAATATTAGATTCCAAGCCTTCTGTATCCAAAGCATTTTTCCATGTTCAGATGTTCTGGAATATATTTGCAGGGGTTGGTTCAAAGCCGCTTCCTGCCCGCGGACCTGTTGACGAGTTAAAGACTCAGCCAAAGCCTCAAGAGGAAGTTGCAGGTGATTCTAATTGGTTCAATTCAATATTTGGTTTCGGCAAAAAAAGACCAGCTGTTCAGCAAGGTGGGGCAATGTCTAGTGTCCCGGAAGCTAATCTTCCACGTGATAACATGAACCTTACGAGTGAGAATACGACAGGTTCTACTACTGTAAATACCCCAGCAGAAGCCAAAGCCCTTGTTCAGAATGGTGCACCAACTTCAACTCAAGGTAGATACACTCCTTTATTCAGTAACAATTAATGAAACTAAAATGGTAGATTTTCCATCAGTAGATACATTATATGAATCTCTTAAATGCCTGTTAAAATGGAGTTAAGTATTAAGAAACATCCTCCTACAATTGTACCCTTGGTTTTTAAGAAACGGTTTGAATCATCGTGGTGCAGTTGCCTCAGAGATTAATAATTCTCAAGTTAAAGAGCCTGTTGACACTCCTTTGATTCCAGGTACATATATCTAAGTCATATTAGAGACTTTCTCACAAGTCACCCTTAGAAAGTGGAACCCATGTTCGTGCATGTTGTTGAATATTTAAGCAAGGGTTTTGAGAAACATAATATAACGTGATAGCCAATTCTTCTTCTATTATTTAGCTTTGTGTATCTCCTTTGACTTTTTAAAAAAGTACCAGTTTTTTCTTCATATGATGGCAGTTGCAAACTCAAATGATACAGGCAAAGTTGTCAACAATGGAGCAACTGTTGAAGACGGAAAAAAAGTTCTGGCGCCTTTAGCAGAAGAGGAGCAAACACAGCAAAAGATTGACAAGTATGATGGGAACCACTCGTCAGACAAAGGACGTCTCTCACCAATTCAACCATCTCGTGAAATGAACATATCAAACACAGTGACTAGTGGACCCGATGGAGTAAGAGTAGAAACTATATTTCATTCAGAGGGTGTCTCTCATGTGTTCGAAGGAACAGACAGTTCTGAGACAAGGAAGCCAGATTACGGCCTGACCAAAGTAACAGGTGATCTTAGATCTGTTTATCATGCTGCATTGAGTTAATCTTCATAGCCTCGATGTCAAATATATAAAACAAAACCATATTCTGTTTCTTTTTTTACAGTTAAGTTGTTAACTAACCGTGTAGTCATTCTCAATATACCTTGTTAACTTTTCACTTCTGTTTAGGTGTGATGGACACTGGTGACATAGGAGTTATTACCAATCTACCAAGTTCTGGAATTGATATTCCACCACTCCCAGTGAGTTCGCTGGAAGAAGGAACTCTAACGGAACCATTACTGAGACCAGTTATCGGGCGATCATTTGTTGAAGGACGTAAAGTTGAAATCTTAAAAAGCATTGTGTATGGAGGTCTAGTAGAATCCATCACTAGCCTTGGTGTTATCTCATCTGCTGCCGGTTCTGGTGCTTCAACATGTAAGTACCATTTACCCTTAAGACCTTAACGTTCTGTTCCATAGTGAAACACAACCACATCTTCTTTTCCTGAAAAATCTAAAACTTGTATGTATTGTTGTGCTTTCAGTGAACATTTTGGTCTTAGGGCTTGCAAACTTGTTCGGTGGGCTAATACTCATTATCCATAATGTGAGTGATCACTTAATCTTTTGATATCTTGATGCATAAACTTGGATATGAAAAGCATAACTTGCGATTTCAAGAAACTTACAGAGAAAGTTCATTTGCAGCTCCAAGAACTTAGAGATGAGGAACCTAGAAGAACAACAACAGAGGATAACCAGACTAACAGTCAAGTAGCAGAAGGTCGGTACAAGCGGCTCCTAGGGCAAAGGGAAAATTTCACGCTTCACGCAGCAGTCGTAATCTTATCCTTCATAATCGCCGGGCTACTCCCTCCTATAGTTTACTATTTCTCATTCAGCAAAACACACAACCGAGACTACAGAGTTGCATCCGTTTTCGGGGCATCCTTGCTATGCATCGTCTTGCTCGCTCTAGCCAAAGCTCACGTGAGAAACCCGAGAAGCAGCCACTTCAAGAGTGTCCTGTACTATACGATGATTGCAGTATCGGTGTCTGGGATATCTTACATGGTTGGTAAGTTTTTGGATCACTTGCTTGAGAAGTATGGATGGTCTGATGGATCTGAAACTCCCGCGGGTCAGATGATGCTTTCGCTTATGGGTAGAAAAGCCGGTAGCTTCGGATACTCATCAGCATACCGAAACTGAATCCTTGTGTGAAAAAAGATCCCACGCGTGCAACTTTTCTTCTTACACTCTGCTTTGTGAACTCTCTCTCGTTAGACTTTTTTGTTGTGTATTTTGAATTTTTGATGCCAAATCTTTGTTGTAACTTGTAGTAAGTGTAGTTGTTTCCAAGTTAACACAACATAATAAATGATCGCCGGTGTTTTAGTTATATGATCGTATATTTTCTTTAAATTTGATAAAATTTACAAAAAATTTAGGTTCTACCGAGAATTGAACTCGGGTTACTGGATTCAGAGTCCAATGTCCTAACCGCTAGACCATAGAACCACTTGCTTATGCATTTCACTAAAAGCAATTTAAAGTAATAATTTAAAAATTACGACGACGTTTTAAAGTGGCTAATAGCCAAATGGTAACCGTCGGATTCAAATTCGAATTAAAGAGAGTCATAGCATCTGGACGGCTCATATCTTTTCTTCTTTCCTCTCTCTCTCAATTTTCAGAGATCCCAGAAGCCAACGAAGAAACGCACAGAAACGGTGACTAGAGAGAGAGAGAGAGAGAGGAAGATCCGTCATAGTCAGGGCCAATTAGGTTTCCCTGAGAAGCTTCACTTTTTTTTTAATTTCTTTTTCTTTTCTCTCTTTCTCGTGTTTCCAGATTTGTATATCGAGTCCATCCTCAAGAGATTCCTAAAAGTGGTAAGGAAGCAAAGTACTATTATATCGCTTTTTGTTAATAGATTCTACAAGAAACGGATTTTGACATCTTTTTTTTTTGAATTTAGGGTTTTATTTATTTTAATCGAGTTTTTCGAATTATTTGAAATCGATTGTGATAATGGAGACGGAGAGTATGGAGTGCGAAGCATCTTCGATGAGAAGCATACATAACGATGAGATCCATCATAACGGAACTTTCCACTTCTCCTCCACCAAGATTCACGGCGGAGCTGCCGCCGCCGCCACCGTCGTTACCAATATAGTCGGTCCAACGGCAACCGCTCCGGCCACTAGCGTCTACGAGCTTCTTGAGTGCCCTGTTTGCACTTACTCTATGTATCCTCCTATCCATCAGGTGATTCTTAAAGATCCTCTTACTACGTATTGTGTAGCATTTTGATGGTAAAATTGTGTACTGTGTAGCTTTTTGGCAGCATAGTTTGATGCTTGTATAGGTTTCAATGTTGCTTGTAAGTTCTTGAGAGTTGTGGTAAATCTGAAAAGTCTCTCTCTTTTTGTTGTTGTTGTAGTGTCATAATGGGCATACGTTATGCTCGATCCTCTTTTGTTAGTGTTCTTGATAAGATAATGATCTATTTTAGGTAGCTTTTTGATGGTAAAGCTTGTGTAGTTGTTGTCACTTGTCAGCATAGTTTGATCCAGAGCATATACTGTGCTATATGTTATAATGTGGAGGCTTGTAGGTTTCAAACTTTCAATGTTGCTTGTAAGTTCTTGAGAGTTGTGGTTGATCTGAAAAGTCTATGTCTTGTTTTTGTTGTTATAGTGTCATAATGGGCATACGTTATGCTCGACCTGTAAAGTGAAAGTGCATAACCGTTGTCCCACGTGTAGACAAGAGCTCGGAGATATAAGATGTTTAGCTCTTGAGAAAGTAGCCGAGTCGCTTGAGCTGCCTTGCAAGTATTACAATCTTGGATGCCCTGAGATATTTCCTTATTACAGCAAACTAAAGCACGAGTCTCTATGCAACTTCAGACCTTACAGTTGTCCTTATGCTGGCTCAGAGTGTGGTATCGTAGGAGACATCCCTTTCCTTGTAGCCCATCTCAGGGATGATCACAAAGTTGACATGCACGCTGGTTCAACGTTTAACCACCGCTACGTCAAATCCAATCCGCGTGAAGTAGAGAATGCTACTTGGATGTTAACCGTGAGCATCCTTCTTTTGTCTTCTAAACCCTGGTCATCTTCTATGTTATCGATATCAAAACTGACGAAGTTTCTTCTCTTATGTGGTGGGTTCTCAGGTTTTCCATTGCTTTGGGCAATACTTCTGCCTCCATTTTGAGGCGTTCCAGCTAGGGATGGGTCCGGTATACATGGCATTCTTGAGATTCATGGGGGACGAGGAAGAAGCACGGAGCTACAGCTACAGCTTAGAAGTGGGAGGCAGTGGGAGGAAGCTAACATGGGAAGGAACACCAAGAAGCATCAGAGATAGCCACAGGAAAGTAAGAGACAGCAACGACGGTCTCATCATACAAAGAAACATGGCTCTCTTCTTCTCAGGCGGTGATAGGAAAGAGCTTAAACTTAGAGTCACCGGTAAAATCTGGAAAGAGCAACACAATCCAGACTCTATACAACTTTAATTAGGTAGCATTCTTTCTTTCTTCATTTTTCTGTCTTTAAAGAAGGAAAGTTGTATGATGATGATTCGTGCTGCACTGTTCTTCCTTTGTATTTATCTAAATACATTTCATGAATTAATGTGTTTTATGTTATTATCACAAGTTACAGTCTCCTTTGTTGATGCATGTATGATCAATGTAACATATGGCTGCACAATAAAGTTTTTGAAAAATGGAGGTGCGGGGAATCGAACCCCGTGCCTCTCGCATGCGAAGCGAGCGCTCTACCATATGAGCTACACCCCCTTTTGCGTAAAATTTAATAATTTTAAAATATGTAAAAATCAAATGTTATACAAGTTCCCAATCGAAAAATTATTATTAGAGGCTTATTTCATTTATGCAAATATCTAAAAAACTAATCAAAGTAAGAAAAATAATAAACAATTGAAATCACATTTTTTTTTGGTAAGCTTTTTTTTTTTTTTGGTAAGCAACAATTAAAATCACATGCTACCTAATTAAAGTTGTAAGATTTTAACAAATCTTGATATACTCTCAGCAAAACTTCCATTAATCTTTGCAATATTATTTATGACAACAAATCTTTGAAGTTTATCTTTACAAACAAATCGTTTAGCTTTTTTTACAAACAAATCATTAAGATTTGGAATTAAAATGGAATAAACAATGGTGTTTTTTAGGGAATTGTAATTTTCCATATTATTAAATTTGATAAATAGAAAAACTTATTTAAAGGAAAATTAGGAATAGAATAAGCCATAGAATTTGTAGGAAATTAAGTAAAAAAGACCAAATCCAAGTGTAAAAAGGACTTAAAAGCTCTGTTTCTTCTCGAAGTTTCCTTTTTGCCTTTTGAGTCTTTCCCTATAAATATATAAACTTTGTATCGTGAGAACTATCTTTCTGATTTCTTAATCCTCTTTGCCTATTAAGCAGCAAAACACAAACTAAAAAAAAGCTTCAATCAAACAACAATGGCGATTATCTCTGAGATGCAAGAAGAGAAACACTCCATGCTTTCTTTTCAGGCAAGCTTCGATCCTTCGAACCCACTTGTCTTTTTGGATAAAGTCTTTGACTTTATCGGAAAAGAGAGCAACTTTTTGATGAAAGACACGGCGGAGAAAGAGATAGCTTCTGCTGTTACGGCGGCTAAGAAAAAGTTGATTGAAGCGGAGAAGAAGAAAGCGGAGAAGAAGAAAGCAGAGAAGGAGACCGTGAAGCCTATGGAGAAGAAGATAAAGAAGGAGACTTTGAAACCAACAGAGGCCATGGATGTGGATAAGCCCAAGGAGGAAGCTAAGCAAGAATCTTCTCGTATAGGTAAGTCTCCTTAGTGATAGTACTATGAAAACAAGCTTTGTTTAGATTTTTGTGACTATGATATTAGAGAAAGTTTAGATCTTTAAAGGGTTTTTAGAGTCAGAATCAGAAGTTTAGATCCTAAAAACTTTAAGGTGTATTGTTGCAAACTAACTTTGTGTACCTTTTTTGCAGCTCCTAACAAAGGGAATGGGGTTGATTTTGAGAAGTACTCATGGGCACAGAATCTTCAAGAGGTTACTGTCAACATTCCTGTCCCTGAAGGTACTAAATCAAGGTTTGTTACATGTGAAATCAAGAAGAACCGTCTTAAAGTTGGTCTCAAAGGGCAAGATCCAATCATTGATGTAAGTTTTTCGTCCATCACAATGCATATTCACCTCTCTACGATCCTTTTGTGTGTGTGTGTGTGTTTGTTGTTGCTAAATTTTCCGGCTTTTTTGATGATAAACAGGGAGAATTCTTCAACAATGTCAAGCCAGACGACTGTTTCTGGAATATCGGTATGTTTTAGCCTCTTGTTCAGAGTTTTAAACTTAAATGTTTTAACAGAATATGATTTAGGAGTTGTTGTTTTTTTGGTGGATACTTATGCACAGAGGATCAAAAGATGATATCGGTGCTATTGACAAAGCAAGACCAGATGGAGTGGTGGAAGTATTGTGTGAAAGGAGAGCCTGAAATAGACACTCAGAAAGTTGAGCCAGAGAGTAGCAAACTAGGCGATTTAGACCCCGAAACTCGCTCTTCCGTTGAGAAGATGATTGTAAGTATTGCGGTTTCTATTTCGTTCTTTTTAGATATTGTAATGTGGCTTCTTATGTTTGTTATATATACTTTACAGTTTGATCAAAGGCAGAAGCAGATGGGACTACCAACGAGTGATGAGATAGAGAAGCAAGATATGATGAAGAAGTTTATGTCACAACATCCTGAGATGAACTTTTCTAATGCTAAGTTTAATTGATTAGTCTTTAGTTGTTTAAACATCATGTTATGGCTTCAAGACATTGGTTCTGATTCTTTTAATATAATAGAGTTCTGAAAATTTTCATATGGTTATTATTGCTTAATGAGTTAATGATGTTCCAGAAATCAAAATTGGTTTGGTTAAAACTTTCTTCAAACTTTTGAAGAAATAAAACTCATCGTATCTCTCCTTACTCTTTTTTTTGTTAAAAGGTCTCTCTTCACTCTTTTTTTGGTTAAAAGATCTCTCCTTTCTCTTTTTTTGGTAAAAGATCTCTCCTTACTTTACATAAAAATTAGTGCAATACATGACACCTTCACACTCCAATATTTCTTAGTCAACTAAAAAGGGGAGAAAAATAGCTTTCTCTAGAGACAAGATTTCTGATGAATATAAACGCTAAACTTAGTTTCTTGCATATACATTTAAAGATTCTTGCTTTCGCATAAGTACATAAAACCAAATAAGATGGTCGGATTCTTATTTGGTTTTCGGATTCTTATTTGCTAAAACCAAATAAGAAACACACATAGCTCATCGGGTTAAATCTAAACCGGAACCAACAGTAATTTACGTAAATACCCCTATAACAGTATCTGAAAAAAATTGGTGGGAAACTTTTCAATATATAAAAATTATTTTGGAGGTGCTTCTTCGATAACACTCATCACCAGTGAATAACTAACCATAACAGAGAAAAATAAATACTTGAAAACCAAATTCATAAAAGAGGATACGACATTTTTCTATGTAAGAATCGTTACACAAATGGGTTTTCATTTGGCTAACGAGTTCTGTTGGTAGTAATTGTAAGTTGTAATTTTATTAGATCATGAAAATAAACGTGAGAAGTAAACTTTCTTAGCCGTATTATGTAAGTTCCATTGCAGCTTCAAAGAATCATGGAAGCTTATGAAATTAAAATTTATAACGTTTCTAGTAAAGATATCAAAACAATGAGAAAAGACACGATCTTTAGGATTTGGTCCGAGAAGACGAGAGGAAGAAGATAAATAAAAAAGCGTGAGGGGCTTTTGCTTATTATCCTCCTCAAGCGTATGTTAGCTTAATGTGCACTTTCCCTCACGCTATTCACAAGGCGACTCTGATCAAACGACCCACACTCTCTCTCTCTCTCTCTCTCTCTCTTCTGCGTCTTCTTCTCTCTCCTCAGCTCTGTCACACTTTCTCTCTCTAAATTTTTCCTACACAGATGAAAAAAAATCGTGGAAATTTTTAGTTTAAAACGATTTCTTCATAATTTCCTTCGGTTTTTATCTCCAAATCGTAAGTAAAGGGAACCACTTTTATTAAATTTGGGATTTTTGGAAATTTTTAAGAGAGAGAGAAAGTTAGGAACAGATCTTTAGCTCTTTTTTATTTTTTTATCTTTCTCTTTCGTTTTCATTCGTGCCAAATATCTCTCTTTCTCTCCTTTCTCCATTGAAAGCAAAACAAACATCTGAAATTCTCTGCCTTTTCTTGTTCGATACAAAGGGTATGCGATTTCAAGTCGTGGGTCGAAGAAGACGAAGCACTTCTCTCAAGTTTTCATTGACATTGGGGATTATTATAGATTAGGGTTCTTCGCCGATTAGCGAATCAGTTTCTTCTTTCTGGATTTGTAAACAGTGATTAGACTGTTGATGATGCTTTGATTGGTTTCTGCGAATTTTGCCCAGAAAAGAGAGAGGATATGATAATCAAACGGAAGCTTAAAACCCAGATACCGAGTTTGAAACGGTGCAAACTCAGTAACTCGGAGAACGACTTCTATGGCTCAAGGAGGAAGAAGATGAAGAAGAAGAAAGAGTCTAACTTGGGAGGTTACTATTACCCACTAAACCTTCTCGGAGAAATTGCTGCTGGGATAATTCCAGGGGGAAGAGGGAGGAATGGATTCTCTGCTTCGTGGTGCACTGAACTCTCGTGCTCTCCTATCGTTGATGTAGAGACAACAGTGTCAAAGACAATATCAGATTCCGTCGCGGTAAGGGAAGAAGCTCCGGTAAGTGTCTCGCGTCCTCCGCTTGTACGGACATCTAGAGGAAGGCTTCAAGTGCTTCCTTCTCGATTCAACGATTCAGTTCTCGATAATTGGAGGAAAGATGGCAGTGAAAGAGATTGCGAATACGATGAAGAAGAAGAAGAAGAAAAAGAAAAAGTTAGTAATCGAGGTCTTAAAGCTAGTACTAATTTGAAAAGCAAGCAACTTGATAAGAACAGTAAGTCACTTGCATTGTATAAAGAAGCAATGTTTCAAGAGCAACATAGTGATAAGCTTTTGAAGCCGAAGAAAGAAGGTTCTTATGGGGCAGAGAATTTCTACTCAGGTGACTTGGTTTGGGCCAAATCAGGGAGAAACGAGCCGTTTTGGCCGGCTATTGTTATCGATCCGATGACACAAGCACCGGAGCTTGTTCTGCGTTCTTGTATACCTGATGCTGCTTGTGTTGTCTTCTTTGGTCACTCTGGTAACGAGAATGAAAGGGTAAGAAAGAGACAAAAAAGTGTTCTTTTTAAAGGTTTTTTTCTCTAGAAGCTAAACTGTTTGTTCTGATGTTAAGCAGGACTATGCATGGGTGAGAAGAGGGATGATCTTCCCTTTTGTGGATTATGTTTTCAAGTGGGTCTCTTGAATTATTCAAAAAATAATGAGTCTTTATTGTGGATTAGTGCTTAATGACTTTTTAATTGTTTAGGTTCCAGGAACAGTCTGAACTGCAAGGATGCAACCCTGGGAGTTTTCAGATGGCACTTGAGGAAGCGTTTTTAGCAGATCAGGGATTCACTGAGAAGTTGATGCATGATATTCACATGGCCGTTGGTAACCAGACCGACGACTATTCTTTCTACAGATGGACTCAAGAAACCGCGGGCTCAGATCAGGATCTCGTTTATAATGCTCCAAGCCAGGCAAGTGTCTTTGTTCTGAGTTTGGTGTGCAAGAGGTTTATTTTTTGAGTGTTCATTGGTTGGTTTTTGTTTTAGTTCCCAAAAGAATACAATCCTTGGTCCATTCTTTTATAGTTTTGTTTTATTAACTATTATTACTATTTTATATCTCTATTTTGGGAAAAGTATCTAATTAGTTTTATGTTTTGCAGGAGTTGTTAAAGAAGTATAGAAATCCACTAGCTTGTTTAGGATGTGGAACACTCATTTCTTTTGACATGGCAAAAAAATTGAAAGCTCTGAGTCCTGGAGACCAGTTGTTGTGTAAACCATGTTCAAGGGTATGTATGGTCTCTTGTTCTGTGATTAGGCTTAGTTTGGTTTTATTTGATACATAAATGGTTGTGTACAAGTAAGCCTACTTTGGTTGTTGTTGCAGTTGACAAAAGCAAAACACAGTTGTGGTATATGCAAGAAGATAAGGAGTCATGTGGACAGGCAAACCTCGGTACGAAAACAAAAATATTAGGTTCCACAGTTCTCTAGACGCATCTTTGGGTTGTTCTTTACTTCTTTATATTCGCTTTTTGATATATGCGTCGTAAATTAGGTGCGTTGTGATAGTTGTAAAGTATGGGTACACGCAGAGTGTGACCCAATATCAGATAAGCATTTGAAGGTATGTTCATTTTGGACTTCATTAAGGTTATATCTATTCTTATCGTATTGCATGTGTTGAGATCAAGCTCATTTTATAATCTGAAGGGTTTAGGGGGAGCAGATTACTACTGTCCTACTTGCAGAGTTAAATTTAACTTCGAGCTATCAGACTCGGAGAAACCAGACTCAAAGTCAAAGTAGGTTTCATATTCTTAGCTTCTATTGTTGATTCTCGCAACAATCTCCCTTGGATTACCAAATGTATAATATTTGAGAGTTATCTGGTTCAGACTTAGCAAAGGCGATGGTCGGATGGTTCTTCCTGACAAGGTTATTGTTGTATGCTGTGGTGTAGAAGGAGTATATTTTCCAAGTCTCCATTTGTAAGCACTTACCATTTTTACCTTTCGTATTTTTTCAAGTTTCTTTGGCCGAATTTGCAATTCTTACTCTTCTGCTGTTTCCTTACAGAGTCGTATGCAAGTGTGGTTTGTGTGGACCTCAAAGGAAAGCACTTAGTGAATGGGAAAGGCATACAGGATCAAAAGCGAAAAATTGGAAGACAAGTGTGAAAGTCAAAAGCTCAAAGCTGCCACTAGAAGAATGGGTCTGTACGATTACTCTTCTGGTTTCTTTTATAGATATCTGGTCTCTTTCTACTGAGTTTACCGTATCTAGTCAAAAGTATAGTGATATATTTATCTGTCGGGCCATTTCCTTACTACGCAGATGATGGAATTGGGAGAATTACATGCAAATGCTGCAGCACCTAAAGTTCCTAAACGACTTTCGATAAAGCAGAGAAAGCAGAGGCTGCTTTCTTTTCTGTCAGGTATAAAAGGAATTAAAATCGTCTGACATATTGAAAAGCTTCCTTGTCTGATGCTTTTGTTGGCTATATATTTCGTTGTTGGCAGAAACGTATGAGTCGGTCAATGCTAAGTGGACAACAGAGCGATGTGCAGTTTGTAGATGGGTTGAAGATTGGGACTACAACAAGATTATTATATGCAACAGGTGCTGCTATTAATCTTGTTTGAAATTTCTTGGTAGTTTCTGTGGATAAGACATTTGAGCCAGGGCTTGCAAATATAATTTTCATGTCATTCCCTTCCGTAACAAAAAGATGGTTTCTTCTGTGGAACATTTAAGATTGTTCTTTATTTTTCTTGTCAGATGCCAAATAGCAGTGCATCAGGAATGCTATGGCGCTAGACATGTTCATGATTTCACCTCATGGGTTTGTAAAGCATGCGAGAAACCAGGTATTAAGCGGGATTGCTGCCTCTGTCCTGTAAAAGGTACGCCTTTTCATTTTTAAGAGTGATTGCCTTCCTGATGGAACTTTTGCATATTTCCTAGCAAGATGGCTTTGTAAAGCGTATTGAGCTCTGTATTTCCCTTAAAAGATATAGACTTTATGCAACATATGCATCAACAATGTTTTGTAGGAGGTGCTTTGAAGCCAACTGATGTGGAAACACTGTGGGTTCATGTAACGTGTGCTTGGTTTCAGCCTGAAGTATGCTTTGCAAGTGACGAAAAAATGGAACCAGCTGTTGGGATTTTGAGTATTCCATCAAGTAATTTTGTTAAGGTATACGTTAATGCAAGAAACATTCCTTTCTTTGTCTTTGCGAAATTCATGTTTTTCTACGCTAATATGCAAGAAAACTTTATTTTTGATGGATTTCAGATATGTGTGATATGCAAACAAATACATGGATCCTGCACGCAGTGTAGCAGGTGTTCTACGTATTATCACGCCATGTGTGCCGCCCGAGCTGGTTATAGAATGGAGGTATGTTGAGAGTTTCTGATTTTTCTTCATCTCCCTGGATGATATTGGTTTTATCTTGCCCAGCATTTTAACTATATGAAACCGAATTGCTGTAGACGTTTGTAGTGGAACTAGTTTCCATGGACAATATGTTCTGCCTCTTCAATATGTTTTCTTTAAATCCATGCATTATGTTCGTAGTTGCACTGCTCGGAGAAAAATGGTCGGCAGATAACAAAGAAGGTGTCTTACTGTGCTTACCACAGGTAATTTTTTCTCAAATATCTGATTAAAGAATCTTTAGTATTATGTCGGGTTACTAATTATGTTTTCACTATCTTTCTGGTGTGTAGGGCTCCGGATCCAGATAATGTGTTAATTGTACAAAGTCCTTCAGGGGTCTTCTCTGCAAAAAATCAAGTTCAAAACAAGAAAACAGGTGGTTCCCGGCTTATTTCGTCAATCCGAGAAGACCGAGAAGAGTCACCTTCACAGGATATCGTTACTTGTGATCCATTTTCTGCTGCTCGCTGTCGAGTATTTAGAAGAAAGATCAATAGCAAGAAGGTATTATTTGGGTCTTATCCACATGAACTATGTATGTTTCATTGCACATCCCTTGTGTTAACTAGGCTGATCTTGGTTCTATAGAGAAGTGAACAAGAAGCCATCCCTCACTCCGCGGGGGGACCATGCCATCATCCATTAGCAGCAATCCAAACTCTAAACACTTTCAGGGTAAGAAATTCTTCATCATGCGTTGTTCTACTTTGTTTTTAACTATTATTTAGATTTGACAGTTCTATGTTGTATTATGTGTAGCATGTACGGGAAGAACCCGAATCGTTCCCTTCTTTCAGGGAACGACTTCACCACTTGCAGGCAAGCAATCTCACATGTTTTAATGAAATAAGAATGTTCTATCTTTCTTTCAGAGTATTATCAAATCTAACAAGTGTATGTTTTCATGCCACAGAGGACAGAAATGGATCGGGTCTGCTTTGGACGATCTGGAATACATGGATGGGGTCTTTTCGCAAGAAGAACTATCCCAGAAGGGGAAATGGTATGTCGACAGACCCATCTGTGAATGTAAGTTTGGTCTGTTTGGAACGAGAAAGAATAACAAGACACGCTATTTTGTTTCAGGTTCTTGAGTACAGAGGGGAACAAGTGAGAGGTAGCATTGTAGACTTGAGAGAAGCACGGTATCGCAAAGAAGGGAAAGATTGTTACGTGAGTTGAGACTGGTTTCCCATTTATCTCCACAGTTATATCTTTCTCTCTCTCTCTATCCCTTCTTAACCAAGGGAAGGCTTTGTGTTTGCAGCTGTTCAAGATAAGTGACGAAGTAGTGGTTGATGCTACGGATAAAGGGAATATAGCTCGGCTCATCAACCATTCGGTAAGCAGCCTTCAATGGACTTAAAACTTTATATATTATTAAGAGACTTTGAAGCCTAAAATCAAGGAATGGGATGCAGTGTACACCGAATTGCTATGCAAGGATAATGAGTGTAGGAGATGATGAAAGCAGGATAGTCCTCATCGCCAAGGCCAATGTAGCTGTGGGAGAGGAGTTAACGTACACTACACATTTCTTGTTCATAACATTCTTCTTCTTCTTCTTCAATCTAAAGCTGATGATGATGTTGTATATAGTTTAAAGAAATATTTGTGTGTTGGTTGGTTTTGTGCAGGTATGATTACTTATTTGATCCAGACGAGGCAGAAGAATCCAAGGTGCCATGCCTATGTAAAGCCCCAAACTGCAGGAAATTCATGAATTAGACATTATGGTAGGTCCTTGTTTACTTTAAAAGAAGAAGAAGAAGAAGCCAAACAAGATTGGATTGTCTCTTTGTGATATGTTTTTTTGCTTCACAAAAACAATAGGATTCATAGGTAAGAGACAGAAAGCTTAGTAATCTAACACATTGTCTATTCATTTATGCCTCTCTGTATAGACTTTATGCATATTTTTTTGGCTCACAATTACATCACTTGGCTTTGTTAGAATATTGATGGTTTTGAAGTCGGTAGAGAAATGACAAATGTGCAACAAGCATATGTACTTGGTGGACTGTATGACACGTGGATTGCCACGTCTCACCACCAATTATATAATACTATTTAGAAAAACAGAATTCAAAAAGGGAGCAAAGCCGTATACGGTTAGTATCCGCGCAAGCGCGGTATATAATATTCATTAATAATATTAAGTTATATTATGGAATACCATGAATTGATTAATTTAGTGCTGAATATTTAACCCGAGATCCGAAACCCGAAATCGAATCGATCTGAAAAATCCGGTTTGGTCCAGTTTCGGTCTCATATTATCCTATCGGTTTTTAATATTTTTCAAACTCGGGTTTCCGTTCTAACTCGAACCGACGTGAGGCCCGAATTGTATTCGGATAGACTCGAAGATGTACACATGTATATCGTTTTGATAAGGTAATTTAGATTTTAGTAGGTTATTTCATTTTTTTGTGGGTTATATGAATAAGTCGAACCAAAACCCGAACCGAACCCGAATTACCCGAAATAAAACTGGAAATTCTTACAAAAATATGTAAAACCTGAAAATTCGAACCAAAAAATAAAAAAACTCGAACCGAATAATATTTGGTTTCAGGTAAGGTTTTGTTAAATATATAAAACTGGACATGAACCTGAATACATTCGAACCGAACATAACTATATTTGTAAATAACCCAAACAGATCATATATCCGTTAACCCGAAAAATCCGAACTCGAATGAGCCTACTTGAAAACTGAATGTCCATGCTTCAATCCACTAATCAAAGCTTCCGATAAGCGTTGGAAATTTATAGACATGCATCTATGAAAGACCATTATCGAAAGTTGAAATAACTAATCAAACTTTGCAAGCTTATTCAAACAAAAAGACCCGCATTATGCATACCCGGTAAATGAACGCGCAATTCATTTACCGAAATTCGCATACACATTAGACAAAGACCCATTTTAATGATTTGGTATGTGATAAAGTCTTATTTATATTAGAAGATTTCTTATTTTGTTTCTTATTCTTTTCAATGTGGGAGAAATTTAATTCTTAAAAATTTTATATGTGGGTCTGAATTCGTTGGGCCTGAAATATAATTTATAGAATTCGTCCAACAAAAATTATTTTTAAAAAAAGGACTAAAACGCACAAAAAAGTATCCTAAAATCTCTCACGTCGCGACACGTAGGCGTTTTGTCTTAGACATTAATAGTATAAATAGCATTTCTTCTTCGTTAATTAGACCGTAGCTGTTGTATCTTGTTGACCTGACCGGATCTGTTTTGCCTATATCAATTCGGTTTAACCTAAACCGGCCTGTTCAGAACCGGTTTGTAGAACCTTCTAAAAACGCCGCGTCAAAGGCCATTAGGGCTTCTTCCTGTGTGTGGCTGCCCACTCAAGTCTCAAGTGTTCCTCTCCTTTGTGGCCTTGGTTTCTCCTTTGTTTGCCCTATTTCCTCTTCTCCAAGGAATCTGGGAAAAACCAATAACATAAAAAAACTAAACCCTTCTCTTTTATTTTATTTTTCTCAATCCTTCGTAATCGGAGCTCCTCGGAGATTCGATCCCAAGCTCTTTGATTACCACGAAAGACTCGAGCTTTCTCGTTGTATAGAGAAATACTCTTAAATGGTCGAATCAGACCGCACGGAGAATCTCTGGGTTGCTTCCGGAATGCCGCCGGCGGAAACAGGAGGTCGTGATTTTCCGACCATTGATTCGACTTCTGTAATAAGAGATGTAAAAGGGTATGGAAGCATCGGAGCGCAGATAGCTTCAAGGTCACAGCTTGAGAAGGGTTCGTCGGAGGATAAGCTAGGTTTCACGGAAAGAGTTTTATCAGCCGCCGGAGCTGCTTTTCTGTCCGCCGTTATTCTTAATCCCCTCGACGTCGTCAAGGTTTGTCTTTTTGTTTTGTCTGTGTTAATTCTTAAACCACCGTGAAGTTATATGTTTTTTGCGGCGAGGGGGCTTATGTTTTTCTATGATGGCTTTGTTTATTAGACTCGTTTGCAAGCTCAAGCAGCTGGTGCTTCTTACTCTCACCCACTTAGTTGCTCCATTGGCCGCATGGCCTTCTTTGGACCAAACATGGTAATGTGTCCGAAAGATCTGTAAAGGAGAAGGCTTTCGATATTTTTAAGCCTTCATTTCACTATTTGATTATGTTTTGAGATTCATGTAAGTTTTGCTCTTTTGTGGGTTTCAGATGTTTGCAGATTTGAGATGTTCTCCTTCATGTTCACGAGCTGGTGTGCAAGGTACTGTCTCCATTTGCCCGCCTGATTGTTTCCAGTACAAAGGAACATTCGATGTCTTCACCAAAATCATACGACAGGTTAGTGTCACAAATGAGAATGATCATTAGCTGTTTAAGGGTTATTTTGTATGTGGCTCACTTGCTTGCCTTTTAGTTGGAATATTCTTATTTCTCTGTTTCCTAACGTAAGAACTTATATAGGAGGGCATGGCACGCTTGTGGAGAGGGACTAATGCTGGTCTTGCCATAGCTGTTCCTATGGTATGATCTCTTTGTTTATATTTGTGGGATTTTGTTTGTTTTTTTCGGTAAACTATGGGATCAGTGAGTTATTAAATTTTTCACAGGTTGGTATTTATCTCCCGTTCTATGATATGTTTCGAAATCGGTTAGAAGAATTATCTAGGGAGAATCTGCCTGCTACGACTGTATGTGTGCCTCTAGTCTCAGGGGCATTGGCACGGTCCTTAGCTTGTACAGTGTGCTATCCTATTGAACTTGCAAGAACCCGTATGCAGGTAAGTTTTGTCTGTTTATGTTTTTGCTCAAGAATGTGTACCTTTTTCGTGTCTTTATATTCATCTTTTATTCTCTGTATTTCTAATTAGGCTTTCAAAGAAGCGAAAGCCTGTGTGAAGCCCCCGGGAGTTCTTAAAACACTGGTCGGTGTAGTCTCTGAAGTGAGGACAGCAAATAACCTTGAAAGTAGTTGTAAGTTGTTTCTTTCTTCTTCTTGAGCTATAGAATTGACAATCTGACTCATGAAGTCACGTTACTCTTGTTCATTGACACCAAAATTCATGGTCATGGTCTTTTATTGATCCTTTGTTATACATGTTCTTTGTGAACAGTACACAATTATCGTGTTCTCTGGAGAGGCTTAGGTGCACAGCTTGCACGTGATGTTCCATTCTCAGCAATCTGCTGGGCGACTCTCGAGCCAGTAAGCTCTTCGACATCATTTTTAAAAAAATTACAATGGCAAGGAAGTGTATTAACCTACTCCTTTTGGTGCAGATGAGAAGGAGGCTTCTTGGAATCGTGGGCAGCGATACAAACGCTGTTGGTATTCTCGGTGCAAACTTTTCCGCTGGTTTCGTAGCTGGAAGTGTTGCTGCATTTACTACATGTCCTCTCGATGTTGCAAGAACAAGAAGACAGATAGAGGTTCGTTTTGCTTCCCTACACAAAACTCGTCTGTTTGTTAAAACACCATACTTATGTTTCGCCTTTCCATCAATTCAGAAAGACCCTTATAAGGCAATGAGAATGACGACGCGACAGACACTGATAGAGGTTTGGAGGTACGTATCCGTATTTGAAAGATTCTCTATTTTGTAGTTGTTAAAAGCTATGTGCTTGTTGTTGAAACAATACATAACAATAAGTGCATACATACATGCAGGGATGGAGGCATGAGAGGACTATTTATGGGGATGGGTCCACGAGTGGCGCGTGCAGGACCATCGGTAGGGATAGTGGTTTCGTTCTACGAAGTGGTCAAGTATGTTCTGCATCGCCAATACGCATCATCATCATCATGACCAGACAAAGACACATCAATGTGGATACCGGCTTTAGGGATATAGCTTACTTCTTTATAACTCCAACATAATAAGTTAAAACAGGCTCAATCATTTATCCACCAACTCATGTTGGCATGTTTTCATACGATTACGAGCTAGAATTTTGATCCATTTTACTAAAAACAGGCTGTTTATTCCGGTTCAGCATAGACAGAGACCGGTTTAGTATTCAATTTGTAGTGACTCACACATAGATCAAATTCTATGGTGAGATTGAAGAACGTGTAAGAACGTAATAGACGGCAAATCTTGGCTTCTTGTCTTAAAATGTTACAACGAGAGAGGCCTATCATATTGTAAGAAAATATTTGACAAATGTCATGGACTTTTCTCCGACATTGACATGTTTTGTATTTTATAGTAGATTTCTTCTACCTACTATGATTACACCGTCTGAGTTTTGAAATTTTTAGAAGAAACGCATTATAAAAAGAAAAATATGGGTAGATTTTATATTTTTTTTTAAAAAATGGGCCGTTTTTCATACTAATTTTTACATGTCTTGAAAGAGTTATGCAATAGTTTATTTTAATTTTTTTAATGAAAAAAATTAAAATAAAATAATGTTACATGTATTAATTTGTTTTTAACAAAGACCACATCTTTGTAAATGCCCTAAGAGCATCTCCAACCGAACTCCATATCCACCTCCATTTGTGAAAATGAAGCCAAATATGCTCCATCCGAACTCCAAAATGGAGATCTCCATTTTATTCTCCAAATTTGGAGATCTCCATTTTCAACTCCATTTTATGGAGATCAAGTTTTTTATTTGCAAATCAATCCTTAAACTTTTTTATTTGCAAATCAACTCCAAAATTAATTTAACAATATATTTATTTTAAACTTAAACAAAAAAATATGAACTATTATTTTACATTAAAACAAAAATATATATACAAAACTAGTTAGAAAATCAATTATTATTTTTAAATGCAATAATAACATAACTAAAGATCAAATTAAAATTCATGATATTATAACTAAAAATAAAATAAAATACAAAATGACATAATTAAAGATAAAACTAAAATTACAAAATAAGATAACTAAATATAAAATTAAAATACATAACAAACTTTCAAATTTAAAAAGAACATCATACATAACAAACATTCATATTTGCTCGACATAGAAAAATTAGGGATAAAGAAGCTCATTTTGGACTTCGTAATGCTTTAATTGATCATTTGTGGAATAAATATTCTATGGGTATTTAAAAAATGTATTAATTTATTTCTATTTTATGTTTTTATTTATGTCTAATAATGTATTATTTTTTCTATAATAAATTTTTAGTTATGAAATAGTTAATTATTTTTATTTGTTAAAATTACATAATGGGTGAAATTTGTAAATATGAAAACTTAAAAGGATAAATTTGATATTAGTAAAAAGTAGAAAGAAAATGGAGATAGAAATGGAGTTTTCGGTTGGAGGAAAAATGAAGAAAAAAATGGAGTTGCTCAAAAATGAAGAAAAAAATGGAGTTTTCGGTTGGAGATGGTCTAAGCCTCCATCTAGCTAAGCACCGCATTGCATATACATGTTCACACAACATGACAAGAAAGTTCACTTAAACGCAAATATAAAAAAAAATCACCATATTAGCAAATTAAAAAGTAAAAATTATATAGTTTGACTAAATAACTCTATAATAATTTACACTCATAAAACATATAAAATGAAATTAGAAAGTTTACTAATATGTATACAATATGAGTTGAAACATAAATAATGATAAATCTGTAAATTAACATGTGGTGAGGCCCTTGAGATATTATTCTTAAAATAGAGCAACGTTTCATACTCATTCATATTGTTACCTTGTATTATTATTATTATTATTCTCTTATATAGTTTGGGACACAATTATTTCTCTTTTTTGCTTCTTCCATGTAATGTTCGGGAATGAATGTTTATGACTTATGATTTTTAATGTACATATGTGAAAGAAAAGAAACATAAGTTTAACTAGACGCGCCTCGTTACTAAATATTTTTTAATTTATGTGAAATAAGGCCATTTTGGTGGTCTATAACCCACGGTTTATTGCGACACGCGCTCAACGCGCGAACTCTGAGAGTGTGATTTATTCTCGTTATCTTTTAATTTTATCATCATCTATTTTTTCCTTCTTTTTTTCTGAAGTTATTTAAGCGTTGGTTTATTTCTTAAGTTATTAAAGTGTTGGTTTATTTCTTAAATTTTCAAATCACCAATTAGAAAATTTACAATTATGTAAACAGTTTGTTTTGAAACACAGTAATGATAAATGGTATGTAAATCTGCAAATTAACATTTGGTGAGGCATGTGGTGAGGCCCTTCAGATATCTATGCTATGAATAATTGTGAATCATTTTTATAAGAATGCCATCAAAGAATGTACAAAATGTCATTGTAAGATAATAGAAGTATTTTAACAAAAAAAAGAGAATAGAAATAATTTTAGATAAATAAATAAACAAGAAATATTGTAAATATTACCTAAACATCTTATATTATTAATACAGAAGATAGAGAGAGAAAATCATTCTAAAATTACACGTGTCATCACCTGAGCATTTCTGGTCCCACATTATTAAAAATTCATAAAAGCCCAAAACAAAAATCTCAAAACAAAAGCCCAAATTTAACACAAAATGACTTAAATTGACATAATAAATGGATAATATTAAAAAATGTTGAAAACCCATAAAATATAATATTAAAAAATTCATAAAAAATACAATTTTATAATTTCTAATAGATCTCTTAATATTTATATATTATATTCTATTACATTGAGTTCAAAATAATGATAAAACATATTGTTCATTTACAAATAACAATATTATTTTGTAAAATTGTATTTAACACCAAAATTCATGCCAAATGAAAAACTTGAACACACAATTTACCCGACTCATCGGTTGAACCACAAGTTCCCAAACTTTGAACAAAGAATTTTCGGATAAGTTTAGACATGAAAGAGTGATTAAAATTTCCTAGAAAATATGTTTAAAATATTTAAAAAACTAATGAAAAACACAATTTTATAATTTTTCTAATATTTGTATGTTATATTCTTGCACAAAAGAATGATAAAACATATTGTTCATTTATAAATAACAATATTATTTTGTAAAATTGTATTAAACATCAAAGTTCATGTCAAATGACAAAACTTGAGCAGAAAATTAACTCGAGCCCCCGAAAATTCAGTGGTTTTATATATCCGAGGTTTTAATAGTCCGATTTTATGACAAATAGAGACTGAATTGACATACTTTTCATTGTTAAACGAGTCATATCAAAGTTTCAAAACACTATGTAGTTATTGTTTTTAATGATAGATAGTAAATTATACGTAAAGGTAAATATTCAACATCGAAATGGCAATGATAATCTTTTTTTTTTTTTTTTTTGACATCGATGGCAATGATAATCTTTTTCGATGATAAATATTAAAATAGTATTAGTAATAAATTTTTGTAAATAAAACATCATAAAAACCAAAATACAATATATTTTATATATATACTTCAAATTTAAACTCCTCGTTTAACGCGGATCACATGAGATACAAATTCTTTTTATTTCATTTTATACTACACATTGTTTTTACCAATAAACATTTTTTCTATTACGTAAATTTTTATCGCGGATAAATTCCTAGTGTAACATAAAAACACAAAGTGATAAATGGGTTACAGTAAAGCCCGTTATAAAAAACAACAAGACCCAGTAAATAAAAGTTTAACTACGACGCGCCTCGTTTCTAAATATTTTCTAATTTATGTGAAATATGGCCATTTTGGTGGCCTATAACCCACACTTTTTGGCTACACGCGCTCAACGCGCTATCAATGCGAGTTTGATTTATTCTCGTCGCGTTTTAATTTTATCATCGTCTATATTTTCTTTTTTTTATTTCTTAAGTTATTAAAGCGTTGGTTTATTTCTTAAGTTATTAAAGTGTTGGTTTATTTTTAAAATTTTCAAATCACAAATGATAATAAAGATTGTTGTCATAAAAAAAAAATGATAATAAAGATTAAATTAAATTCACCTTTTGTTGATAATATATATAACTTCTCAAGATAGAAACAAATTATATTTGTAATACTTCGCCATCCATGATTTTAGGGGTCCAAAAATATTAGTTTTATTTTTTTTAGTTTTTTAAATTTTGGAGATAAAAGATATTTTTTAAAAAAAAATCCCTCATTTTTTGCTCTTTTTATAAAATGATCTTAAATTTTTTGATTCGTAATATCAAAACATATGTAAATATAGTTCCCGGTTTTATATACTACTAGGATTTAACCCGTGGTGTACCACGGATTTATGTTTTTTATAAATAATTTTATATATATACAGTTAATTTAGAAGTTTGTAATATTTTTTCTGATTTGTAAAATAAATAAAAATATTCAGAATTTCTAAAGAGTATTTTGTTCTTTTATTGTTTATGCAAATAAATATAGAGAAATTCACAAAACTACACCCTTTCAATCATTCTTTCACAAAACTACACCTAATTCAATATTTTCACAAATTTACACCCTTTCAAAATTTTAAAAGCTTGATTTACCCTTTTCAAAATTACCAAAATTAAAATATTTTCATTTGTGTTCGCTAATTAGTGTTTAGAAATAGTATTAAGGGGTATGATTGTGTGGATAGAGTTTATTTGAATTTAATTTTGAGTGTTTAAGTGTAGTTTTGTGAAATATTTTTGAAATGGTGTAGTTTTGTGAAATGTAATTCAAATGGTGTAGTTTTGTGATTCTCCCATAAATATATAATGAGAATTATATTTTATATAGCAAAATCTTAATATAATTTGTAAGTGTGTTTATTCCAAACTATTATAAACTATAAAAATTAGGGATGAGCAAAACTTCCGGATCCGAAATACCGAACCCAAACCAAACCGAAATCCCCAAATCAATACCGATTCTAAAAACAAATAACTCGAATGTATAGGGAAATTTACTACCATAATACCCGAAATCGAATCTGAACCGAACTCAATTTTGTAGAACTAAACTAAACTACAATAACTACCCAAAAATCATTTAAAATAATAATAGTTATAATTATATTTGAAGTACATAATTGGAACCAAACCGAAATTAAAGAACTGAAACCGTTCCAAAAATAAATAACCCGAACGAATTGAGAAATTTACTACTCGAAAACCCTAAGCCAAAACAAATTTCTAGATTTGAACCCGAATTACCCGAAATTTGTTTATGATAAAGTTTAATCATTATTTTCAAACTTCTTGTCATTTATCTATAATTTTTCTAGAAACTGAACCCGTTAATAAATAATTGTTATGCTTAGTGTTAATTGATTTAAACAAACTTTATCTATGTTCAATATAGATGTTTATTAACATCTAAAATATTAATATAAATAGAAAATTATAATATGGACAATGATTATATATAAAAACTAAACTATATACTTTTTAAAAAATATATATATTCTGAAATTTTTTATAGACCTCCAGTAAGAAAAATAAAAAGATTATATCAAAAATATCATAAATATGAAATTAGTGGTTGATTTTATGTTAAAATCGGTTTTATTGTATTTGTTGATATTTAAGTCAATTTAAAAAAAGTATATATATAGAATGAGATATGTTTGTGTGTAAGTTTCTTATAACTCTTTAAGTGAGTTTAAAACCAATGACATAGTATGTAGTTAAGTTAGTTTTTTTGGAAAAGTTCAAAAAAATACTTCAAAAATAATAATATATATATGTTTATTATATATTTCGTATAGCAAAAATTTAATATAATTTATAAGTTGATTAGACCAATAATTTATTATTTATTATATTTAGGATTCGAAAATACCCGAATTCAAAATACAAACCGAATCAAAATACACAAATCATATTATGCGATTTACCCAAATTTATTTAAAATTATAATTATTTTGATTATATATATAAATAATTGTTGTAAACATATTCTAAATATGTAATATAAGATTTAAATTTTAGTAGAATTGCAATTTCTTTTTTTTTGTTTATAATCGAACCGGAAATCAAACTCGTTAACAAACTATTTTGTTTTTTATTGTTTGATATTTTTAACAAAAAAAAAATTTCAAATCGTTTTTAAATTCTTAATAATATTAATTAAACATGTTTGTTTTGATTTAAATAAAATTTTAATGGTAGTTTTTATAAAAAAAACTATGTAATAATGTATTTATGTGAATTACATATGTTTATTTTGTTTTTCAAATATTTTTTACATAATTTCTTTAATATTTTTTATTTATTTTTGGAGAGAATTATAATATTTCCTTATTTGATTTTTCGTAATTAAATGTTCAAAAATATTTCCTTTTATGCCCAATGGCATAATGTGTAATTTAGTGTGATTTTTTGGAAAATTTCAAATTAGTACTTCAAAAATACTAATATAGATTTTAAAAATTGTGTTGAAGTAATATGTTAACAAACATTACATGGTACGTATTCGAATTTAGTTATTCTTAAAATAGAGCAAAGTTTCATACTCTTCAAATTGGTCTTTTTTTACAACACTCATTCACATTGTTACATTGTAGTATTATTAGTATCTTATATGGTTTGGGACATAATTTTTGTTCGGGTTGTTTATGATCTTAGATGCAACATAGGTGGAAAAAATAGATATTGAATTTTATATCTAAAAGGAATAAAATAATTTTATAAATGGAAAAAATATTGCATAAAGTTTTGAAAATATACCATGTATTCCGATTCGTGTTAACATTTAAAATATACTCCTTTGTTTTTTATTATAGGATGTTTTAGATTTTTAAGTTTGTTTCTTTTTATTAGATGTTTTAGAGTTTTAATGCAAGAAAATTATTACACTAAATATAATATGACCAATTACATTAAATTATAGTTTTTATGATTGGTTGAATTGTTTTGATTACATATTAAATGATAATTTTATGTAAATAAAAACAAATATATTTAAAGTTTCTTAATTTTTGTGCTTTTAACTAAAACATCCTATATAAAAAAACAAAGAGTATCAAATTAATAAAAAAATATAGCCGTTACGAAATATTCGTAAGATTTGGTTAAATATTAAATATTTATTATCTATAATTAGAGTCTTTACATTATTCTAATTTCACTTAATGAAGGAAACTTTACTCTTTTGTCTATAACAAAAACATAGAAAAAACAGAAAGTGAGGAATCATTCAAAAGTAAATAATGTAATTGAATCAGTCAACGATGATTTTGAAACAAACCGATATTAAGAAACAAATACTTTAGTCAAAGTTTTATTCATGGGATTTTAGGAATTTAATATTTAATATATGAAAAGGATAGTTTCCAATAAATCAAATATTGATTATTTCCATCAGAACACAAAATATAAAACCGACCGAGACTGACCCAAAAGCCCACTTGCTCCACCGGTCACTACCGTCATTTGCGCCTCCTCGTGTGCCAAAGACAATTTTACTTTCGCTTTCTTTAATATATATTTTATATATTACACAAACTTAAAACACGTTCGTGCAACTCAAGAGAAAATAACAAGAATATTAAAAGACAAATTAATTAATTATATATAGATACTGTTTCCATATATTTCTCCCAAAAATAACATTAAATTACTTCTTTAACAAAAATAATAAAAAAACACTAGAAAAATAATTTAAAAAAAACAAAACTTGGCTAACGCCGGTGATATTTGCAACCTTTGTTTCGGTCTCTAGAATCTAGTGATTTAAAATATCACACAAGTAAAAGATCTGATATCAAAGAATCATCAATATCATTAAACATTGAACCAATCTCGTTGATATCAGAAGTGTAGTAACTATCACCATCTCCTTCTATGTTATTGTTATTGTTGTTATCGAATAACATAAGATCGTTGAAAAAATCATTCTCTGATGAAGACATGGACTGATCAAAGATGGATATGTCTGGTAATGATTCGTTGAAAAAGTTGTCTAGGAAAGGAATGTCCAATGGAAATGAATCGTCATCATTATTATTATTACCTTGTTTTATTTGCCAGCTATTTGGTTTCGGTTCAATAAACTCTTGCTTAACCGGTTTAACCGGTAGATCCATTGGTTCGATGATTTGGTAGTTGAGAACCGACGTTGGAGATGATAGATGATGATGGTTAAGAGACTCTTCTTCTATTGATTCTGATGTTGAAATTGAAATGTTAATCTCCGGTTTAGATTCCGGTTTAGCTTCCGGTTCTTGTTGTACGGTGAAATTGGTGAGAGCGTCCGGTCCGCGGAGTCTGATCGCTGCGTTGTCGTAGACGACTGCGGCTTCCTCCGCCGTTGAGAAAGTACCGAGCCATATTCTCCGGCGTTGTGCCGGATCACGAATCTCCGCCGCGTATCTTCCCCATGGTCGCCGTCTAACGCCGCGGAACTTCCTCTGGTTTTGACCGGCGGCGGTGGAAACAGAGACTTTTCGAAGCGGAGAACGAGCGGTTTGTTTAATCGGCGGCGAGTTTTCGTCGACGGAGGAGCTTGGCTGGAGTCTGATCTCGTTGATTAATCTCTTGACACGTCTTCGACGGAAGAGAAACACTTCGTCGTCGTCGTCGTCGCTTGATGAATCGGTGGCGTCGTGATCCGTAACAGACACTCGAACCAACCTCGCCGAGTCAAGATCGGTTCTTGTCGTTTTCTTGTCGGAATACAACTTTTTAGTGTACTTTCTGATGACTGTTTTGTGTTCTGTGTACTTTACTCGTCTAAAATCCATATATTCATCCATCTTTATCACTTTGCTTCTAAAAAACAGAGAATATTTAGAGAGAGAGAGAGGGGGAGAGATTTGTAGAGAGAGAATAATGAGTAAGTTTAAGGTGAAGATTAAGAATTTCACTCTTCTTAAATCATGTTTAGAATCTTTTGTGTGGGGCCATAAATTAGTAAATATAGTATGTAAGAATTAGGAATTATATATATATTTTTTAAAATGATTATTTCCTTTTATTTGGTTATTCCTTTTTTGCTACAAACAGTTTCATTTCGTCTTTTCACAGTTGTAAATAGCCAATAAACACACTGGATACAGTGTGTGCTAACATACGGGAAGCCACATTTTTGTTAGCAAATCGGATTGTAACACGTGTACGTTCGAGATATTCTTCCTCTTCGCGTTGACTACTTTACTTTTTGTTGACTTAGCATGTACCTTCCACTTTTGAGTTTGGTGATGCATATCACGTGAGATAAGTTATGCATAATTACTCACGTGATATGTTTTCGTAAGTGTGTTAGACCATGTTTATCAAAGATGCTTATGTAGAGAGTTTGTGTATTTTTTTGTGTATTTGAGTATTAAATTAAATCAAAACATGTATTATTAATAAACATCCTATAATGAAAAATGTTTAATGAAGCATTTTAAGCTCCCTTTTGTAAAGTACTTATTAATAATACATGTTTTGATTTAATTTAATACTCAAATACACACAAAAAAATACACAAGCATTTTACATAAGCACCTTTGATGAACATGCTTTTATTCCCACAACAATTTGATGTTTTTTTATTTTTCATTCTAGTCATTTTTTTATAATTATGGCTATGACAAAAGGGAATCTATCTTATTATTTTTGGTGATGAAATATTTATTCATGTCAATATAAGATTTTAATGCCTCTATTGTCGAATATTTTAAGGAAAAAGTTATAAATTAGTCAGTAAAATCTTGTCATATGCGGTGAGAAGTAACGTGGCGGGTAACCTAGGATTTGGCGCAATTTAGTTTCCTTTACAAGTTTTTTTTAGCAGAGTACATTTTTATTTGGTCACATTCGGTTCACTAGTTATTAATCCATCCGTTCCAATTTACGTGTTGTTTAAGGTTTGTGCACGATGTTTAAGAAAATATTAAATTTTGTGTGTTTCAATACAAAAACATCATTTAGTATCTACCTAATATATTTTACAACCAATAGAAAAATTCTCTACATAATACTATTGGTAAAAAAAAAAACAAAACAACAATAAATTTTCCATTGAAAATTGATAACTACAACTATTTTGGAACAAAATTTTTTTTCTAAAACTACATGTTTTTTTGGAACGGAGGGAGTAATATTTATATTTCTCATTTGCCATTTCTCTTAATTTATAATTTTCTGTATTTCTTTCCTTTTTCATCATTTTATTAGGCCTTGAAATAAATATGTTTGTTTGATAATAGGAAATCAACTTTTTTGGAGTAAAAAAAGTTAAATGTCCGATTATTGTAATATACATAAATCAATCCACGTATATACTATTGCAACTATTTAGTTATATACATATTTGACGATACATATTATGTTCAAAGCTAAATATAATACGTTCATAATCATAACGTGTCCATCATCTACCGCTAGGAACGAAAAATCCAAATAGAAATAAAAGCCAATTGGTAACAAAAATAAAAGACAACGGATACATTATTCTAAAAAGAAGTGCCTAGCAAAACGTTGAAAGGTTTCTATTTTCTAACCATTAGTTATATAGTATTTGAATATTTGATGTACGTTAATCTTCGTGCATAACCCTTTAAATTAAGAATCACGAGCACAAACTTTGATGGACAAATAAAGACTAGAGAATTAGAAGGCCACCGCTTGAGTAATTATTATTCCTCATATAACTAAGTTTTAACGATAATATAAAAAAATTACTACAACATTAATTAATTAGGGTGTGAGTTTCGAGTTTTTCAAAGTTTAGTGTATGGAGGAGAAGAAGCTGCATGGTCACGACTCGTGAGTGCTACTCAAGTCCTTATCGTGGACAGACTTAGTTTACAAGCAAGTAATGTTGGTCTTTATGTGTAAATGTTTATGTATAGCTTAAATATGATCTCTTAATCTCTTATAACTATACCATAATTAATAGCAAAACACATATTATGTTAGTAACATTAATTTATGTTTGTTTATGCTGGAAGACCAACAAAATTTAAACAATTTTCAATAAGTATTGCTAGTATTTGGAAACGTTTAAAATTTACTGATATTATTGACTTTTAAACTGAAAACCTTTTAACTTTTCTACCGTTTAAACATTCAACAATAAATGAAATGTATATTATTAGTCCGTAAACCGATGCGGAGCCAATGGAAGAAAATAATAAAATCGTCATAACTTAATAATATTGAAATAAACATTAATGAATCGTAATTAATGCCATTATTATGTAGTGGAAGCCACCAAGAATACAATCCTCTGTTACATTAAAAGACAAAACGGGATATTGGTGATAATCGTAATTAAGTTTCTTTCCTTAGTCTCAATTTTTAATTACTATTATTCTTAATAAACCGCCATGCTCTCTTGAGCACGACCTGACCTCTATCTAAAAAAATTTGGGAAATTATATGATTATTTTTCTAAGTTATGGAGACTTTGAACATAGATTTATAGTTATATTAGATACTCTAGTGGTATTATTGTAAATACTAGAATATAGGTAGTTAGAGTCGTATTATACATGTATATATACAGTCTTTGTACATTCATTAATCTTTAATGTGAATACAGTTTAATTACTCTCTCTTCACTAACATGATATCAGAGCTATGAGCTATGCTCATTTTTTTCCGCTTCGTTACTCTTTCTTCTCCGATCTCCGGCGATTTTACTCCGATCACCGGCGTTTTTCTTCCATTTTCTTCTCCGATTCATCGTTATCTATCGATTGATCGGTTTATTCTTTTCGAATTTCACCGTTTCAGATCTGATTTTTTTTTCACCGTGAGATTCTCTGATTTTTCTTCGTTTTTTCTGCTCTTATCTAGTATCGATCTACTTTAGCTCCATTGGTGCTTCTTCTGTATCGATTTACTATGGGAAAACGAAACTGTAAGTCAAGATATCGCACGGAAACTCCAGATCCAGCGGGAGAGAAGTCGTCGAGGCTTCACGATGAACAAGGAAGCTTCCATAGCATCAATGGAGCTTCTGGTTCAAACATTCGTGATGCGGATCATCGGATTACTCCTCCTCTTCACCATCGTACTCCACAGGTACATAAGGCTTTTGAGATATCAGATTCACCTGAAAACATATATAGTCCATATCATCTTCAAAATGCTGATAATCCTGGATTAGTACTAACTGTTGAACTCCTAGATGGCACAAATTATGGTGTTTGGTTAGTAGCTATGACAACAAGTTTAGAAGCCAAGAATAAGATCAGATTCATTGATGGAACCTTGCTTAAACCTGCGGAAGATGATCCATATTATAGAATCTGGAATAGGTGTAATAGCATGGTAAAATCTTGGCTGCTGAATAGTGTGACAAAGAAGATCTATACTAGTGTGTTATACATCAAGTCATCTGCAGATATTTGGAAGGACTTACACACTAGATTTCACAAATCCAGTCTTCCTAGACTGTACAAGTTGAGACACCAACTTCATTCTTTGCGTCAAGGTAACATGGATTTATCTTCATATCACACTCAGACTCAGACTTATTGGGAAGAACTATCTAGCCTACAAGTTACTGCAAGAACTGTAGAAGACCTATTGGCAGAAAGAGAAACAAACAAGGTGATAGACTTCTTAATGGGATTAAATGAAAGTTATGATCACATTAGAAGTCAGATTTTGATGAAGAAATCTCTGCCAAGTCTTTCAGAAGTTTACAACATTCTGGATCAAGAAGATTCCCAAAGATCTGCTAGAATTCAACCTCAGAGTGGTATAGAACCATCTACCTTTCAAGTTGATTCTAGTACCACTTATGCAGGTCAGATAGCTCAGAGAACAAGACCAGTCTGTACACATTGTGGGGGTCTTGGTCATGTGGTGGACAGATGTTATAAGAAGCATGGTTATCCTCCTGGTTACAAACCAAGGAACAAGTTCAACAAGAAACCAGAAGCTAATTCTACATTCTCCACAAATATGATAGTCAACAATGATCACTCCGAGCATAATCCACTCGAATCCAAAGGTTTCTCCTTCTCTCACTCCAGATCAGATGCAACAGTTCATTGCCTACTTTAGTTCCCAGCTTCACACTCATGGCACTACATCAACATCATCGGGACCTATTGCCTCTACTTGCACCGTACCATCCACTTCTAAAGTGTCTGGTACATTCATTAATCTTTACTCTTCCACTTATACAAATATGCCTTTTGTGCTTTCTACGGGAATTGCTTTAGTCTCACCTAACTCTTGGATCATAGACTCAGGAGCAACCCACCATGTTTCACATTCATCCTCTCTTTTCACAACCATAACCCCTCTTGATAATACCTTTGTTACTTTACCTACGGGTATATCAGAGAGCATTGTTGGTATAGGTTCAATTACACTAAATGAAAAGATAGTCTTGAATAATGTGTTGCTTGTTCCTCAGTTTAAATTTAATCTGTTAAGTGTTAGTTGTTTGACTAAAGAATTGTCTTCCATTGTCAGTTTCACATCCACTTCTTGCTTGATACAGGATCTTACTCAGGCATTGATGATTGGCAAGGGTAGGCAGATTTCAAATCTTTATGTGTTGGAGTCTGATCCTTTAATTCATACTTCTAAGTGTCCAGGTAATAAGATTGTATGTTCAGTCAATAGTGATATTGATATTTGGCATACTCGTCTAGGTCATCCTCGCTTTTAGTAAAGTTGATAGTCTTGCTTCTGTTTTAAACATAGATAAAAATAAATTCAAAAGTGATTTACATTGCAAAGTTTGTCACTTAGCTAAACAAAAACATTTGTCTTTTCCTACATCTAATACTACAAGTGTTCAGTCTTTTGATCTTTTACATATTGATGTTTGGGGTCCTTTCTCTGTTCCCACTGTTGAAGGTTTTAGATATTTTCTCACCATTGTAGATGATCATAGTCGTGCTACTTGGGTTTATTTGATGAAAACTAAATCTGATGTTCTACATATCTTTCCTGATTTCATTACTATGATAGAAAAACAGTTTAGTAAAAGTGTCAAGTCTGTTAGGTCTGACAATGCTCCTGAACTTGCTTTTGTAAATTTTTACAAAAACAAAGGTATTATATCTTATCATTCTTGCCCTGAAACCCCCCAACAAAACTCTGTGGTTGAGAGAAAACACCAACATATCCTTAATGTGGCTAGATCACTTCTTTTTCAGTCACATATCCCTATTGAATATTGGGGAGATTGCATACTCACTGCAGTCTTTCTTATCAATAGATTACCCTCTCCTATAACCTCAAATAAAACCCCATATGAAATACTAACCAATAAAATCCCTGACTATCACCTTTTAAAAACCTTTGGTTGTTTATGCTATAAGAGTACTTCTACTCAAGCTAGAACCAAGTTTGATCCAAGAGCTAAAGCTTGTGTTTTCCTTGGATATCCTTCTGGATTCAAAGGTTATAAGCTTTTAGACATTGAGACTAATGCAATTACCATTTCTAGGCATGTTAGCTTCCATGAAAACATTTTTCCTTTTGCTGCTCACTCTCTTTCTGATGCAACAAAAGCTTTATTTCAAAATCCTGTAACTCCTGGTGTTGATATACCTTCTTGTTATCACACCTTCTGATGATACATTGCCTATGACAAAATCATCTTCTGATGGAAGTTTGCCTTCTGCAATTTCATCACATAGAAATCGAAAACCACCTTCTTACTTACAGGATTTCCACTGCCAAACTTCTTCCCTATATCCTCTATCTGCTTATCTATCTCATGATAAGCTCTCTCCAAATTATCTCTCTTTCATTCACTCTGTCATCAAAATTCCTGAACCCAAAAATTTTACTGAGGCAAAAAGGTCAAAAGAATGGTGTAAGGCTGTGAATGAGGAGTATGGTTCTTTGGAAGGTCTTGATACTTGGGATGTTTGTTCTTTACCTGAGGGAAAGAAAACAGTTGGGTGCAAATGGATTTTCACACTGAAATTGTTGGCAAATGGAACTATTGAGAGGTATAAAGCCCGTTTGGTTGCAAAGGGTTATACTCAACAGGAGGGTGTGGATTTTGTTGATACTTTCTCCCCTGTTGCCAAGATGGTTACAGTCAAAATGATTTTTGCAGTGGCTGCAAAGAAGAATTGGTTTCTTAGACAGCTTGATATTTCAAATGCATTTCTGAATGGTGAGTTAACAGAGGAGATATATATGAATTTACCTCCAGGATTTGCTGAACGTCATGGAGACTTACCACCAAATGCAGCACTAAAGCTCAAGAAATCAATTTATGGTTTAAAACAGGCGTCTAGACAATGGTTCCTCAAGTTTTCAACAACTTTGAAACAGTTTGGGTTTAAGAAGATTCATGGAGATCATACAATGTTCATGTGTGAAAGTACTGAATCATCCTTTTCACTGTCTCCAGGGACTTTCCTGATTGTCCTTGTTTATGTTGATGACATAATCATTGCTAGCAATGATGAGGCTGCAGTTTCTCAGTTCATTCTCAATCTCCAGAGTCATTTCAAACTCAGAGATTTAGGAACACCAAAATATTTTTTGGGCCTTGAGATTGCACGTTCCTCTTCTGGAATATCCATATGTCAACATAAGTATGTGTTGGATTTGTTGACTGAGGCTGGACTTCTAGGGTGTAAACCATCTTCTGTTCCTATGGATCCTAGCAACAAACTTTCAACTACTACTGACATAGCTTTACCCAATGGTGAACCATATAGAAGACTAGTGGGTAAGCTGATGTATCTCACCATTACAAGACCAGATATTTGTTTTGCTGTCAACAAATTGTGCCAATTTGCTTCTGCACCTACTCAAGTTCATATGCAAGCAGCTCATAGAGTTCTGCATTACTTAAAAGGAACAATTGGTCAAGGTTTGTTCTACTCTTCAAATTCTGATTGTCAGATAAAAGCTTTTTGTGATTCTGATTATGCTCAATGTCCGGATACTAGAAGATCAGTTACTGGTTCTTGTGTTTTTATTGGTGATGCTCTGGTTTCATGGAAGATAAAGAAACATAAAGTGGTATCTTTGTTTACCACAGAGGCTGAATATAGAGCCATGTCAGATACGGCTAATGAAGTGGTTTGGCTCTCTCGGATGCTTATTGAGATTCATGTTGATTCTCCTCATAAACCTGTTCTGTTTTGTGATAATTCTTCTGCACTTAAGCTTGCAAAGAATCAGATTTGTCATGAAAGGACAAAACAAATAGAAGCACAGGTTCATTCAATCCGAGAGAAGATAGAAGATGGTCTTCTAACTACATTACATGTTCGTACAGAAGACCAACTTGCTGATCCATTCACAAAACCACTATATCCTACCTTATTCAATCGTCTCATGTCCAAGATGGGTTTGATTAACATTTTGCTGCCATCTTGAGGGGGACTATTAGATACTCTAGTGGTATTATTGTAAATACTAGAATATAGGTAGTTAGAGTCGTATTATACCTGTATATATACAGTATTTGTACATTCATTAATCTTTAATGTGAATACAGTTTAATTACTCTCTCTTCACTAACAAGTTAGTCCAATCACTTACACGTGTAGTTGGAATTGTTATATACTGTCTTTTGATATCTTCTCAGGGTTTTGCATGTTCGGATGTTTTACAATAATTTAAATCTTCACTAGATATAGACTTATTAGTTTCAAGTATAAGAAAATTTATGGTGGTGATTCTTAGTAAATAGCACTATACTTTTATCTAATAGAACGGTCCATGCTTGGAGTGTTAGTGTAATTATATATGTAAATAGCGTAAAAATGATATATTGAGACTATTCTCTTTGGCAAATTTCAAAAAGCTCTAAGATTCTTGTTTTTTAACAGAATGAAGTCAAAACGAATATATAAGCCCATAAACATATATTTTAAAAGCTGATAATGATATAATTTTGCAAGTTTTATAGTTCCATGGGAATGGAATTGAAAATGGAGACCATATGATTTCTTACTTGCCCTGTCTTCACAATTCTTTTGCAAGAAAGACAAGTCTATAAAGCTCATTATATAGAGATAAAGTAGAGTTTAATTCTTATTTCGGTCTCCTTCATCGAGGATAGTATCCGTGTTAGCCCATGGCATACTTTTGAGTCCAAGCGCGAGCAGTGGACTCGTACTTGTTCTTGTCTGTCTTGTACATGTGAGCTATCTCCGGGACCAAAGGATCATCCGGGTTTGGATCCGTCAACAACGAACAGATTGATAGCAGCACCTGTGTTGTTGCATCAACACCTCAAATGAGTAAGTAACCGATAATCACTTGACACGCTAAAGCGAATTTGAAAGCAGAACATTGTGTTGGATGGTTCTCATGTGATAAAGTTGAGGAGGAAGGGTTACAAAAAGCAAAACCTTGGAGATAGTGAGGGCAGGACTCCACTGCTCTTTCAAGATGTCGAGGCAGATGCTACCGTTACTGTTAATGTTTGGATGGAACACTTTTGTCCTAAAAGCCACCTACATTGTTGTCAAACCAATACACCGAGCAACAACAAAATCAAGCAAACCACAGAGAAAGAAACATGCAATGCAAAAACCGCTAAACCGCAATAAAGTCTAAAGCTTTTTCGAATAAGCAAGCAGCACCTTGGGAGGTTTGAATGGATAATCAGGAGGGAAATGAATGGTAACAAGAAAGACACCACCAGAGTAAGGACTATCCGATGGACCCATTATCGTTGCTTGCCAATGAAACATGTCTTCCGCTACAGGTCCTGTCACCAAATATTGAACAATATCAAACTCAAAAGAGCAACACAAAGGCAAGGCATGTAAAAAGCTGCTAAAGAGTAACGAAAGTTTTGATTTTTTTCCTGAAAACCACAATTGAGACCAGATCCAAAGAGTTAATGAATCAAAACAAAGTTTGAACCTTTCAAATTTATGAATAATACCCAGAAAATATCATACACAAAGGTCTATCATTTGCAGCTTAAATAGCTAAAAAAAATCAAAGCAGAGAAGCCAAAGACAAAACAGATCTAAGCTAAAGAGAGATTTCATATACAGTAAGAGTTTTCGAAACGTACCTGCGCTACACGAAGTAGGAGGATCTTTCTGTAGATCCTTGAGTTCCTTCAAGATCCTCTTCGATGCCATTTCCAAAAACCTACACATCACATAACAAACCCCAAATCAAACAGACAAACAAAACCCAAAACTATATTTCGACAAGAAGATTCTAAGAATCATACGTACCGGTTCTCACGTTTATCGTTAACGGCTTAGGGTTTCTTAGAAAACAGAGAAATTTAGGAGATAGAAACGGAAGAGAAGAAGAAGAAGAAGAAGAAAGCTCTAATGGCGTGTGCACGATTCGTTTAGGTAAAGGAAGGGCTTTGATTATTGGATTCTTCTTCTCTTTATTCTTTAGTAGCCAGCCAATCATATCTCTTCCTTTATGTGGGCCTAACTTTAGCGTTTGTAGAAAATAAAACAAATATAAAAAACTTAGCGTTATACTTACAATAATAATATATCGGTCCATTATTAGCCTTTTGATTCTTTTTACAACAATAATAAATAACATATCGAACCATTATTAAACTTGTATTTGATCATCTTTGAGACATGTTATACTATTTCCTATACTTCCGTTTGTGAAATGTTTAAGCCATCTCTTTTGCTTTGGTTGCTCTGCGCTTATAGCAATGGCTACATCGTTAGGGAAAAGATCACGTTGGACTAGAGCGTGCACCACCGTCATTACAAGAACACTGGTTACTGTCAGTGTGGCTGCTCCTGCCATAAGAACAGACAGTATCTGAGTAGCTAATCCGGTTACTTCGCCTGAGTATTTGATCGTTGCGGTGGCCACTGCCGTCATAGGAAACGTGTATGCCCACCAAGCTAGCGAAAACCTAACATTTTACAATTTAAATAAAATGGGTTATTATCTACAACATCTAGATAGATACGAAAACGAACAACATTTGCATCTAGACGCAAAAACGAACATGGTCTTACTTGAATCCGCGGAAAAAGTTAATCCGAACAACCTGAAAACAAGAATCATATGTAGTGATTAATGAAGTACTAGTTAACATTTCTATTTCTTGTAATGCAAGCAAGTTTGCTCTGTTTCGCATAAACTTTGTTACTTACCAGAGAGATGTATAAGAACAAGGAAATGAAGTAAGCGAGACGCGAACCGAGGTCAAAAGAGCCGGAGATATTTGTCCAAGCCATGGAAGCTACTGCCGGTGCAGCCACAAATAGGAAGAAAACAGGGTGAAGCTCTTTAGGCAACGTTTCGTTTGTAGGAAGTCTCTGATAAAGTGTAACAAACAAGACCAAATAGTAAGCCAATCCCACGGCGAAAAAGAACATTGGTCCTTCTTTCAAACCCATGGTTGCTCCAAGAAGCGCTCCAGCGAAGTTACCGACAATAGAAAGGTGGTTTGTAGGGTTAGCTACTTTGGAGAGGCGTCTCTGACCACCTGACATCCACTGTCCGTAGATCTTGACCTCAAGAAACAAGATCGGAGCCATGAGAAAGTACCAAAGTGTAGAAGGTAAATGCGATGTGATGGAGCTTGGGACACCAAGTGCTAAGAAGAGGATTGATATGAGAGGAGCAAAGAAGAAGTTGACTCGGATCGGGTGCTGGAACTCGCGGCGTACGGCCTCGAAGAATAGGATTGTTTTGAGGAGGTAAGTGATGGAGAAGGAGACGAGGAGGAGAAGAGAGATCCACCATAGCACGTGGTTGGTGACTTGTGTCACGTGCAAGAACTTCTCTGCGTCTGTGGTTGCTAAGGTCTTCCACATGATGGCTTGGCTGCTTACTCCTAGACACATACCATAAGATGTGATCGGAAACCGTAGAAGAAACGGCCACGTTTTGTCCTCGGGCAATACTATCTCCTCTTTCTCCTACTCATCAAGAATCAAGAGACAAGAATCAAGAAACAAGAAAAACAATAATCAAGAAACAAGAAATGGATAGTACCTTGAGAGTTTCGAGCTCAGGGCCACGAAGAGCGTCGAAGAATCTATCAGCTGTTAAAGACTCAGCGATTTCGCTGTTCTGCAGCGAACTATCTATTGGTATGCCTCTTAGATTGGATATCTGACGTTCGAGCTTCCCTGACATGGTCCTGAAAAGGTCATATCTTTTGTCTTGGGAGTTTCTTGAAGCTTCTTGGTCAAGAAACATTGAGCCTCTAGGCATAGACTTGGAATGAAACGTCATCTTCCTTGCTCCGATTCGTTTCTCTGATCTTGAGAGCTCATTGCAATTGGATTGACGTTGGTTTTCTAATAGATCTGTGTTTGCTGGTGAATCCAAAGGACTAACTGATCTTGGATTATTCATTGTTTCTTCTGGTTTGGTACATAAAGTTGGCATAACATTCATAAAGAATCACCAAATACATATAAACCAAAGCAAGAATGTCACAGTCAAAGACACTAGTCTCTATAGAATTGGTTAAAACCATATGTGTATATATAAATATTTTTATCAGAAAATGATGGGAACAGAAAATCAGATCTGATCAGTGTCTGGTAAAGACCAGATAAGTCAAATAAGTCCACCTAAAGACCAGGAATCAATGGCTCAAATGCCACAAACTGGAAAAAATGCATCCGATATGCCACCTCTATTTTTTTTTCTTTGATTTATTTTTAATTCGATTTAAGGGCAAAAAGACGAAAATCATAAGTGTATTTCACTTATTTACGACCCAACCAATTAGATCTGACCCAAACCCGAACCCAAACCCAAAATCCGACCCAAACCCGAACCCAAATCAAAAATCCGATCCAAACCCGTGCCCAAACCCAATACCACCCAAATAAAAAATCAAACTTAAATTTCTCAAATTTTATCAAGAACCCTAATTTCATTTTTTCCCCTTTTGCTAAAACGAGAGAAAACCACTACCTTTTCCTCCTTTCTCCTTTCTCCTTCTTCGATCTTTTCTTCAAAATCAATCCAAATCATCAATGATTCGTATAAAATTTGGAGCAACATACTATTCTTCAAGCGAATTCGCGAAAAAAAAACTGCTTGAATCCGACAAAAAAGAAGAAAACAAGGAGAAAGAAGATGTGAACGAAGAAGAAGAAGGTTCAGAGAATGAAAAAAAATATAACGGAGAAGAAGAAGAAGAAAACGGAACATAAGAAGAGGAAAAAGATAACGAAGTAGAAGAAGAGAACGAAGAAGAAAACGAAAAAGAGACCGAAGAAAAAGAGACCGAAGAAGAAGAAAAATAGACTGAAGAAGAAGAAACAGAGATCGAAGCAGATTCTTTTCTCCTGCATGATAACGATGATGATGATGATGATGTTGACGACGACGACGAGACCCAACCGATGTAGCCGGAGGTTTGTTGGATTGTTGTAACTCCGTTGTGATCTTTTGGAGTTTTTGTTGTTTTTATTATTATGCGTTTTGGATTTTGAATGTTAGGTTTGTTTGTTGGATTATTATTAGGGATGTGCTTTTGTTGTCCGCCAAACAATCGAGTTTAATTAGGTACATCCGTGTTTAGGTACATGTGTTTTTGTAGTTAAATTGTATCGACTTGGTACATTTATAAAACAATTGTACCATTTGTACGAAAAACCGTACTCACGAAAATACCAACAAAATTGAAACAAACAACTAATTGAAAACAGAAAGCATTCCACAAAACACGTAAAAGATAAAAAGTCATACAAATAGATAGAAGAGAATTATGGAGCATACAAATAACACAAACAGACAATCTACTTAGCAAGTAAATTTTTCATCCTTGCAATCTCTTCTTCTTGGTCGGATAACCGATCATTCATACGAGATATTTCTCTACGCAACCCGTCCACCAAAGAGTAAATCAAATTTTTGTGCTCACCATCTTCGAGTTTAAGAGGAAGAACCGTTCGTGTAACTCGAATAGCTTACTTCGAGAGGAAGAATTGTTCGTGTAACCGATTGACATTTTGTAAGAAGAAGAAGATCGAAGATGAACAAGATCGAAGAAGAAGAAGAAGACCGCCGCCGTGAATGTTCTTCGTGGATCTAGGGTTTGGAAAAAGGAGAGAGAAAATCTCCTTTTATAAACAAATAAAATTAATTAAATAAACAAAAAATAAATAAAATTCAGAAATTAATGTTTTTGTCGGTTTTAAAGTACAATGTAGGACCCACATGTTTTTATCACCATAGTTTAGTTGTACCTAGATATCCAAGTGTATTATCATCACCATAGTTGTACTTTCATGATTATTGTGTAATTGTAGTTGAACTTCATTATAAAAATTAAAATTCCAGTTGGACCATTCATATTCGACTATTATATACCATTTAAGAGGTATCCATAATAAAACTTTCAAGTAATCATAACTTTTACATTTTTTTACTTATAATTAGAGAACAATGACATGTTATTCCTTATACTTATAAGGGTTTGTTAAGATTTCATAGATTTTTTTTAGAAAAATTTGTTTTGGGTTTGTTTTGTTAAATTTGATGTTTTGTGTGTTGTTACATTATTTTATAGGCAACATATTTAGTACTTAATAATTTTTGAGCCGTAAATCATAATTTTATAAAACCGAAAATATATAAGTAGTTGTACATAATTGTCCAAGTTAGCCAACGAGACATAAAACCGAAAATGTTTAAGTAGTTTCTTCTTCTTCTTCTTCTGCTTCATTGTCATCATCTTCTTGATCTTCTTATGTTATATCTTCTAAATATGAGGTCATAAGAGATATAACGTATACGAATTTTCCTAAAATCCATTTGTGATCTTCTGAATAGTGCCCTCTATAATCATATATATCAAATCAAGATTCAGTCGATTTTGGATCCTTAATTGACCTAAATTCAACAAGTTTCAACAACTACATTGAACGAAATCATAATGCAGATAGATAAATTAGAGATAAATCGACACAATAACATAATTACTAAAATTGAAATCGTTGAATAAGGTGGTACCTAAAAAGAATTTATTTCTCGGAAGCTAAATCTTCCACGGAGGAGGAAGCATCTCGAACTCGCATGACGGAGAAGAATCTGAATGATTTCGACGAAGAAAGCTGAGATGTGCATCGACGAAACTCGACGAAGAATCGATAAAACGGAGAAGACGGCGGCTCACGAAGAGCAGATCTCGATTTGGATTTTTTCTTTAATTTTTTGAATTATTTTAATTATTAATTACTTAGGGTAGTTTTGGAATTTCATATTAGGAGTGGCAATCAGATTGATAAGTGGCATGGTAGATTAAAAATTCTCTGAAAGTGGCATATTAGACGATTGCTCAAAGACCAGAGTGTACTTATTTTGACAAAAATAGACTAGATTGTACTGTGTATCTGAGGGGTATTTTTGCCAATAAAGAATAGTGTTTTTGTTTTGAGATTAGTAGTGTATTGTCTACATTAACCTGCTTAATTGTTTTATTTGGAATGATACAGCCCAACCAATATATCCAAATAAAATATGCAATTATTTCAAGTTAAAAAAACATAAAGAAAACCAAACATGTTCTGCTCCATGTTATGCGTGGGGTAATTCATTATTCAAATAACGTTAATTAGTCACGAAAATGATAGGATGTTAAAAAATTCAAATTTGTCAAGTTTCAGGTTCTAGAACAAGCATACATTTGGTGGTTAATTCTTCAAATCAAAGCTAGGGGGCCAACACAAACAATTCTTAGACCATGGTTAAGTAGAGACCCTTTGGCATCTACTTATTTCCATTTTTAGAAAACAAGTTACATTGGGAGCTACCTCGATAATTTCTTCCCATGGAACCATCATTGCATGTCAAGAAGATCGACCCGTCTTGCAAAGATCATCTTACTACTGCAACATCTTCCATGTTTTTGGGAAGAGAGACATCTTGGACGAGGATGTTACTTTCATTATCTATCATGTAAGACACATCTAGTCCCTCTAGAACCAAGTGATAAACGATGTCTTCATCGGCTGCGCCTTGCTGCTTGTTCTTTTGCGACATTGATCGTATGTCCCACGACAGGACCTGCGTAATCAAGCTCTTGAACTCATCCGCCGAACCATACAAAGACTTCTTTTCCTGCCACGCAAAAGCAAAAGTCAAAAATGGAAAATGAGGAAGAGATGGTCAGTTCCAAAAGTGTCACTCACTATCAACTCCCAGCAGCTGGTCATGGAGGAAGAGAATGTTTTGGAGAAATTCACAGAAGCTACAGCCAGTGAGCAGTCCTCCTACAATTCATTATTTGATTAGTTTTGATATTTGCTTCTACTTACTCGGATATGTACTCACAAGGATCTTGAAGTCTTAAGCAATGTTCAGTAACACAGATGAAAAGCTTATAGAGGGTTAATGCATAACTAATGTTCATACCTGTACCCAGTTTGGAACTGAGGCTTCTTGAATGCTGTCTGAGTATGGTAGATAAGGCTTGATGTCAAGCACCGGCTGTCCAAAACACGTTAACACAATCAATGAGCAATGCAAGAATCTGATAAACCAAATGTTAATCTAGCATGGAAAGGGAAAAGAGAATTACGGTCCCATCCACCAAATCGACACCAGAGAGCAGAACCTTATCCTTTTGGATCTCCTCCACCTAAAGAGTAGTAACTTACCATTAAGTACTTTTGGTTAAGATATTCTACGACTTTGTTTAACTACAAAAGAATCAGATTTGTGTTCATAGAACCTTAGCAACTGTGAGCCCGATAGGGCAAGGTCGATGAGGGGACCTAGTAGCAAAGACTCCTTTTCGTTCCCCATTAAGCCTTGGCACTCTCACCTTCGCCTTAAGCTTAGATTGAGACGGCTTTCTCCATAGCTTCTCGATATCAGTATTGAGATGAAACACATATAGTATCCAGCAGTGAGAATATTCTCCGAGACCTTCAAGAGACGCAGGAGGAACCAAAGCCTGATCAAAGATCAAACATGCCCTGGCAAGAGAAACAAGCAATGGCTGCCTCGGTGTACCGTTCCTGCAAAAAAAAAAACCAAGAACCATCTCTTATAAAAACCAACACTTTCATTACATTCTCCCTTAAAACTTAAAAGCTACAGAAACATGGTACCTTGTAGAAAAGCAAGACCGTATAGTACCAATTGGTCTCATTGGGTATATAGTGTTGTGTAAACCATGTGATTCAGTCTGTGCTAAAGCTTCTCTTAATGCCTAAAGGAAACACATATATGAACACTAACACAAAAAAATCTAAAGGTTATCTTTGTAGAAGTAGAAGAAGAAGACCTGTTGAGCCTTAACACGACCTCTTCTCTCTGAAGCGCTTTTCTCCATTGTAGATCCTAAAGACTTCTCAAGTTCTTTAATCCTAATCTCAAAATCTTCTCTTTTACTTCTCCATCTACACACTTCGAAAGAACCATCTCAAAACAAAGAGTTTCGTGAAACTTGTACGAGCAAAGAGGAATCGATAGAGAAAGAGATTACAAGAGTAGCCGGCGGATACGGATACCACCGCGAGCGTAAAGGCCAAAGTCGCCGTGGAATAGCTGTTGGAGTGTTCACCAATAGCCATGGATGATTTCTCTTCTGCGCCGGCGAGTGAAACGTCGTGACGGCGGCGGAAAATTGACTGTTTTGACTGTTTCAGTGTTTCCTTAGGAAGTAAAACTGTGTGTTCTTAAAGCCCAATTTAGTTTTAATGATTATTGGGCTTATAATGGCCCAAATTGAATGTGTTCAATATTATTTTTGGTTTTGAAGTGTGTGTTTATATATTGCCCTGTCTAACTTAAAGTTTTGTTTGTAATCTTTTTAAGATGAACTTTAAAGGTCTTAAAGAAGACAAATGTTTACAGCTTACTTGTAAACTCAAAGAAAGACATAAGTCAAAGGTTTTGTTTTACTGTTGTAATAGATTCCTGTGTTGATGGAATGAATAGATGCAGAACCTGAGTCACAGACCAATAACAAACCAACTGCATTTATAAAAGAAACAAACGCAATCTTATTAATAAGTTTTTCTTTTCTAAACAACAATCAGAGGAAGTAGGAGAATAATGAAGATACCTGAGCTAGAACGGTCTTTCCCGTTTGAGCTTCGATCACAAGGCCTATCGCGAGTCCTGTGATTGCCCATGCTCCGTTTCTAGCCTCTGTTTCACGCTTTCTTTGTTGCTTCTCTTTGCCTTTGATTTCCTCCATATTGTTCATAGCTAACCGCTTGGCCTCAAGAGGGTCTACCATGATTACCACTTTCTTTGTCTTTACCTTTCCTGGAAGAGACGGAGAAGGTATCTACACGAACAATCGGCATAGGTAAGAAACTTATAAAAATCCAATCAGCCAACATGTAGATCAACTTTTTCATGTGTAAAGCACGAAACGCTGTATAAGACTCGGACACCATTTACAACTTTCTCATGTTTTTAAACTCATACTATCACTAGTTTTACCATTTTCCACGAGATGGAAAAAGCGAATCAATCATTGCACAAAGGGATTAAGGTTAAATACATTTGGATTTGCTAGGACATGAACTGCTCCACCTCTGGATTTGTTTCCCACCAACTTTGCATCTTCTTGGTGTCTTCTTAGTCCCTTTCTGATAAAACATTCGAAGATGTAATGAATATAGACCAATAATATAGTGGAAGCAACCTTATTATCGAAAGTAATGATTATATATGATCAATGGCTTCTGAAATATGGATGAAACTTTGAACAGGGGAAAAGAATCAAAATACTTGATGATAAACAAAGTATGCGTACTTATTCCTCAGGTTACTAACTTAGATACAAAAAAAATGCCATGAAAGAATTCCAAAGACAAGGAAAATAAGAGAAGAGATCAAGCTGGTGATACGTATGAGACAATGCACCCTCCGGTTCTTTACCAATACCGAAGGAAGAGAGTGAACAAGGGAAGTAGAGTGGGGCCAAGAGAAGAAAATGGGCCAGCGATAAAGGATAAGGACCAAGCTTTAGGGAAGGATCCATTGGGCTTGAAGAGTATTCAACCTAGTTTGGGAAATGCAGAGTTTTAGTGACTCACACACTTGTGTGAGACTAGGTTTGTTGCCTTTGTTGCTTTTGCTATTTAAGAGAGAGTAGGGAGATGAGAGAGGTATCAATTGTTTTAGTGAAAAACTTGATCAAAGGGTAAGGGGGAGAGATCCTTTAAATCTCTCAAACGTTGTTACTATCTTTTAATCATAAATAAAGCTATCAAATCTCTTTATATTTCATTGATTTGTGTTCATCGAAGCCAACACATATCAGCTGGTAATGTTATGGAAGGGAACAAACGCAAGATGTGTGTGTCATGATGTAAGTGAAAGAAATGCAAGCTCCATAATAAGAGGAATGCTTATCTCATGACTAAAACAACAGACTAATTAGGTAGGTGAAGCTTTAAATTAAACAAAATAAACCAAAAGTGTGAAAAGATGTGTACTACCAATAAGTAAAGTTTTCCCAAAACGCAAGATCAAGAAATATCGACAACATAATTATGATCTGTGAAAAGAAACATATCTAATCTAAACTAAACCGTTACAAGACAAGAAACTGTTCACTTTTATAGATCTGGAGCAAGTAAGATGAATTTGAGGCATAACAATCTTCACCAAACACTAAAAAACTAAAAATCATGGATCCAAAAACAAAACCAGAACACAAGTTACAAAAATTCTATACTGAATACTATATACGTTGTTCATTCCAATAATTCAAAACTTGAACCTGAGAGACTTACACGAGAGAGGAGGAAGAGAGAGGAGAAGGAGCCCAAAGGCAGCCATTAGAAGAAGAAGAATACTGAGGATGAGCTCCACGGAAGAAGAAGATAGGCAACGGTGAAGAGAAAGACGTCACCACCATTTCTAAGCCTTTCATAAATACAAAGTCGCTTCATCTCCATTTATATTGACTGGTCTGAAGAATGAGAGCCAAAAGACACTGAAACGATGTCGTTTCCTTCCACCAACAACCTACAGTATCTTATATCTTATCCAATACCACGCTCCAAAGAACTAGCCAAAAATAAGTGTTTTCTATGCAATTAATAAGATAGAAATAAAACGTTGATTTTGTAGACCTTGCAAGTCACAAGCCATTATAATATACACGTGATTGACTTGCGAGTTATAAAAGCAATTTTTATTGATTGCTAAGAGTAGATATACAAATTAGATAAAATGAAAAAATTTACATTTGGACATGATTCAGGAGGTAGGGAGGGCGAGCCAGAGGAGTAACCGTTGTGGCCTGTTGAGGTATCGAGATTGCCAAGCAGGCTCAGCGCTCTCTTGCTCGAACCCACTTTTTATGTATAGCCTCTTCGCTGGTTCATTGTCCACCGTCACATGCACGTACACATCCGTTATTCCTGAACCATTTATTCACAAACTCTTTTTTTAAAGGTCAAATTTGGAGATTGATGGGCTTGTTTGATTTAAAATGTTCTTACCCCATTCTCTAGCAACTCCTATAGACTTCTCAATGAGTTTGTATCCAACTCCATTACGGTGTAGCTCTTTAGCAACACATACGTTGCTCAAGTATGCCCTTGCAAAATCCACATTGAACCCCTATATACCAGACGAAAAGACTCTTAGGATTAAGCATTGTTTATTACACACGTGGTTTAGCATTGTTGGCAAAAAATCAAAGATACCTCTGGTTTTGTTCCAGCAATTTCATCAGGAAGCCAACGGCATTGGTTAAGATCAAGGCTCCCCACAACTACTCTATCTTCTACGCCATCAGAGAACTGCCGCAACATAACATAAACCCATATCAGAACATAAAGCAACAACCTATTTACGGAGCCTGCCGCACACAGTCTACACAGTTAATACAACATGGCCAATTAAATAGACATACCTTGCATGCAGAGCATAAATCCTCAGAAGAGATTGATAACTGCGACAACGGAAGAGTAGCGTTTACGCAGGATACTCGTGTAAACCCCTCTCTCTTCCCAGAGATTCTCTCCTTAAGCGCCTCGAACTCGCGCTCTGCCAAGTATCTTCTATGATCCTAAATGTAACTTGAACAACAAAATGTAACATCAACATAAGAACAAATCCAAGTAGTAGCATCACCTAACAAGAGAACCAAACCCTCATAAAAAAAACACTCCAAAAACAAAAACAATAACAAAATCACAACGGTTAACCAAAACTATCGATTCTAATTCCGTTCTGATTCGTAGCTTTTAAGCTTTCTCAGAAATTGAAATAGAGAGTAGAAAACTGACTTGGATATTGTAAGAAGAAGGATTGAATTCGTTGAAAGTCCGTACACGGAGGCAAGCAGCAGCCCAAAGCTCATCCTCCGACACCGTTTCGGATAAGACGAACGTCGAGCTATCGATCGACGGAGCACAAACGTGTGAGGCGGCAGCGACGGAGCGGAACCGGAGCTTCGAGGAAGGGATCGTAAGAGACGATCGTGATAAATCTGTGCTTGAGTCGCTGAAAATGGCGAAAGAGCTTGGACTTGGAAGAGACGAACACGGAAACGCCATTTTTTTTTTCGCTGTGACTAATCACGTCCTCATGTTTATGGTAAGCTTCAAAGCCTACAAGCTTGATCTGATATATGGGCTTTTTATTTGGGCCTAATCTGAGCCCATAAGTTTTTTTCTGTTATATTATTTTTTAATTTGGAATTTTTTCTTTTGTTCTTAAAATCTGAAAGAGTGGGCAGCCACACAATGAAAGACTACCAAACGTTACCACCAAATGACCAAATCAATGTCATAAACAAACAAGAAAGGACATTAAAAAAACAGAGCAACAAGAAAGATACAGTAAACAAACTTATTATCTCACAAAAAGACATTTTGTTTAGAAAACTTTGGTCTCTTGTGGCTTATAATTGAGATTCTTTGTAATGCTCATTTTCACAGTTTTCGTATGGTGAAAGCTGAGATTTTGACAAAACATGAAGTGGAACTTCTTTTGCAAATCTTACTAGTTCCAACAAATCCCATGAACAAAGAAACCAAAATAGAAGCACAAGCAAAAGTACTAATGTAACTCACATGTTGTGAATTGAAGAGAGAAAACACATTAAAAAATGGAATATCACACACACAAGACCAACGAGTTTTTGTCACAACAAATGTATCTTCTTCTTTGGGTGAGTCTCTCTCTAATAAAAGCTACGTTTCCTGTTGTTCCGGAACGCGCAACAACCAACAGAGTAGACTATAATGAGGAATACGAGGAAGACAATGTTGACCTGAGCCACTTTTTTCCAAGAGTTCTTGAGGTTATCGAGCAGACCAGCTTTGCAAGCTTGACAGTCATAGCATAGAGTTGCCTGTTTGTTGTCCCATACATTACAATCCTCGTTTGTGTACGGACCAGGGGTCTTTGTCCAATTAGTCGCGCTCACGTAGGTGAAGTTACAGTCGTTAGACGGCTTACAACATCCAGACTACACAGCACAAACAAAAAAGCTTAGTGAAAATGATATCGTCGAATATAAAATCAAACGACTTATACCACATTATAGCTCAAGAAGTACAAAATCTAACACAAGAACTTGTGTTTATGTTACATAACACGACGAATCCAAATGTTACCAAAACATATAATGTAGTAGATAGATAATAACCTATTGTCCTTTACAATCCAATTGGTTCGAACCTAAACAGAGTTACGTACTTTTAGAAAGAGCCTTTTGTGTTTTGTACCAATGGCAACAATAAAAAAGTAAGCTTTTGCCCTAAAAAGCAAAGGTACTTTTAAAAAACTCCGATTTGCAATTGAAAAAAAAAAACAAGAAAATCGAAATCGGATTCGAGAAAAAATTGTGAACCTGAAGGGCATTGAGATTAGCCTTATAGAACTCATCAACGGAGACACTAGCGTATCGGCTACGGAAATTAGTGCAGACGCTCGAATAGGCCAAACAGCTTTTGATCCGATCCCAATTCTCAGCGTTACTAACTCTCTTCTGAAGCCAATTCGAGTAATCTCCGACACGGTACTCTTTATACCCTTTATCCGACAAAACCTCGCCGGCTCCTCTGTTCGTGACGGCGAAGGCGAAGATCGTGAAGCAGAACCCTAGGAGTATGAGTAGGAACATTGCGAAGAGGTATAGCCAGAGGAGACAGGAGACGCGGCAGCAAGCGCCTACGAGACCGGCGATGGATACGAACATGAGGAAGATCCCGAGGACGACGATTGGTTTGTCTAGGAAACGCTCGCACTCGGTGGCTGCGTTTTTGCCGAGCCAGATCCCGGCGGAGAGGATTGGGATCGAGAGGAGGAATGTGAAGAAGTTTAAGATCCCTAGGAGGTTGTTGCTACACTGAACCATTGTTTCTGTGTTTGGTCTTGACGCAGAGAAGAGGCAAAAGCTGCGAAACTATAAAAGGATTGGTTACTTTATCGCCTCTACTTTCAGATCTTTACGCAAAATGTGAGTTTTGTCAGTTACGAAAAGATTATATATATAAAAGGTTATAATTGATTCTCAAGATTTTATTTAACAGTTAATGACAGCTAGACAAAGGATAAAAATAGGTAATTACTAATTAGTGATTAACTCGTATATTAATTAAAATCTTTATTTAAGAGAAAATCTTTATTAGTTATTTTATTGTTTACACCCTCGAAAATGTTGGATGTGACGAAATTGTCTGGAGAATTTAAATTCCAAAGAATTCTCATCCAATTTATTTAGAAGATGAGATGATTCATGGCAAAAGAAAACATTTAAACAATAATAAGAAAAGAGATTAGATTCCAATGATCATCAAACATGACCTGTCTGGTCTCAAACAGAAACTGATGAAGAGAGGCTTTATTGTAATGAATCAGAGAGGGCCTGCGAAAGTTCCGGTTTCTCTCTGCTCATTCCACTTGTCAACCTGCAAAAAACAGATAAAGAAGCATATAGTCAAGAATGTGATTGAGAGGAAGATAGTTGATAATAGCTAAGAAGAGAAGCAAAAGCATAAGAAGGTAAAACAAACCCATTCTCCAGGGCAGAGAGCGCGGTAGTACTTGGCAAACCTCTCGCACTCATTGGAGTCCTCACCTTTTGCAGAAGTGCACCTGCATAGAGGATTGGTTTTTGTTCGTTTGATGTTTAGAATGAAGTGAAGAGACACTACTCACTAGCTTGGTTTAAGCAAGAGTAAAGTAGTACCTGTGGAACTCGATGTAACGGGTGAAGCAGTGCCTTGTTTGGTTCGTTGTAGGGAACCGGAAATCAGCAGGAGCAGTTTTCAGCTCAATCTATAATTCAATACAAAAAAAACATGCTAAGACACTGAGATACAACAATCAAACTCCATTGCATTATAGAATTCAAAGGTTCGTCTTTCTTTGCCGTTCAAATACCTAATCCAATATTGAAACAAAACACACAACGCAATATCAAAAATTACCCTTATTCTACAATTCCAGTGAAATCAAATGTCTTTCTTCTCTATCTAAACACAGTCATCTCATCGATTAGGCGAAAAAATAAAATAAAAAAATCTTAGGGTGAAAAAGCCATATCACTGAGCATCAAAACCGAATTCTACACACACAATCTTATGTATAATCACAAAATTGATGTAAAGCATGAGAAGCGATTCATCAGATCTGAAAAATTAAAACTACGATTCTTCCTGTTCCTGAATATATACAACAATCTCCGGCCGAAAACAGAGCTAAATCACATACATAATTCAAATAAATATAACAAAATACGAAAAATAACCTCGTCCTCCATGGATGATCCGAAAACGAAAGAACGATGAAAAAGTTTTGGTACTGTGTATGAGAAAAGAGGGGAACACAAACAAACGATTATTGAAAAATGAAAAAGACATTTCTCTCCGGCGACGACTAAAAAAGAAAGCCAACGAGGCCCACTTTCGTTATTGGGCTTTCAAAGTAATATTAAATGGGCATTTAGTTTTGGGCTTTTAACAATCTCTCTTCACAAAAACATCTCTTTAATTCTTCTCCGGTTCAACGAGCCGGGAATTAGTCAGTGAGTGAGTAGGTGGCGACGGTGCATCGCCGCGACTTCTGCTTCTTCGCTAAATCCGTCGTCCTCCGATAAGGTTTCCGATCACCGTCAATCTCTCTCTCTCTCCTACTCACCACCATGCGCTCGCTTCTTCTCTCTCTTCGCCGCGTAAATCTACTCTCGAAGCACCAACGATACGCTTTCGCTTCTCTTCGTAATTGTCTGATCCCAATCAATCCCACCTCTCCTTCTTCATCTTTCGATTTCGCTCTTCGTTACTCTCCGTTATCGGCTTCTTCCTTCTCTTCTTCTTCACATCCCAACGGAGACGACGAGAAGACGGCAGGGCCTCTTGTGGAGTATCAACGCAGAATCGTAGCTGGAGAGCTATTGGATGGAGATTTGTGCCAGGTAGATTCCTCTCTATCTCTCTCTCTCTTTTGAATTCTTGTTCTCTTAAAGTAGGATCGATTCTGAAGCTTGTTTTGTTGCAGCTAGGTACTTTAAGAGAACTACAGAGACTTTACGATGAGCTTGTTGAATCCTCTGATGCTTGTAGATTGGATCGTTACTCTGCATCCTCAAAACCCACTAGGTTTGTTTTCTTATATTGTTGAATCTCTCTGCTTTGAAATGTTGATTAGATTGTTCATCTATTGTGTATATATCGCAGGAGTAATTGGTTTTGGAACAAATTTGTGACTCAATCTTCTGTCTCACCGGTTAAAGGATTATACTTGTATGGAGGAGTGGGGACTGGGAAGACTATGCTCATGGACTTGTTTTTTCATCAATTGTATGTATGAGATTGCGATTTTTCGTTTTTTAGTTTCTTCCCATTTTTTCGTTATGAATTCGTTTGATCATGTTTGACAAAACTGGGATAGGCCAGTTAGCTGGAGAGCTCAAAGGATTCACTTTCACAATTTCATGTTAAGCGTTCATAGCCGCTTACAAGTAAGTATGATTCTAGTTCCAAGCTTACTTTTTTTAACAAGCTAAGGCTTACAAAAAGAACCTCTGGACTTACCTCTTTTGTCGTTTGTATATCCTCTGTAGAAGCACAAGGGTCTTGAGGATCCACTTGAAGTTGTTGGCCTGGAGATAGCCGATGAAGCTATTTTACTATGCTTAGATGAGTTCATGGTATGTGATTGATACTTTAACTATTTTAGAGTTTGTTCAGGGTAACTCATGTTTTATATAATGATTTTTCTTCATGTTAAGGTCAATGATGTAGCTGATGCTCTGATACTAAACCGTCTCTTTAAACACTTATTTAACAATGGCATTGTAAGTAATTTCTACGACCTTTGTCTTTGTCAATTCTTCAAACCTACTAGACGTACAGTTATTTTAAAAGTTTATTCGTGTCTGTAACTGGAGGCAAGTGTAGATTCTTGTTGCTACATCAAACCGTGCTCCAGATAATCTCTATGAAAGGGGTTTACAGAGGGACCTATTCCTTCCATTTATTGCCACACTAAAGGTATGCAAATGCCTGTTACTGTTTCCCAGGATCCATTATGCCGCGTAAGTTCTGATACTGACTATCAATTTTTGTAGGAAAGATGTGTGGTTCGTGAAATTGGCTCATCGGTGGACTATAGGAAACTGACCTCTGTGCGTTATCTCACTTCTCTTAGTTACTCTCCGTAGGTTTTGTTGCAACTTTGATCATAATCTTAGACCTATATATAATATTGGATGTAGGCTGAAGAAGGATTCTACTTCATTGGAAAAAATATCTCTGGCCTTCTTATACAAAAGTTTCAGCTGTTGGTTGGCGATGCACCGGCTGGTCCTCAAGTGGTCGAAGTAGTAATGGGAAGAAAATTGCAGGTTTTTGCTTCTTTTCACAGATTCATCAACGTACAGTTTACTATTTATATGAATGCCTACAATCTGATATATCTTGTTTTGTTGAATGCCAGGTTCCATTGGCAGCTAATGGGTGTGCCTACTTTCTTTTTGAAGAGTTGTGTGATAGACCCTTAGGTGCAGCAGATTATCTTGGACTATTCAGTAAGTGAACAGCAGAACCATCGCATTCTTTTCATTGCACTCAAGCTCTTTCATGCTGCTTAGCCTTGAGATGCAAATTCCACTGCAGAGAAATTTCATACATTAGCTCTGGAAGGTGTACCCTTATTCGGCCTCCACAACAGAACCGCAGCTTACCGCTTTGTAACACTTGTTGATGTAAGTAAACAGCAGAACCATCTCTTTTTGACTAAAAAATTGGCTTTCTCAACTTATGAGATAACTTACAGGTGATGTATGAGAGCAAAGCCAGACTCCTGTGCACAGCAGAAGGTAGTCCTCTGGAACTGCTTGAGAGAATAGTTACAATCTCTGATGCGCAACAAATAGCACCTAGGACCTCTTCGAGATCAAGGAAGAGTGATGATCTCGACATATGCGTTGACAACGAGCTTGGTTTTGCTAAAGACCGCACCATTAGCAGGTAGACGATCAAGCAACTGTTGCTTTTACTATGTGTTATAGTCTAGACTAATGATCTGATGCATGCCACAGATTAACGGAGATGAACAGCAAAGAATACTTGGAACAACATACAACAATGTTGCAAGAGAAGCAGCCTTCTTCTTAGTTTTTTCATATAGTGTTAAGATGGAAATGCCATCAAATCTGTTGTAACCATTGTTTACCGAACAACAAAGGGTCTCAGCTTAATCCTTCGATATTAATTTATCTCACAAGTGAATTATAATGCACATTAAAAGTTTAAAATATTGTTCACATGGAAGAAAGGTAAGACCCTTTTGGATTTGACTTTGGGAGTATAAATTTGTATTAGTAGAGACGACCAACATGCTTAGTTATTAGTAGTCCTTGGGATTAGACTCTACTTAATACATTTTTATGTTTTATTTTGAATTACGTGAATATCTTATATGACAACTTTATAGTCACAAGATGATATTTTAAATTTTTTAAAAGATCTTGAACAAAGGCACATTTAAAAAAGAGCCACTGCAATTTACATACAAACATAATCTGTCTTGTAGCTTCACGTGACTCTCTCTCTTTTCCTACCCCAACCAAAAATAATTTATAAAAAAAACTAATAATTATAGAAAGAGAAAAAAGGAGAGGAGTAGGGGTAAAACCGGAAACACAACAAAGTGTGACAAAGGAGAAAAAGAAGAGAGGCTGTTTTGAAACTGAAGAGAGTCAACGGCTAAAGGCATGTTCTCTTGGTCAGGACTACACTTGGAGAGATGAGGAGTGTGTGAGCTATACATAATGGCTCTCAAAACAGCCGAAACGGTGGGAATGTATGCCGTTTTATTACGAGCAAGTAGCCACGTGAGTCCCATGAGCTGGCAGTCTTTGCTCATCATCTTACTTGCTCTCTCTGTTGTTGTCTTCTTGCTCCCTCCTCTTACCTTTAGCTGTAAAACACAAACAAACAAAGATTTTATAAGATTTTTTTTGTAAAATAAATAAGGTTGCGTGTAAATTGGCAGTGTTTCAGACAAAGGATTCAGTAGCTTTGGGTTATACGAAAACAAGAAAGTTTCTGAAAAAAGCACATCTCCTATTGTTTTAAAACTAAAAGGGTATCCAAAATAAATACATTTGTGTGTTGTATGTATTTTTGTATATACAACACACAAAACAAAAACAATATAAGTATTGTATATGTGAGTGTCTCTTTCATCTAAAGCTAACAAGATAAACCCACGTGGAATCTCTGATTAACACTAATTAAAAACTTCTAATTTCAAGTTTTAAGAACATATCTCTAATGGAAAGAGAGAGGATTTTAAGACATTTATTCAAACATTCTTCACGAATATGAACACGAAACATTTATTAGGCTTTTTAAGGATATATATTAAAAAAAAACCCTCAATAAATGCTTTTGATTCCTTAAACAGAAGGAACATAAAGGATGAAACTTTAATGAAAACAGAATGTAATAAAATCAAATTAAAAAATCGAACCTTTTGGAGAGCACCGAGACATCTAGTACATCCAGAGTAAGACGAGTTCCGACATTCTTTCTCGAGATTCTTAACGGCGGCTGTCGGCGTCGCGTTTCGTAGCCCGGCGGTGACATTAAACGCGGCGGGGCAAGACAGAGAGCTAATCTGATGAAGACGAATCCCACAGAAACACAAAATCGGGTCGCACGTCGAATTCGTCTGCGGGATCTTGACGTGTTTGGTAAGAAGAGCGCTCTGCATTGTGTCTACGCATCTCTGAGAGTCGTCTGGCTTCATGGGTTCGTCGGGATCTGAAGATTCCGGCGACGGAGCAGGCGCCGGAAGCTGGAGAGCAGAGCGGGCGTGAGCCGCGAATAGCCACGCGGCTAGAACAGGGCAGCACCGGCTCCTGTCTAGGTTTCTTCCGCAGGCTTCGTTGACGCCGCCGAATAGCTCGTCGGAGAGGTCAAGACGGCAGCTTTGGGCTTGTGTCTCGACGGGGAAAGCCGGTACGGTGTTGGGTTGAACCGGTTCGAAGAGGAGATTGCTTGAGACTATGTGGGAGAGGAAAGAAGAACAGAGGATGATTATGAGTAAAGTGTGACTTTTCTTCATTCTCAAAGTCTAGAGAGAGTGAAAAAATGGGTTTTTTGAGAATGAAAGGGTTTCAAGATTTATCAGTTTTTTAGATTCTTTAAGATTCACGAAGAAAAACAGCCTTTCATTATTCACCAGCTTCTCTCTCTCTCTCTCTCTTTTGTTATATTACCAAAGGACAATTGTAGAGAGAGAGAGAGAGAAAGAGATGTGATGGAAAATAAAAAAGAGAGATTCGTTGTGTTTGGCAGTTTCTGATTTGTTTCAGACTCAATAATCTCTTTGTTAAGTGTGTTTAGTTCCGGGAAATTATGTCTTTTGCCTTGGACTTTAGCTTATAACTAAGATTTTAAATTTTTGGACTTAAGCTAGTAACTAAGATTCTTAATAATATGTTATGTATTTTTTCGTATATGAATTATAACTTGTAAGCTATGAATATAAGTAAGCTTCCAATATTTTATAATTCATTAATTCCTTACAAAAAAAGATGTGAGCAAATGACATGAGATACAAATGGAGTAGTCACATAAAGAAAATGGCCAATTTGTAAAAAGACAATCGCAAAACACACAAAAAAACTACTACAATGATATATTAAATCATTGATACGCTTTACGAGCAAATGACAAATCAAAAAATAAAAACCACTTTTTTCAAAGAGTAGTCGGAGAACTCGCATAGGGAAGTGGACCGTCAGAAAAATATTTCAAAAAGTGAAAACTCCAAAAAGGCGAGAAAAAGGAGTAATATTTTCATAATTTTGTTCTGATTAAGTTCCTAATCTCACCAAATAAAGCATTTTCACACGTCCTTTGTTTACTAATCTCACATACCAATTACCTATAGCCCTCAAATTCAAATTAACTTTATAAGACTTTTATTTTTAAATAGGATGCAAAACTAATCCATTAATTATCAGTTGGTTTTGAAAAATTCAACTTAAAAAATTAAAATTGTCCATGTTCAGTTAGTTGACTTTACATAAAAGGATTATAGAATTGGGCCTAGGATTAGACCTAGTTAGCGATTAAGATAGGCTTGCAAATGGGCCTTACGTTGTTTTTTTTAACGCAACATACAATGGTGAAACACTTACCAATCTGGGTAATAGGTGTGAATATTAGAAAATGGGAGATTAATTTGCAAAAATAAAGGAGAGAGATAGTGTAAAATTTCTTTTTTATCCATAACTATTTTCTTCTTCTCTCTTTCTTCCTTTTTCTTTCTCTTTCTCTTTATCATCTTCTTCTTCTCTTTTTCTTCATTTTTCTTTCTCATCTTCTTCTCTCATTTCATTTTATCTTCTTCTCTCATTTTATCTTCTTCTCTCATTTCATTTTATCTTCTTTTTCATATTGTTTTCAATATCTTCTTTTCTCATTTTTTATTCTTATTCAATTTCGATAATGAACGTCATCTATGGAAACTTCAGTATATTATCCATCTATTTTCAGAATGTCATAAAATAATATGTTTGTGATATATTCGGAAACAAACGATAAATGTATTTTTTAAAAAATAGAATACATGTCTAAGTTTATAATGGATAACTATAATGAGAATAAATAATGATTATGAGATAAAAGTTTATAATATAGGGGTAAATGTTTATGATTTTAGGGTAAATGTAAAGGTATAGGGTTTAGTGTTTAGGGTTTATGATGTAAGGTTAAGTGTTTAGGGTTTTAGGGTAATTAGAGTTAAGTGTATAAAGTTTATGATATATTCGGAAATAGATGATAAATGTGATTTTTTTAGATAATATACGTCTATTTTACAAATAATATACGTCTATTGAAGATAATATACATCTATTTTCAATTGGATAATAGACGTTTGTTTGTTGACTCAATAAATAGTTTTCAATAGATGATTATTTTCATTATAGAAAGATAAAGGATAAAACTGGGATTTAAAAAAAAAACATGACAAATTTATACATGTTTTTGTTATTTTTGCAAATTAACCCCCACTTTATAATATTCACCAAATTCACCCAATAACTAATAAGTTATCAATTAATGAAAAAATATATTTATATATATGTATACAACAATAACTCTTTAACAAATGGAAACAATAAGTGTACACATTCAAAGCCAGAAAGAATGCAACAAAAAATCATAGGAGTAAACAAATGATACGTTTAATGATTATATAGACGTTAATTACATTATAACATAAAGTCCTCAAATGTGAAATTTTCAGGAAAACCAAAGTCGAAGAAACTGCTAGAGTTTGCTTCCGCATCAACAATACTATTATGTTGTGGAGAAGATTTTGGCGTAGACATGAGTGAGTCTAAATCCAAACTCTCCGACATAGGTGGAAAACTTCCATCGAGTCTTGTAGCCTCTAAAGATGATATTTCATTTTTTGTTTTTGTTGTGCACTCTTCTTGTGGTTGAGACATAACCGATGTAACCGTAGTTTGAAGGTTTTGGTCGAAGCTCGACGCGTAGATTGGACTAGTAGTGCTTTGAAGTGGTTGTAATTGTTGAAGGGGCAAGAGTAGAGAAGCAAGCCTCAACACATCAAGATTAAGCAGAGGCGACGCCGACGATGAAGCATGACTAGTTTGTAAGTTTTGTTGGTTGCATATTGCGGCTAATAGCGTAGAGACATCATGAACATCAAGACGTGGAGAGTGAGTAACAGGATCAATTCCACTTCTCACGAGTCTTTTGCGAATATGAGTGTTCCAATGGTTTTTTATTTCGTTGTCTGTTCTTCCTGGTAAACGAGCCGCTATGGCAGACCACCTAGAGATAATCAAATCATATTTAATCAGTGTTGCATATATTGTTAATATGTAACTATAATGTTATTTTTGTAAGTACGATATAATACATATAGTTTTCTTTAGTGGAGTTGATAACCTAAATATTGACATGTACTACCAGCATGCATACGTATACACTCGTTTCTTAAAGTAATTAACGTAGAAAAGCTATTGTTGATTAAAACTTAATTTCATATAAATAAATATAAAAAATATGTAAATGAGGCTTACTTGTTTCCCATAACGCTATGTAAATGTATGATAGTTTCTTCTTCTTCGAAAGAGAATCTTCCTCTCTTGATGTCTGGTCTTAGATAATTAGTCCATCTAAGACGACAGCTTTTTCCACATCTTTGGAGTCCTATAATTAGGATAACAAACAGCTTATATAATTAAGTGTTTGTTCAATAATATATATAACTATTCATTAGAAAAAATGTAATAAAAGATATAGTTAAATTACCAGCGTTTTTAGGGAGAATACGCCAATTGCCAGGACCATGAAATCGAATATAATCAATAAGCTTTTGATCTTCTTCACTAGTCCATGGTCCCTTCTTCACTCCATTCTTGTCACAACATGGTGATCTTCCCATCTTTCTTTGTACAAGTATTTAGTTTAGTTTCGTGATGTATATATATGATACAATCCAAAAGCCAAAGAGAGTTTCTTGAATTTTCAAAAAAAAAAGTTGAGTTTTATAAATGTCAATGTGTGGGTGCATTCATATACTTTCTCCATTAATGATTTGTTTATATAGGGATGTGAATGCTAAGGTCAATTCCACTTGGCATGGTCTTTATTTGCCACGTGGTATTGCGTCACGGTATTTTTGCGTTTATGTTTTTAACTGTTATTTCTAGAAACGATCCACGTGATATTATGCATTGTGAATTATATAATGTATATTATATATTTAACTTATATTCTGTCAGTATAATAAGACATTTTGGAATGAATATAGTGGACTCTTGTACATGGAAAAAGTAATGGAACTACATGCAAGAGATTACAATATACTTTGAGGTAAATTATTCGTTTGAGAAAGTAAATATATTTTTCATCTTATGGTGGTGATAGCACATCGTTGACTTTACATGTTAATATTCAGTTGACTTTACATGCATATTTGGTTAAGAAAACCTCAAAAACTAAAGTATGCGAATATATGTTGTGTTGACTTATGTAACCTAAGCATAGAGTTTCAAAGATTAAAAGAGTGAGGACGGTAAAGTAGTTGAGTACTCTCATCAAATACGCATAAACATCTTTTCTTTTTTTTTCTTTCAAATAACGTGTTAACGTTACGTGCCTGGTGCTCTTTAAATTGATGTCATGCACACATTAAACTTTTTTTTACTAAGGTCAACAATATAAAAGATTACTTGTGGGGGAGTAGGTATTTTAAGTACAATCATCCACGTCAAAGATTTCAAAAATAGAAAGTAGAAACCACACAAAGTAAACAACAAAATTATAATAATGCACTTTCTTGTTTGTTAAATTGTTGGTGGAAAGCTGTACAACCAACTTTGAATTACATATCATTTTTCTTTTTTTTTTTATCCTCAAGAACCACAAGGTTCTCTAGGGTTCACACCGTAGCTATTGTCTTATCATATATTTTACATAAAAAAATCACTCTACAAAATCATCAATGTGTGTGCTCATAGAGAATGAGACACGTGGAAAGAGATGTGTTGTAGGGTTGTCTTTTCACTTTCTTTTTTTGCATATCATAATTCTATCTACTCTTTTGGTTAGGTTTTTGGATGTCAAGTCAAAGATTGTGTCAAGTCATCTTCTTGGGAGCTTCTCGAAAAAGGCCTTTTGTCTTACCTAATGGGCCATTATAAAGTAAGCCCATTAATAACGTTTTGCTAAAGTGCAAGCCCGAGTTAATCTCCACTTTGGTTTATTCAAATAATAAAATAAACAGTGTGAAATTAAATTCACCACTTTCTATTTATTATTGGGAAAATTCCATATTAATACACCAGCTAAATTATTATTAGCTTTTTAATACACCAACTTTTTGATTGCCCAGAATAATACACCAACTATTTTATTTTGTTCATTTTAATACGCGAATTATTTTAGTTTCTTATTTTAAATCACAAACTCAAATCATTTATCCATTTAACCAAATCACCGTTAGTTGACCGTCAGTTGACCGTTACAAATTTTTTGAAACAAAAATATTTTTTTCTATTTTAATAAAATGATACTTTAAAATTATGTAAAAAATCCAACAAAAATTATAAAATTCGGAAATATACAAGAGGTTCCCAATAAAAAAATTTAAGAATAAAAATGAAAATGTTTTCACAAATTAAATTTAAAAATTGTTATTTTCCTATCTTTTAATTGTTTATGATTTTAAATTGTGAAAATATTATTTTTCGAAACTTTTATTTTTGTTACAATCTTTTTATATATTCTTAAATTTTTCTAATTTTCTTACATAATTTTAAAGTATTTCTTTATTAAAATAACAAAATTTAGATTTTTTACAAAAATAAACTAACGGTCAACTGACGGTCAACTAACGGTGATTTAGTTAAATGGATAGATGATTTGAGTTTGTGATTTAAAATAAGAAACTAAAGTAGTTCGCGTATTAAAATGAACAAAATAAAATAGTTGGTGTATTATTCTGGGCAATCAAAAAGTTGGTGTATTAAAAAGCTAATAATAATTTAGTTGGTGTATTAATATGGAATTTTCCCTTTATTATTTTCCCTTTATTATTTAACATATAAAAGATGAGAAATAATATGAACAGTGAACACAATGAATTTCATGTCAGCAGTGACTAGACATGCACGATAATGATGACACAAAGGCCATTAACAAACAATAATCAGTGTGCTATGCTTTAATTACATAAAAATATATAAAATCTATCTCTTAATTATTTTTAAAAACAAAAAACATGTGTTAATTAATTTTGGTATAGCATTAACCAATTTTGTTTATAAGAAAAAGGAAAAAAGTTGGGAAAAAAAATCTTCAAGATCTCCATTAATTTATTTAAACATCACTCTTTCAAGATTCCTTGTTTAATTATATCTCCTCATCACAATAATATATTGAGGAATTCACAAATCTACACCCTTTCAACCTCTTCTTCACAAAATTACTTCTAATTTAATATTTTCTCATATTTACACCCTTTCAAAATTTTAAAAGCTTGATTTAACCTTTAAAAAATTACCAAAATTAAATTTTTTTCATTTGGGTTCGCTAATTAGTGTTTAGGGTATAGTATTATGGGGGTAGGATTATTTGGGTAGAATTTATTTGAATTTAATTTTGAGTGTTTAAGTGTAGTTTTGTGAAGTATTTTGGAAATGATGTAGTTTTGTGAAATGTAATTCAAATGGTGTAGTTTTGTGATTCTCCCTAATATATTACACTTTAACTCCTCTAGAGGATCTTCTTTTGCATAACAAAAGTTGTTAAATATTAAAATCTAACTATAATATACTGCTGATATATATCTATATTTTAGGTCTACGAGTTCATCAATTAGAGACGAGCATGGAAAAATATGAGAAATTATCAGAATTTACGAAGAAATTTTACATTCCATCGTATGTTTTGTCAACAACACATGAAGAAGAAGAAGAAAGTGTGGTCATGGTGCCAAAAAGTGCACCAGAGAGTCCAGTTCTTGTATTCATAAATTCCAAAAGCGGAGGTCAATTAGGTGGAGAGCTTATTCTTACCTACCGCACTCTCCTCAACGATAAACAGGTTTGGTTAATATTTATTTCATTACAAAACATAGGCTAATGATTCGTTGATTATTAATAAGAATCTATTATACTATAGTTAATCATACGAAATATTATTATATATTTGATTCTTTTTAGTAGATAGAGAATCCTTATATACGATTCTGTAAAATAAACAAGATATAAAACAATGAGTAATTAATATATTCTAAATTTTCTTGGGATATATTATATTATGATTTAGTCAACAAGTTTTGTTGATTTATTAGGTTTTTGATCTTGGGGTAGAGACTCCGGATAAAGTGCTACAAAGAATCTATCTTAACCTAGAGAGGCTAAAACACGATCATTTGGCTTGCAGGATTAAAGAGAAGTTGAAAATAATTGTGAGTTATGATTAATCTCTAATAATTAGTAGAAAAAGTGTTATATATTGAGACATTATAATTACGTAAAGTTGTAAGTGTTTTTATTAGGTAGCAGGAGGAGATGGAACAGCAGGTTGGCTTCTTGGAGTTGTTTGTGATCTTAAATTATCAAATCCACCTCCCATTGCTACTATACCATTAGGCACAGGAAATAACCTTCCTTTTGCATTTGGATGGGTATGTATTTATACATTAATTAGTGCATTATTATATCATACACCATATATGATATAAAATATGTTATTATATCTTATTACAATTTCTATCTCCAGGGTAAGAAAAATCCAGGAACAGATAAGTCTTCTGTCAAGTCTTTCTTGGATCAAGTGCTCAATGCAAAAGAGATGAAGATAGACAAGTATATATATATTTCACATAAACATATATAACATTCTCTTTCAAATTCTTGAAATATATATAGTTTGGTTTTTTGGTTGATGTGTATCCTGAATTATGTATATTAATGAATGAAGTTGGCACATACTTATGAGGATGAAAGAACCCAAAATAGGCTCTTGTGACTCTATTGAGCTACCGCCTTCTCTACATTCGTTTAATCGTGTTTCGCCATTGGATCAAGTGAATATGGTAACACATTAATTATCTTCTTTAGCCAATCTATATCTCCTTCTTATTATATGATCAACAATGTTTTTTTGCAGGAAGGTTACCATACATTTCGTGGGGGATTTTGGAATTACTTTAGCTTAGGTAAGAATTATGCTCTTTGACCACTCAAAATCACTAATATAGTTACATCATTGGTAGTCTCTGTTGTGGTAAATACAATTAAAAAGGTGAATTGTAGATTAGTTTTAATTACTTGTCTTGTTAGTATCACTAAACAAGAATAACTACAGGAATGGATGCTCAAGTGTCTCAAGCTTTTCATTCCCTCAGAAAATCGCACCCCGAAAAATTTAAAAGTCAACTGGTTAATCAGGTTTTTACATACCCTTGCAGTTGAAGTTTTTTTTCAAATGTTGTTATGTTCAAATGATATGCTTCTAATGTTTTAATTTGATGAGTTTCTAGAGCACATATTTGAAGCTTGCATGCACTCAAGGATGGTTTTGTGCCTCTCTTGTTCACCCTTTTTCACAGTTAATTATCAAATATATTTTGCTTTTGGTCTTGTTGTTTTTTTATGTTTATATTCTGCTCTAATAGTCAATGTCATGCTCTGCAGCAACATTGCTCAGCTTGCAAAAGTTAAGATTTGTGACAAAAGTGGCCAATGGATTGACCTTCACATTCCTCAAAGGTAACTAACAATTTCATGTGTCATTTTTGCTAATCCATATAGACAATATAGTCCAATTTTTGAACATTAGTTTTTGGTTATGGCAGCATAAGGTCTATTGTATGTTTGAATCTTCCTAGCTTTTCTGGAGGACTAAATCCTTGGGGAACACCAAATCCCAAGAAACAATATGATGTAAAGGTTTCAACATTCTCTCTTCACATTACTTCAATAATCTAACTAAAGTATGTTTCTCAACAGAGAAGCTTAACTCCACCATATGTTGATGATGGACTAATCGAAATCGTCGGGTTTAGAAATGCTTGGCATGGTCTTGTCCTGCTTTCTTCAAATGGTCATGGAACAAGACTTGCTCAGGTAAATTAAAAACTCATACAAAACAAACACAATGTGACTAATTAAGAGTTAGATTGTTTGACTTCTTACTAATGTATGTGTGTGTACATATAGGCGAATCGGATTCGGTTTGAGTTCAAGAAAGGTGCAGCGAAACACGCGTACATGAGAATGGATGGAGAGCCATGGAAACAGCCATTGCCAGATGATGATGATGATGATGAAACTGTGATGGTAGAGATTTCACATCATGGTCAAGTGAACATGCTTACAACACACAATTGCAAGTCCAAAAGCATGCATGAGTCTTCTTCCACGGCTCGGTCTAGTGATGAAGAAAATGAAGAGGACTCATATGTGGCTAAAGATGAGGAGGAGTTTAGAAAGTTTGGTGCGGCTAATACATTTAAGATCTCCAATGATCTGTGATCAATTAGTATTTCTTGTCTTACTATATAGTATTCATCTATGTTTGACCCACTTAGCACTTTCTTCACTTTTTTTATGCCACAACTATGGCCATAACCTCTGTTTCTAACATATAAAGCATAAAGTCTTGCATAAAATGTTGCTATTCTTGGAGAAACTCAAAGACACATTCAAAAAGATCTTCTATATTTGTAGCAATAACCATCAAACACACACACACACACAATCTGAACAATGATAATGATGGAACTTTAAGGAGAAGGTAGAGAGAGATATAATATATAGACTAACATGTGGAGTGGGAGATCACAAAAACTGTCTCCATCCAAAATACAGTAAGCAAAACACTAAAAGTAAAAAACCTATAAACTGCAAAGAGCTACATAACTTGCTTCAAAAGAAAGGTCTCATAGGACAAGAAGACGAGTTCTGCGAAAACTGAGAACTGTCCAAATCATCCCAAAGAGGGCTTTCGGGACCCCATCCAGAAGAAACAGCATTGAACCACGCTTCAGCCATCATCTCTTCCTCTCTACCACCATCACTCGCCGCTACTACTTCCTTGCTCTCCAAGTTAGGTCGCAAAGTTTCTGTTTCTTTCTCATTAGGCAAGCTTTCCTCACAAGTCTCATCAAGCATCTCGTTTTGCTTATTCGCAAAATGCTCGGGGAAATTCAGCGTTGCGTTTTGACCTCTAAATTTAAAAGCTTGACGGTCATAGGCCATGGCAGCTTCTTCAGCTGTGTCAAAGGTGCCAAGCCAGAGTCTTGCTCTGCTACGCGGAGTACGAATCTCAGCGACCCATTTACCCCATTGACGTTGTCTTACTCCTCTGTATAGCTTTGTCGCGATGTATGGCTGAACAACATGACTTTCTTGGCTCCCATACTGTTGTTGTTGCTGAGACGTATGTGGATGAAATGAGATCGTTTGGTTCTGTTCTTGCATTGCAGGGTTGTGCATTTGTTGTTGTTGTTGTTGATGATTGTGATGTGATGGATCGTTAGGGAAAGACAAAGAAGAAGAAGAATATGGGAGGTATGGTTTAGGTCTTAAGTCATGGTTTCTTATCTTCTTTATAGATCTTAGAGACGTGGTCGATGAAGCTTCACCAAAAGAAGGATCTATATGTTTGCCTTTGGTCATACAAAGATTTAGCTCCTCGTCAAAGTCCATCGCCACAAAAAAAAAAACAGAGAGAATATTGTGTGTGTGTGTTTTAAATGTTTTATAAGAGAGAAATGACTACATGGGGCTTTATATATGAGAGCAAGAGTTAGCTTTTAGGCGTTGCTTTTTTGTATCTAGTTATAAATATCTGATTTTTGACTATTTTTTTGGAAACTAACTTTTTGGGGTGACTAAAAATTATTCCTTTGCTTTCACTCTAATTCATACATAACAACGGTCCATTGGTCTCTTTTGAATGTTATTAGAACATTGACACATGAGAGAAAAAAAAAAACACAACACGGAGATATTGTAAAATATAGAGCTTAAAAGAGATGACTTTATTGAATGAATAATAATGGCTATATATAGCCTTACACAGAGAATGAAACAAACGAAGATATAACAACTAACAACTAAGCTATAGGAACTAACTTGACCGAGATCTACAAGCTAATGTCCTAAAGAATCGGACTTATTTGATTCAACATTAACAAACCAAGACTTATTCAAATCAATTAAACCCAACAATCCCTCCCTTAAGCTAAATCATCTCATGATCTTAGCTTACTTCAGAAACATCGACCATACCAAGCATTCTCCGAAGTTTTTCAAACTGAGCCAACCTTAACGGTTTTGTGAGAATGTCTGCAACTTGATCCTCGGTTGAACAATGCATCATCCTAATAACTTCACCATTCACCAAATCTCTAAGATAATGAAATCTGACCTCAATGTGCTTGCTTTTACCATGAAACATAGGATGTTTAGAGAGTTTAATAGTCGAGCTATTGTCACACATAATCACTGTTTCAGACTTCTCTTCACAACCAATTGCTTCCAATACTCTCCTAAGCCAAACACATTGACACACACAAGAAGCTGCAGCGATATACTCTGCTTCGGTTGTGGAAAGGGCAACGACTGATTGCTTCTTTGAAGCCCATGAGGTAGCTCCTGAAGCCATCATAAACACAAACCCAGACGTGCTTCTCCGACCATCAAGATCACCGGCATAATCACTATCAGTATATGCTATGAGCTTATTCTTTTCTCCTCGCTTGTAAAATATCCCCATTTCAGTCGTTCCTTGAATGTACCTTAAGATTCTCTTGGCTGCGAGCCAATGAGACTCTCGAGGACTTGACATGAACCTGCTAATCAAACAGACACTGTACATCAAGTCTGGTCGAGTCACTGTGAGATACATAAGACTCCCCACCATTTGCTTGAATTGAGTCTCATCTACCCTAACTCCATCTTCATCCTTATGCAACCTTGTTCCTGGAACAATCGGATTTTTCACACCATTGCTATCATCCATACCAAACCTTGCTAACACTTCTCTTGCATACCGCCTCTGACAGATAAAGATACCGCCTTTGCACTGCTTCACTTCTACTCCAAGAAAGTGTTTCATTAAACCCAAGTCTGTCATCTCAAACTCCATCATCATTGATTTTTTAAAATCATCACACATGCTTCTGTCATTTCCCGTGAAAATCAAATCGTCAACATAGAGACTGACAATTAAAAGCTTACCTCCTGTTGACTTTGTGAACAATGTGTGTTCACTAGGACACCTTTCAAATTGTTCTCTCATGAAGTAAGCTTCGATTCGGCTGTACCAGGCGCGTGGCGCTTGTTTTAGTCCATAAAGAGCTTTCTTCAGCTTATAAACCTTCTCTTCTTGTCCTCTCTTTATGTATCCTTCAGGTTGCTCGACATACACATCTTCCTCAAGCTCTCCATGGAGGAATGCGCTTTTAACATCAAGTTGAAACACTTCCCAATCAGATTGTGCCGCCATTGCAAGAATACACCGTATTGTGTCAAGTCTTGCTACCGGAGCAAACACCTCAGTGTAATCAACTCCATAACTTTGCACATAACCTTTGACTACTAGTCGGGCTTTATACTTCTCTACTTCACCACCTTCATTTAGCTTTGTCTTATATACCCATTTAACTCCAATTGCCTTAAATCCATCAGGTAGAGTAGTGAGTTCCCAGGTTTGATTTCTCTCGATGGAATCAATCTCACTCTTCATCGCTTCTCTCCATATTTTCTGTGTTACAGCTTCGTCAAACAAAATTGGATCGTTCTCGGCCACCATTAACACCGTCATAAGTGCATGTGTTGGACCATCTTCTTCCTCAGAAGACCCTTCCCCTAACACATAATCAGACATCCAACTAGGTGCTCTTGTCTCACGAGTAGTACTCCTCACTGCAACTTGATGTATAGTGCCACCAGCTTCAGGCCCATTCGTACTTCCAATCGTAACTTCAGGAGATGAATTTTGATGCTCTGGAACTTCAGTGATCGGCACGTTTTCACCCTGATTTTGATCATCGTCCTCTTCTCCCCACTCAAATACATCTTCTCTCTTCTCCTCCTCGGATCTCTTCCAATCCCATGTCTTTTCTTCTTCAAATACGACATCCTTGCTCACTATTATTTTCTTCGAAACTGGATCATATAATCGCCAAGCTTTAGACTCGTCACTCACCCCCAACAAAACACACTTTTTGCTTTTATCATCTAGCTTGCTTCGTTTTTGATCCGGGATATGAACATGGGCTACACATCCAAACACTCTAAAGTGTTCTACTACTGGTTTCTTACCAGTCCAAGCTTCTTGTGGTGTTATGCTTTCGAGTGCAGCTGTTGGGCTCCGATTCTGAACATATACACTCCATCTTGTAGCTTCAGACCAAAAGATTTTTGGAACTTGTCTTTCACTCAACATCGATCGCACAGCATTCATGATTGTTCGATTCTTTCTCTCAGCAATTCCATTTTGTTGAGGTGTGTAAGCTGTGGTTAGTTGTCTCTTGATGCCTTGAGTCTTGCAAAAATCCTCAAACTCACTTGAATTAAACTCGCCACCTCGGTCTGTTCTCAAACATTTTATTGGCTCTCCAACCTCCTTCTCCACACTTGCTTTGAAGCTTTTGAAGGTAGTGAATGCCTCAGACTTTTCATGCAGAAAATATACCCAAGTTTTTCTCGAAAAATCATCGATGAAACTCAAGATGTATCGCTTGTTACTGTGTGAAGCTGGTGTGATTGGACCACAAATGTCTGAGTGCACGAGTTGAAGTTGTTTCGAAGCACTCCATGAACTCTTCTTTGGCATTGATTCTCTGTGTTGTTTTCCAACGAGACATGTAGCACATAGCTCCTTGGTTGCCTTTAGATTTGGTAGTCCCTCAACCATTTTCTTGTGAGCCAACATTCTCAAACCATCATGATTCAAGTGTCCGTAACGACAATGCCAAAGGTGAGCTTCTTTCTCTGCTTCTTCTTCTGTTATCAAACACATCGTTTCCTTATGTGGCTTTGTTGCTAACAGATAAAACATCCTGTTCCCACTCATATCAGTTTCCATGATAACTCCTCTGTTGGAATGATACACTTTGCAGGTTCCATTTTGAATTAGGATAGCCAATCCCTTTTCTTGAAGCTGACCAATGCTTAACAGGTTATTTCTTAGTTCAGGGACATAGTAAACATCAGAAATAACCTGAGTAATACCATTGACATGCATCCTAATGCACCCTTTTGCTACTACAGCCATCGTTGTGTCATTCCCAAGCTTTACCGTTCTGCTAAAATTTCCTTCTAGCTTGCAGAACCAGTCCTTGTTTCCAGTCATGTGATTGCTACAACCTGAGTCGAGAAACCACACATCCTCCCTACTCGTCTTGTTGAGCTGCGTATGGGCCATCAATAACAATTCTTCTTCTGCTTCAAGTTCAGCATAATTGGCTCTCTTTTCCCACTCTGGACATTCATATTGAAAATGGCCCAGATTATGACATTTAAAGCATTCAATGAGTGCTTTATTCTGAGGAAATCGTCCTCTTCCTCTACCACGACCACCTCGGAAACCTCCTCGGCCCCTTCCTCGGCTTGGTCTCTCATCTTGAGTCACTTTCAGTACATGTTCCTCCTCTTGAGGTCCATTCATTCTCCCTTCATGAACCAACAAGCTTCCATGTAGCTCGTCAATACTCAATGTGCCCAGATCGTTGGACTCTTCAATTGAACACACCACATAATTGAATTTTGTGGTCAATGATCTGAGTACCTTACTAACAATGGTGCTTTGTTCCATCGTTTCTCCATTCATTTTCATTTTGTTCACCACAGCCAAGGTTCTACCCAAGAAATTATCCACCTTTTCTCCATCCTTCATAGCGAGCAGCTCAAATTCTCGTCTCAATGCTTGGAGTTGTGCTCTCTTCACCTTCGTAGACCCTTGGTACTTTCTCTTCATGGATTCCCAGATTGCTTTTGATGTGCCTTTGTCAAGAATTGTTTCAAGGATTTCTCTGTCAATGGCTTGAAAGAGAAAGTTCTTGACTTTCAGATCCTTGAGTTTGGCTTCTTCTACAACCTTTCTCTGAGCCTCACTCGGTGGTGACGTTCCGATCGACGGTGCCGGAATGCCTTCATCCACCAGATTCCACATCTCTTTGCTCCTGAGAAAATTCTCCATCGTCATTGACCAATGGTCATAGTGCCCATCAAACCTTGGAATGGTCGGTCGCATAAACTTCTCGGAATCAGCCATTGCGTCTCTCTTTTTCACTCTCTCACACCAAGAAATTTATTTGCCAAGCTCTGATACCAAATGTAAAATATAGAGCTTAAAAGAGATGACTTTATTGAATGAATAATAATGGCTATATATAGCCTTACACAGAGAATGAAACAAACGAAGATATAACAACTAACAACTAAGTCTATAGGAACTAACTTGACCGAGATCTACAAGCTAATGTCCTAAAGAATCGGACTTATTTGATTCAACATTAACAAACCAAGACTTATTCAAATCAATTAAACCCAACAGATATAAAACCGTTGACGTCCGTACGATTACGTGGCATTCTCTGTTATTTTGGACGGTGACCACATTCATCATGCTTTCCTATATATTATAGGCTATCGCTTACCGTTTATTTTTAATTATAATTTTCTAATTTTGACAAATCTCAAACTAAAAAAAAAACAATATTTAGAATGTAAAAAATATATTAACAAATTAGTTAGAGAAAGAGGAGGTTTGTGCAAATGGATGATGGTAATGGTCGGCTAGTCGCGGATAAGGATAATATCCAATATGTGTTACCATTTCATTATTACAACCTAAAAACGTATAATATTTGAATCATTAACTTTAGATATTTATTATATATTTAAAGTAAAACCTTTTTGATTTTGGGTTGGCTATTGGTCAAACTCTTTCACTTTTTATGATATTTTGTTTTGTCCCACTTCTAAAAAGATAACTCGCATAAACCGACCAAGTTTGAAAAAGAAGAAAAAAAACGATACAATTTCATTTCTCGTAAGTTTGTTTGTAACTAATCTTCAACGAATGATCTCACGTGCATATATGCATGATGTTATCTTCATATCTTCTTTTTATAGAGAAATACATTTAAACATATATTTTAAAAAATCAAAACTTCTAATTTAGGATTCTAAATTTCTAATGCTTAACATTAAAAGAAAATTACGATTCTAATGAATAAAAAGGCCATCAAACATTTGGGTAATTAATTACTCTTTAAGCATTTTTTGTCAAAGCCCATTAAACTCATATAAACAAAACCATTGGGCCTATTTCAATAAAGCCTACCTAAGAGTGTATTAATGTTGTTGACTAGTCAACTTCCTCTGTTTCTTACTTACTCTGTTTCTTCTACTTACTCTTCTTCTTCTTACTCTTTCTTCAGTAGTGTTCTTGCGGTTAAAAATGAGCGGCGGAGAAGAGTATAAGAGGTGGGGAATGTCGGGTCCTTTAGCTGCGGAGGAGGAAGGAGAAGAAGTACGTTTTGAGAGCTCCGTTAATGCGGTGCCGTTCTGTTTGGTGGCGACAGCAGTTTTAGTATCAATCTTCATCTTATTAGCTATTTTCGAGAGGTTCATGTTTACAAAACCGTCTCAACCAGCAAATTTAGGCACAAAGTTTCCACCTTTAGCTTCCCCTAAGGTTTACTACACACTCTTCTCTCAATCTTTTTTGCTTTTACAGTACTTTTGTCTACGTTTTTGGTTGTGTTGATTATTTTCTTACACTCTTAACTCTTTTTTTGCTCATGTGAACCAAAATTAAAAAAAAGCAAGAGAATTCTTTCATAAACTTGTGATGAACTAATAACCATACATATTATGCATATAATAACATTGATGAAGTCTTTGGTCATGTTTCGTTAATTGTTTTGACATGTAGATCACGATTTACAAAGTTTACGCAGGAAGAAGCTCTGTTTTTGTCGTTATTCTTTGAAATGTTGCAAACCCCAAAACAGGATTAAATTAAAATGTAGATTAGTATTTTATAGGGATACAAAAACTAAACTCCTTGGTTCAGGCAACGAGGTTTGAATAGACTTATAAGACTATGAAATAAAGATATTGTATGGTAAAGACTTATTTGTCTACATATGAGTTGTCATCAAGTATCATAATCTTGTATTGTATATGTAGATGGGTGTGTGTGAGAGGGAGATATCAGTGTTGATGCCTGGAGAAACTGTCCCAACTTTCATTGCTCAGCCATGTCCTCCTTCTTCATCATCAACATCTTCCTAGAAAAGCTCTGTTTAATTTCAAATTTATCCATTGTCCACTCTCGTTAGGACATTTGTTTTTTTTTTTTGTCTTTTTATGTAGTTGAGTGTTATATATAACTTATAACAGAACAGTGTCTTTTGTCTGCTTATAACAGAACAAAAGAGCAGCAATCTCCATGAATTGAAAGATATGGCCTTTCTTGAAACTAAAGATATGCAAAAGATTTGGTTATATTATAATATACATTTACGTAATTTACAATCAAAGGATCAAAAAAAAAAAAAAATCAGAGAAAGATGAAACATACCATAAGACATTTCAGAGTCTCTAACATATTCTTCCTTGTTTGCATCTACTTCTACTTTCTCCTCTGCTACTTGTCGTTTCTTCATTGGGCTTCTCCTTGCCGAACTCGTTCCGCGAGTAGCTGGAGACCGTGAGCGACGTCTCGAACCATCGGATAACCCGGTTCGCCGCACCGGACCCGAACCCACATTTCGTCGGTCACGGAGCTTTCCCTGAGGCGAGTTTCTTCCTCCAGGAGAACTAGAGACTCTGTTAGATATATTGTTGCGGCGAGAGGCGGAAGAAGAAAGAGGAGGAGGAGGATGGAGAGGTCGTTGGGGTTTGCTGAGAGCATCGTCTTCTTCTTCGAGGATTGAGAAGCTGCAAATGTCGGATTTGTTGTGAGAGATCTCTGGAGATGGGAGTGAGAGAGGAAGTTCTTCTGAATCTGAGATTTCCGGTGCGGATGGAACGCCGTCTGGGACTGAGTTAGAGACTGATTGGACCACTACTTCTTTGACGGATTCTTCTTCGATGTCTGGAGGAATCTTAGCGGCGGAGACAGCCGGTGTAGTGACTTTTCCGGTGCTAAAGCAGCATCCCATTTCTAGCTGTTGTTTTTTGTTTACTCTCTCTCTTACTCTCTCCAGTTATAAGTGTTATTTTAAATGGGCCTTTTTACATGTTGGCCCATTTAGATCTCTGGTGGGCTCCATTTATGATTTTTTTTTATTCTATTTGACTTTAATTTTGAACTCGCAATAATAATCTTTCACGAATACAAAAACGTTAGTGCTTTGTTATTTTTACAAAAAAAACCCCTCCAAAAAAATTCAAAATTTTCATGTAGGTGGACACAATCTCGCGTGATAGTGTCTCTTTATCTAATTGAACAGGTTTAACGCACAACAAAGGCATTGCAAATTGCCTGTGAGAAGAGAAAATCATGGTGTCTATGGGATCAAGTTTGTCTTCAACGTCTCCTTTTCTTCTTCAAAACTAGAGGATTTTTTAAATCCGAAATTCGTTTCTTAAAGATTACATAGCTTAATCAAAACATTGTGTTTCCACAACACTTTCAAGTACCAACTAATCGGATCCAACTATGAGATCCGCCGACTCCTTGAGAGTCTTTCTCGCGCGCCAATACACACCATTTGCCGTCTCTGAAGTTCCCATCTGCAAATAAACACAACAACCAACATGGTCAGTAGAGTACTTGATAAACACTAAGTCCTAGTTTGTGTATTATTAGCCATTGTGTCGAGAATCAACTTTACCTTCTTCTCCAATGAGTAGTATTCCTTCCACAACTCCACGTCTTGACTGTAACTCGAAACAGCAGAATCATATAACTTCCTCACATTTCTGAGACAGTCTTTATCACCTAGTGGCGCAAGGTTTGTCTCTATCTCAATACAATCTCTGTATAGAACAAGACTTGGACCAGGAAGAGCCAAGAACCTGCAAAAGATTGGGGTTAATAACGGTGAGAATAAAGTGGGCATGTGTGACTCAAGGGAATGGAGCAGTGAGTAACCTTTTGTATATTTTCCTTGCACTGTTGCTCCCTTTTGTTTGAAGAACAAATTTTACCACTACAGAGGCGAGAGAGAACACATGTCCGCTCCCGTTGGCTTTGGCTACTGATAGGATGGACATCTCTACAAGATTGTCAAAATATGTTCTCTGTTGGGCAAAGAAGTTAAAAGCCTGTGATACAAATAAGAATTATATCAGTTTGGGTTCACATATAAACAAATAGAGTATATAGCTACAAAATAAATTAGTAGAGATACCATAAGCCACAAGCTTTCAGATTCGGATAATGGTACATTCCTCAAAGCATTTGAAAGGAGCGCAAATACTGACTGCAGTTCTTTGTCACTAGGAGTGGAGTTTGTTGATCTTATTTCAATGGAAGCTCTTGAAAGCCACAACTTAGCTGATCCAGCGAATTTTCCGGTGCAAAGTTTTTCAGCTAACTTTTGAGCTTCGTGGGTCTTTCCCAGATTCAAGTACAGAGAAACATATTCATTAGCCAGCACCTCGGTCACACAATCGGTTTCATAAGCCTTTTCGTACACACTTATGATATGTGAAACGCAGTCCCCTATCGGATTAGACGAAGGAGAAATTTCATCACTGTTATTATTTGACTGTAAATTAACCTCCATCAAAAACTTGATATACATCTCAAACATAGAACTTGACGTAACAGTTTGTAAGGCCTCTTCAAAAATCTGCATTTGGAAAAAGTTAAAAACCCTATCAGATATTATAACATCAACTAGTGGCCTAAACAGAATGTGCAGAAGTAAAGTAAGTCAAAAAGACAGATCCCACATAACCAATGTTCCTCTTGTTCTACGACATTATCAAACAATAGAATTTCAGTTCAAGTTCAAAAAGCTATTACTGCCAGTTTCTTCAACAGACTTGAACATTAACAAAATATCTACAGCTTAGTTATAAGCACAGACATAAGTCGTGGTGAGTTTTACCTGAATAGCCTTTTGGACTTGAGGACTCGCAAACTCTACACCCGTCTCATTACTAATGCAATCACTCATTTCATGTCTTGCCAGCCAATCCCAGTATAAAGGGTCCTTGGAAAAATCACGCTTCAGGTCACTTAGAATCGTACTGCGTATTTCATCTGCATGTGCCAAATCCATTGCTTCTAGAATCTCCAAAAACCGCTTCCTCAATTCAAAACTAGACGGAAGAGCCTCAAGAGCTCCACTATAGATAGCCTGGAGAACATTGGACCCTTTCTCCTTAAAGATATCAACTTTCTCACTCACATCCTCGTCTTCTTCAACATTAGAGTCCTCCTCGTTTCCTTCTTTCTCATCTAAAGACATAAACAACTCTTTGTTTTCCTCTTGCCATTTTCCATCCTCTACGGTTTTCTTATCACGAACCAAACTTCCTTTATCTTCACCAAGAGCAACTCTACGAGCTTTAAGCTTATTCAAGTAGGTAAGCTCCATTCGCAGATACTCGACCCACAAGTCTTCAGAGTTAGGACATACTCTCAAACCATTCTGCATAAGGGCACGAGCCGCCGCAACATTCAAGTTCATATCAAACTCCCAAGCTGCAGCATATATCCACACTCCATCAACTTTTGGATGAAACCTAATAGCTTGAGCCAATGCCTACACACACAATACACAAAACAACTCAATTTTCCAAATATCAAAACACACATAAACAACATGTAAAAGTATAAATCCCAAAAAGCTTTTTTAAACTACCTTCTTCATTCTCCCATTCTTCTTCTGTTTACAAAACTCAAGATACCTAAACCACAAATTGATATCTCCTTTATACCTCATAGTCGCGAGCCTATAAATCTCAACGATCCTAGCCACGCCTGCGAAATCGGAAACCGATTTCTTCTTCTTCTTCTCAGACTGCCGCGAAACCGCTCTCCTACGCAAGTTTCGTAGCTCGTCGAGCTTGGACTCGTAGTCGATATAGGCTATGAAATCCTGTTTTAGCGGGCTAGGTCTCTTTAGCCTGTACTCGAACTTGCGCCGTTGTTTCACGATCTCTGCGATTTCAGCACGCGTGAAGATTCCTTTGCGTTCAAGATCGTCAAGCTCGTTAACCATCCGCTCGAGGCGGTATTGAACTACGTCCGCCATAGCTTCTCTCTGTGTTTTTTTTCTCGGCGGGGACTGAAACGGTAGGGCAAACTCACTTTATAAACCTTTTTCTTTAATGGGCCTTAAATATAAAAGGCCCATTTGTTAATATAACTTATTTGTTTTAACGGCCCAGATTTAACTATTGACTAAAGCTTGATTTTTTTTTTTTTGTTTATCGGAAAAGCTTGGGAAGACGGTGACGATGGCGTCTTACGCTCTCTCCTCGTCTCTAGCTTCTCTTCCCTTTTGCGAAAGCTCTCGAATTTCTTCTACCAGATTATCTTATGTGCGTCGTTTTTCTCAGCTTAGTGTCAACGATAAGCAATCAGCTTCTCCGCCGCAGATTTTAATTGCCGGCGCAAACCACCGTCGTTTTGGGGTTCCGGGTAAGTCTCCGAGTGTAAAGCTTAGGTTTTTAAGGAGATGTGAGAAAGAGGATTCATCGAACGGTGGGATAGAGGATGAGGGTGAAGCGGAGAGATTTGCGAGGAGAGAGAGCACGATGCCTGATAGGTTCAGATACTTGACCAAAGAAGCTCAGGATAGTTCTATTAGATGGCCTTGGTTTGTTGGTACGTCGTCGTTTTAATTTTTTGGCTTTAGTTTTGGAGTGGCCTTTTATCAGTAATTTTGGTCATACATATATACTAATTGATTTAGCATTTGAGCTAGGTAGTGTAAGCTTATGAGGTTGTTGTAGCCAGTGCATATAGATTGTTGTTTAGTTGGATTAGTGAGATATATCTATGATCTAGTAAAAAGAAGTGATCTTTGAATAGCTGAAGAAACATCATAAATCTTGTTGTTGCAGCTCTAGGATTTCTAGTGTATGCTTGGAGAGTTGTCTTGTTTGAACTGTCCAACTGGAGAAAGGCGGCTTTTGCTATCCTCGGGTTTCTTGGAGACCTTTCGAAGTTGGCGTTAGCCCTTGTTTTCCACTTTATTGGCGATCCAATCGCTTCTCTCATCGCCCTCGTAGAGACTGCACTCTATAGTATCAGGGCGTTCTACTCCGGGATTGTGGCTTACACTCCTGTAAGGGAGCTAACCACGGTGATCCTCCTTGCATCCTCAGTGCTTGCAATAGGAGAAGCAGTTTCACCGAACTCGATCAGCAAGCAGCCGTTCGTTGTAACACTTGCGGGTCTCTTGGGGTACGCAGCTGTGCAGAGTTACATCTCAGAGCCGTTCTTTTGGACTGTCTTGTTGGGTCTGTATGGATATTCGCGGTTGATAAAGAAGAGAGACGACGTGACATCGGCTCTTCCTTGTGCAGCTGTTTTAGCAGGAGTTGGAGAGCCATGGGTGAGAGTGGTGGCCATCGCAGGGTATCTAGCTCTAGCCATCTATCACAATTCTACAAAGACCTCCTCGGAAGAAGAAGAGAGACAGAGCTTAAGGAGAGCACCACCAATGCCGTTGTTAGCCGCAGCTTTGGCCATTGGTGTCAGGCTTGCTGCAAAATGGGCTGGTTACAGACACTTGACTTGGATGATTGTTTGATTCTCTGGTTTGTGAAACAAAGACCAACAACTAGTAGTCTGTGTTGTACTTGCTCCATGTTTTAAGTGAGTTTCTGATCATAATGTCATTACATTTTTGGATTCAACATAAGGCCCATTAATATATGTTCAGCCTAAATAGGTTTCAGCCATTTCAGCTTGCATCTATGATTAGGGCTTTTGCAAGGAACCCTATAAAGAAGTTCCCTTTCTCTCTCTCTTTCATTTCTCAATCTTCTTGTTTCTCGTGATAAGGTCTCTGATGGGTTTTATCTGCGTTTATTTTTTGTTTGTTTTGTGGGGGAGAAAGAAAATGTGTTTGTTGTTAATTTGCCTCACATCACCTTTAGCTTGTTTTCAAGAATAATCAAACGAAAACAATGCTAGTCAGAGAGGCATATATTAAATTGGTGGTGTTAAAACGTGGAGGCACACTTATTATAATCATAGTTTAGCCTCTAAAATCATCCGCTAAATCTTTCAATTTTAATTGTGAACAGAATCATTATGAGCCGTGGATCATATTTGTTGGATGTTCAATTACTACTATATGTTGTTTTGGACAAGTTTTTGTCATGTCCGATGTGAAATGGGTCGTTGGCTATGACTTAACAAAAGAGAGATAGAAGTTGTTTGTGTTTTGATGTTGAGGATGTAATAATGAAGTATGTCTTAATCAACTTCTCTGAAATCTTTCCCACTTGCCTCTAGCTTCACATAACGCCAAGTTCTTATCTTGTAGCTCTTCAACAATCCATAACATGGGAACATATTTTTAAAAAAATAGTATCCACGTGGCAACAATCCTAGCAATAAACAATTATCAAAATTATCAATCAGCATATGAAAATAGAGATTCAACTTAAAAAAAATCGAAAAAGGGAGTCTTGAGGAGATAACTCATCATAGACTTGGTGATGTTATGATCCACAAGAAAAGTCTATACTAAAACTTGAACTTGGTCAGAGATATTTCTCATTACTATTTGGACCTTGTAGTCTTTTGTCTCTCTGCTCTTCAGGTTTTGGACCAATATGACATTACTTTCTTTTCTAGGAAGAGCTTCTCGATCTGCACCACTTGCCTCTAAGCTTCTTCTCCTCGGAACTCTCAGGTTTCACTGCGTGTCCCAATGTTCACTTTTACCATCAATTTTTTTATAAAAAAAGTTGGAACCTTTCTTTGTTTATGGTTTGTTTTGTCCCAAAGCATTGACCTTTTTACACCCTTTTCATCAAAAAATCTAATCTTTATTGGTTTAATTCTATAAAGTTCTTTGGAAATATAGCTTTTGGTGATTTGCTTATTTGAGGTTGTGTTGTACTCTTTATACATTTGCAGTGGTGGGAGTATAGTGGCATACTCAGATTCTAATTCAGAAGCTAATAAACCAGAGACACAGAAGAAGAAGAAAGTAGTTGTGCTTGGTACAGGATGGGCCGGTATAAGCTTCCTTAAAGATCTTGACATATCTTTATACGATGTTAAGGTTGTTTCTCCACAGAACTACTTTGCATTTACGCCATTGTTACCTAGTGTCACTTGTGGGACTGTTGAAGCTAGAAGCATTGTTGAGTCTGTCCGCAATATTACAAAGAAGGTACCTTTGAATATCTCTCTTTTTTCATATTGTATATATATATGCAGAGGCATCACCATGGTCTTTGTTCTTGGCAGAAAAATGGCGAGATTGAATTGTGGGAAGCAGATTGTGTTAAGATTGATCCTTTTAAAAACAAGGTTCAGTGTCTGCCGGTTTTCAAGGATGATCCTGAAGCAAGCCAAGAGTTTTCACTTGAATATGACTATTTGATTGTAGCTGTTGGAGCACAAGTTAACACATTTGGCACTCCTGGTGTTCTTGAGAACTGTCATTTTCTCAAGGTATAGAGTTTGTGGTTTCAGCTATGAATGGATATTATCTTCAAGTTTCCGACTTTTATTTTTTCGAAACAATGCAGGAAGTAGAGGATGCACAGAGGATTCTGAAGAAGCTAAAAAGCTCTTCACAATGATAAAAGGGAATCAATCTATTTTGTAACCAAATATCCGAATACAAATCTTATGGAATGATATGAACAATGTAAAAATATGATTTTATTGATGATAATCTTTGAGAAACGATTACAAGGTGTTTGTATATGATTAAGAACAAGAAAGTACAAACTTTAGGTCTAGAAAAACGTAAGAGATAAGAAGACCCTTTAAAATTAGGGTTTTTCCTCCTTTTATAGCGCACATCCTCCTTCAGGTCGGGTTGGGGTCGTTCCTATATTTCCGCCCCAACTCGTCCGTGATATCCTCAACCGTCCGGAAATGTAGGGAGACGGTTGGGGCGACATTCTGATCATTCATTCTTTCTGATGGGCTTGCTTTTGGGCCTTCCACAATCTTCATTACTTGGGCGAGTTGGCCTACCCAATTTCATGTACCAACGGTCGCCCCCGCATCTCTTGGCGAGTTTGAGGCAAGTCGAGGTGATCGAGTACGGGTTGGGCCAACTCGGTCGGATTTAATGTCGATATGGTCATGTATTTGTGAAGACGAGCCCCCCCGACTTACCCTCGGGATCTTCCTATCCTTCGTACGGAATGGGTCGAAGAGATCGGCGGATCGATTGTAGCTTTGTGTTATGTTTTTGGTGATATTGCTAACTTATGACCTTTTGTTTGACTTTGGTTGTGACGTCCAAATCGTTGGTTTGAGGGTTTTTGTGTTCTGCCAATTGACGCAATCGAACGGACCGAGAAGCTTGGTTCGAAAGGTAGCGATTCGGGGCGCGGTTCCTCCCGAGAACCAAGAAGGTTCGGCCGCGCGAGAAAAGCCAAAAAGAATCGGTTGCGGGTAGGGTCTCGACTAAGGTTGCGGCCGAAAATCAAAGTGGTCCCGGTCCGGGCAAGAATTCGCCTCTCGGTCCAGTCGTTGATACGATGACGTTGGACGATCCGTCGACGGATGTGGAAATAGCCGGAGGGCAAAAGCCGGTTCGGTAGGGGCTATAGTGAATCTGGTTGATGCTTCAGAAGTTCCGGTTGCGGTATACCGGATAAAAGTTCTCGTCGAAGATCCCGGTTTGGTTGCGTCGGTGTAGGCCGGTGCGGGTCAAGGTGTTGGTTGTCTTTCGGGGGATCTCGCGCGGGTCGGGGATGATCTGGTAGGAGATGGCATGGAATAGATTTGCTTTGTGTGTTTTTTCCTTTCATGCTTTGTTGCTTTCTAGACTTCGACCTGAGGAGGCTTTTAAACCTTTGCTTCTGTCCCTTTTTTTATTGCTTTTGTATTTGGATGTCGAATTGCCTGAGGAGGCCTTTAAACCTTTGGTTGGAAGAATTTGTCGTTTTTATTATGGATTTATAAGGTTATTTATCGATTGTTGGGTTGCGAAGTGGTTTTCGGCTTATATTAATGAAGTCGATTTCCATTAATTGTTTGTTTGCGGAGTAGTTTCCGGCTTGGATTAATAGAGTTATATTAATCATTTGATCGCGGAATTGTTTCCGGCTTATTAGAAATTTGTATAGCGCGCTCGTTGGGTTCTAATATGAGTTGTCTCGTTTGAGACGTGTTATTGCACGACCGGCCGTGTCGGCAATGTGATTGTTGTGTTTTTAGAGTGGAGTGTTGACAAGGTGGTTAGCGAAGGGGTTTTCAAGGATTCCTCGATTAGTCTATCGATTTCGGGTGCCGCGCTTGTGGCTTGGTGTATTTCCGATCTCATTTTCTTTAGTGATTCGGATAGCAATTTCTTCATTTCGTCCATGGTTGTGTTGTTGTTGACAATGTTGTTTGGATTTTCCGAACTGCCTGGTCGTCGATGGTTGTCTCGACTAGGGTTGTAGATGATGTTTGGAAATTCGTGGATGGTGCCCGCGGGGTCGCGGTTGAGCTTTGCCGGATTACGGTAAGCCCTCGTTGGGGTAAAATAGGTACCTCGCGGTTCGCGGTCCGAGTTGGGCGAGACAAGCTCGGTGTCTAGGCGGCTGTGATTCAAAATCGATGTGATGTCGGGGTCAGGGTTCGGACCCAAACGGTTTAGGCCAGTCCTCGGATGGTTGAGGATAGCTCCTGGCAAGTTGAGGCTAGCGCCTGGCAGGTTGGGGCTAGTGCCCGGACGGTTGAGGTTAGCTCCTGGTAAGTTGAGGCTAGCGCCCAGCAGGTTGGGGCTAGTGCCCGGATGGTTGAGGATAGCTCCCGGCAAGTTGAGGCTAGCGCACAGCGGGGTTGGGGCTAGTGCCCGGATGGTTGAGGATAGCTCCCGGTAAGTTGAGGCTAGCGCCCGGCAGGTTGGGGCTAGTGCCCGGATGGTTGAGGATAGCTCTCGGTAAGTTGAGGCTAGCGCCCAGCAGGTTGGGGCTAGTGCCCGGATGGTTTAGGATAGCTCCTGGCAAGTTGAGGCTAGCGCCCAGCAGGTTGGGGCTGGTGCTCGGATCGGTTCTTTGGTGCCTTAGCTCGCGGGCGCTTGTTATCGCATTGATCGTGGCGGTGAGGTCTTCGATTTGTTGATGGGTTTTCTTTGATTCTTGATCTATGCGCTGCGCGTTGGCTTGTCCGTCGGCGTCGATTTTATTGACCTTTTCCAAGAGCGCGGTTAGTGCTTGTTGGATGTTATTGGCTACGTTGGCACTGATCTCGACCGATGTGAGTTGAGATGTGAAATTATCTGACATCTTGATTCGAGGATTTGATCCGGATGGTATGATTTGTATTGAAAATAAATCGATCCCCTCGGACGGCGCCAAATGAAGAAGCTTAAAAAGCTCTTCACAATGATAAAAGGGAATCAATCTATTTTGTAACCAAATATCCGAATACAAATCTTATGGAATGATATGAACAATGTAAAAATATGATTTTATTGATGATAATCTTTGAGAAACGATTACAAGGTGTTTGTATATGATTAAGAACAAGAAAGTACAAACTTTAGGTGCTGAAAAACGTAAGAGATAAGAAGACCCTTTAAAATTAGGGTTTTTCCTCCTTTTATAGGCACATCCTCCTTCAGGTCGGGTTGGGGTCGTTCCTATATTTCCGCCCCAACTCGTCCGTGATATCCTCAACCGTCCGGAAATGTAGGGAGACGGTTGGGGCGACATTCTGATCATTCATTCTTTCTGATGGGCTTGCTTTTGGGCCTTCCACAATCTTCATTACTTGGGCCGAGTTGGACCTACCCAATTTCATGTACCAACAGATTCGTAGAGGAGTGATTGACTGCTTTGAAAAAGCAATCCTTCCTGGTCTCACCGAGGAACAAAGAAGATCAAAGCTTCATTTTGTGATTGTTGGAGGAGGTCCTACCGGTGTAGAGTTTGCAGCTGAGCTTCATGATTTCATCGAAGAAGACATAACCAAAATATACCCTTCAGTTAAAGAACTAGTGAAAATAACACTCATTCAATCCGGAGATCATATTTTGAATTCGTAAGTAAAATATAAAAAAACTATGGAGCTTGTCTCAATTTTCTTCAGGCCACTCATATGTTGTTGTTGTAGGTTTGATGAAAGAATCAGTTCATTCGCTGAACAGAAGTTTCTGAGAGATGGTATTGATGTTCAGATAGGAATGCGTGTGATGTCTGTTTCCGATAAAGATATCTCTGTGAAGATCAAATCAAGTGGAGAAGTCGTGCGTATTCCTCACGGATTGATACTTTGGTCAACAGGAGTTGGAACTCGTCCAGTGATCAGTGACCTCATGGTGCAAGTTGGCCAAGAAGGAAGAAGAGCCTTAGCAACCAACGAGTGGCTACAAGTAAACGGATGTGAGAATGTGTATGCAGTTGGAGATTGTGCTTCCATAGCTCAACGCAAAATCATGGTCCGTGAACCAAATCTGAACTGTTTTGGTATTGTTCCTTTGTATGATTAATTGCATGTTGAATCTTGATATGTTTTGTGATTGTTGTAGGTAGATATTGCAAATATATTTAAAGCTGCAGATGTGGACAACTCAGGGACCTTGACCGTGGAAGAACTAGAAGATGTGGTTGATGATATCCTTGTAAGGTACCCTCAAGTCGAGCTATACTTGAAAAGCAAGCGTATGAGGTACATCAAAGATCTGCTGGTAGATTCTGAAGGAAACCTAAAGAAAGAAGTAGACATCGAAGAATTCAAATTGGCTCTCGCGGGGGTTGACTCGCAGATGAAGAGCTTGCCTGCAACTGCTCAGGTACTTTGGTGGTTTCACCGATGTGTGTTTTTGTTTGAGGAACTCGGGCTAAATGCTCCCCTTGTTTGTTTCAATTTGTATTAGGTTGCTGCTCAGCAAGGTACTTACCTTGCACAATGCTTTAACAGAATGGAGGAGTGTAGAGACAATCCTGAAGGTCCTAAGCGGTTCAGAAGTGGCGGGCATCACCAGTTTCGCCCATTCCAGTATGCAAAAATCACCTAGCATCCTTTACATACTTTGTTTAAACATTGATATATAACCTCTTTGCTTGATTGCAGGTATAAGCACTTTGGACAATTTGCTCCATTAGGAGGAGACCAAGCGGCCGCAGAACTACCCGGTGACTGGGTCTCGGCTGGAAGAAGCACACAGTGGCTTTGGTACTCTGTTTACGCCAGGTAAACACGCTGAAGAAACCAACCAAATTGTTTACAATAGTAAATGCATAGGAACTTGGTGTTGATACATATGAGAAACATACAATGTTGTGGTGAATGCAGCAAGCAAGTTAGCTGGCGAACGAGGGCTCTGGTGGTTTCGGACTGGACTAGAAGATACATCTTCGGGAGGGATTCAAGCCGCATCTGAGAGACCATACTGCATTATGTTGTCTTTGTGAGATTGTATGTAGGGGAAAACCAAGGTTCAGTATCTCTTTGTTGGTGTTGTTGTGTGATTCCCACAGAAACTGTGGTCTCATTGTGATTTGTTGCACAACCACTAAAAAATGAATAACTTTATTGGATAACGATTGTTTTGGAATCTTTTGTTGCCATTATTATTATTTACCCGTGCGATACCGCACGGGAGCTGATATCGCATGAGAGATAGAATACGTAAAATATTTTTTAAAAATTCATAAATCTAAACTAATTAGTATATTTATTCATATATATTAGATAATTCATAATCATTATAATTTCAATATTCTATATACATTAGTTATTTTAAAAGTGTAAAACTTGCAATTAGATTTAAATAAAACTCAATCACAAACTTACAAACCTCGTAACAATATTTTTAACTTCAAAAATGTTGTCACAATTTTTTAAAAAAATTAAAAACCTACATCATTTTTCTTTACTACAAATAAAAATGTTAAGAATACTCGACACTTACTCATATTTTAAATCATTTTATCAAATTGCGTTAGTAAGATATCAAAAATCTCTGTTTTCAACAAAACAAACAAGACGACGGTCATTTTTCATTTGGTTTAACTATTTAACGTTTAAAATTTAATTTTGAAATAGGTAAGATTTACTTTTGAGGATTTAGAGTTTAATTTTTAAGATTTTAAACTAAAATAAAACAGTTTTATATAAATACTCTATATGTGAATACATCTATAGAAAATAATTTTTAATGGTATTTTTGGTAATTGTCATCAAAATTATTAAGTTTTGTTAGATTTATTGGAATTTTACTTTAAATTTTTTATGATAAAATTTATCTGATTAAAATGTATGCAATTTCTTATCATAGCCACTTCCAAAACTGACAGGAATTTCGACTCTTTTGTTAGTTTGTAGTATATCCATATGAAAAAATTACAACGAAAACAATAAGCGCGAAAAAGTGAGAAATGCGATATTATTGAGTGAGTTTAGAAATATCCTTACGCATGGATTAAAGGGTCAGAGTTTGCAATTACAAAATCAGAGACCCTGCCACAATAGAAATACATAGATAACACTCGAAAATCGAATTTCATTTTTATGAATAAACCAAAACAAAATCAATGTTTATTGCATGCCAACATGATTAAGAAAAATAGTTATGAATTGATTAAGATAAGATGTTTTAATTTTTCATTACCTTAAGTTAGACCACCATTTAACGAACACACATCAAAAGTTGGGCAATTCACTAATAAACTAACATGATTTTTTGTTTTTTTCTTTGAACACCGTTGAAAAAACTCTGTTTACAAAATACCATAAATATTAAATTAACTTAATATTTCTTAAACTAAATTCTAAAGTCTCAAAACTAAATCTTACAAATAAAATACACACCACACTCCCAAAAAATAATGATAAGTAACAAATCAAGAAATCGAAATAAGGAAAATAAAAAAGGATAAATAATAATCTACAAACAATAGTGAAAAACGAAAAATAAATATACAAAATGAGGTTTAAGATCATATCATAAGGTTGGAAGTAGTTACAAAAATACCATAAATATTAAATTAGCTTAAAATTTCTTAAACTAAATTCTAAAGTCACAAAACTAAATCTTACAAATAAAATACACACCACACTACCAAAAAAATAATGATAAGTAATAAATCAAGAAATCGAAATAAAAAAAATAAAAAAAGGATAAATAATAATCTACAAACAATAATGAAAAACGAGAAATAAATATACTAAATGAGGTTTAAGATCATACCATAAGGTTTTCTTCTTCGTCTTTAAAATTTTAAAAACTTAAAAAAATGATTTGGAAGTAGTCATACGACATATATATAATAATCAAAAGACACCTTTTGGAAGACACCTTTTCGACGAAACAACACGAGTTTGTAAAGACACATTTACGAGTTTGTAAAGACACATTTACGAGTTTGTAAAGACACATTTACGAGTTTGTAAAGACACATTTACGAGTTTGTAAAGACATATTTACGAGTTTGTAAAGACAACTTTATGGAACACACTCCTACGAAATTTCAATAAAAAAATCTCAACAAATCTCTATTTATAATAATCAAAAGACATGATCAAAAGTCACGATTAAAATACATGACTTTTGTAAAACGGTTATGTATATAAACGATAGAATACAACTTTATAAAGACACCTTTACAACGAAAGAATACAATTTTATAAAGACACTTTTATATAACACACCCCAACATTGAAAAAATATCAACAAATCTCTATTTATAATAATCAAAAGACATGATCAAAAGTCACGATTAAAAGACATGACTTTTGTAAAACGGTTATGTATATAAACAATAGAATACAACTTTATAAAGACACCTTTACAACGAAATAATACAATTTTATAAAAACACCTTTATATAACACACCCTTGAGTCTTTTTTTCATTTTGTTATTATTAGTAGATTTAATTAAGAACCAATATCACTATGATTAAAAGTTGAATTAGTGATAATCGCAATCAAGATTCCAAAAACAAAAATAAAGTTTTTGATAAAGAAACTGAAAACAGAGCGCTCCTTCTTATTAACAAAAGCCTGCTTTGATCTTATATTCTTCTTTAACATATTAATATTCACACAATTACAATATAAACCAAACTATACAAACAGTCATCATCAGAAGTAATAAATAATCAGCCTTGGCTCCAACAGTTAAGATACATAACTTTTCGGAGAGACTCGTCGGGAGTAGACGCCGACGCCGTACGCCGTCTTTCTTCTCCAGAGATCCCGTCAAAGGCGGCGGAGAGAGGGCGGAGATCGGAGGAGAGTCTTTGTTGGAGACGGTGAGCGGAGGTTAGTCCTGTTTTCAACTTGACGCCGTGATCAGCGTTGCCTTGAACAGCTACGAACGATGCTGCCATCCAAAGTTTGTTCAAATAACTCATAGTTAAGTTAAGCTTTGTTGTGAATTAAAAATTGTATTGTAGATTTAGCAGAGATTTTTGTAGGAAGATGAAGAAGAGGAGAGGTGTGTTATTATAGCAAGAGGAATATTGGTCTTGAGGGTAAAATGGTAACTTTACAAAAAATATAAACAAGATCGTGTTGATTGGTGGATAAGAGTGGGATCCAGGTTTTTGAAAAGTAATACAAGTGGCGGTTTTGGAGGGTCATATCCTCAAGATGAGTCACCCCTTTGCTTCAATTATTTGACCTTAGTGTGGACCCCACCTCTTATTGTAAATTTGCGATTAAATTTGCGAGTAAATTTGCGATTAAATTTGCGAGTAAATTTGCGAGTAAATTTGCGATTAAATTTGCGATTAAATGTTTTGGCTTTTTTTGAAGTGAACAAAGCACTTGATATCCAAAATGAAATTGAAAACAAATCACTTAGACATAAACAATGCACGCTCTTAAAAAGAGTTTTAAGAAAAAAAGTATATTAAAAAAACAATAAGACCATGTTTATCAAACGTGCTTATGTAGAGTGCTTGTGTATTTTTTTGTGTATTTTTTTGCGTATTTAAATATTAAATTAAATCAAAACATGTATTATTAATAAGCACCTATAATGAAAAGTGCTTAATTAAGCTCCTCTTTTTGTAGAGATAATACATGTTTTAATTTAATTTAATACTCAAATACACAAAAAAATACACAAGCACTCTACATAAGCACATTTGATAAACATGCTCTAATAAAACAAAAACTAAGAGACTAATTCCAAAATCTCTTAGATAGGAACCGATTTTAGTTTTTTTTTTTGTTAAAAAAGAAAAAAAAAAATTAGTTGAATGTAGGTATTCTATTTGCGGGACCCACTTCAAATAAAAGCATAATGATTAATTAATATATTTTTTTTCCTCTAAGAACCGAAAAAATGGTTTTGTGTTGATTATGCTCTTAGAGCATGATTATTCCTTAGTACCAAAAAAAGGTACTTAAATTTTTTTATATTTAATTTTTTTTTGAAATAAAAAAATTAATAATTAGATTAATCGCGGGCCGTCACGTGTCAATGAAACCCGCGAAAAGTCTAAATGTTGTTCTTAAGGAAGGATTTTAAGTGGTGTTACTTAAAATTATTGTGGAGCCCACGGATTAAGAGCATGATTATCAGTAAAGACAAAAAAATACTTAAGTTTTTGTTTCAAATTTTTTTTTTTGGTAATCGGACTAATTGTATATGGTCACATGTCAGTAGTGGGGCCCGCGAAAAGTCTAAGAATTATTCCTTAAATAAGCATTTTAAGTTATGATGTTTTTTATCGTAGGACCTACGGACTAAGGACCACCCAAAACCGATAATCATGGTCTTACTCTTAGGCATTAGCATTTTCTTCTACTTCTCATATATTAATAACTTTATGGTAAGTTGTAAGAAGACACATTTCTCTTTTTTTTTTTTGACACCAGAAGACACATTTCTCATAGACTCAATACTTCGCTTTCTTTTAGGGCAATGCTTTCATATGATAACATTATGTAATGATGTCCCCACGATAGAAGGTGGTAAATTTTCATTTGCTATATCATGTGACATCTCATAAGGAAAAAATAACAAGAATTAGACATAAAAAATAGAAAACATGACACCACCAAATATATTCAACTCCTAGCTCTATCTCCCCTTTTTGGAGATGGCTACAGTAACTCCTCAACACTCACCGACAAATTAAATCGCACACACACACAAAACGGGTAACGAAGAGGAGAGAACGCAATAGCCGTTGGATTGTGATGTATTTTCATTCCACGGCCAGGAATCACTCTCACTTTCTCTTCAAAAACAAAACAAGACAAAAAAATCACACAAATATAGTAATATATAGAAGAGCTAGTTCGTTTAGAGGACAGGGTAGAAGTTGAGGCGGGAAGTGTAAGTTGCTTTGGGAGCCCAGTTTCTTGGCACGACGTCGGTGGCCGAAAGTGTTTTGCCGGCGGACAAAGTGGTGAGCTTGACGGAGAATGGTCCTTTGAGTGGCCCTCCAACGATGCACCAATTAGCTCCCCATACATGTTTCATCTCTAACCACTCCTTCGCTCCTGCCTACATGTGCACCAATTATAACATTTCAACAAACAAGAAAACCCATCTTTATTAGTCTTTTACACTTTTAAGAATGTTTTTATTAATTGTTTGCTTTAGTAAACTTTGAGAGAGGTGGTGGTGCCTTTTCTATTTGGTCAACAAAGAATTATAATTGTGCTCACTCCAATAAGACTTTACTTCCTACTTTATTTAGTATTATATGTTTTATAAAGTGGACTTTGAAGTGTAAGTGAGTCACATGAGTGACTTTTGTGGTAAAGTTAAAGTCTAAAGAGAGGTGAAAAAGTTAGGTTTATAAAATAAGGTTAAAATTAAAAAGAGTATATATGTATGTATGTACTTGGCGAATATGCATGGAGCCAATGTCTCCTTCTCCATCTTCGAACTCGACCAACAAAGATAGCCAAAAATCAGTAGATCCTTCGTTCACATGGAAAGCTATGTTCTTCCCTCTATACTTGCATGCCGTCCTTTTTATTTATTTATTATGCGACACAGACAATAACAATGACCAATGAGAAATTAATAAGAGAGCATTAATAAAATAGTCAACGGTCAAAAATGGAATGGACCAATAAAAACGATCTGGCCGTTAAAGTTCACCCATTTGTTTAATCCATTCACACCTATATAATAACTATTTATTTTTATTTGCTCGTGCACTGTCACGTCGCGAGTTCGTTATGAAAGAGAATAAAACATTAATAATCAATTAGTGTATATGTAAGTACGTACCGACGGTAAATAACGGGGATGAGACCACGGTTACGGAGTGGACCAGACTCTCCGGAGATAGCTAACCGACCAAAGGCAGAGCCACTTAGATCAAAGTGAGTACTGGTTTTAGAACACCCTGGACACTCGTCGGTGACTATAACCGTGACGGCTCTACGAGAACATATGCTCCTGTCCATGCACCTAACCTTGTAACAAACGCCACAACCTTCACCGTTCTTGAAAAGAATAGGATTCACCGCTCCTACCCTCGCATGAAACGGCTTCACATCCACCAACGAACCATACCCACACGCTCCTCCTGCCCCAAAAAACAAAATTACACATTTTTGTTATATTATTTATAATATAGTGTCTACGTTATATATATATATTGTTTTTTGTCTAGGTTATAATATTACTAGCTAGTGTGATATATGACTTATGAGGTTAAGTAAGTACTTACCGTCGCTGCCGTCGCCGTTGGGACTCCCGTACCATGTTGCAACGGCGGGAAGCCAATTCGCGTTAGACACGTGGCTGTTGGTCGTAGTTGGAGCAGAGAATGTTGTTAGAAGCTGCATGACAATGCATAGTGCAGCGAGGATGAACGGAGGGAGCTGCATTTTTCTGCCGGAGATATATGTTGACTTTGACTCGCTAAGTGAGTAATATTGACTAAGTTAGTTTTTTTGCCGACAGTAAGAGAGTGATAATTAAGTTTATGAGAAAATTGATATGTTAGTGTTGGTGTTATATATAGAAAAAAAAGGAAAAAAAACAAACTGCTTTTCTGTGGTTTCTCGTTTTGTTTTAGATTTTTTGACGGTTTAGTCCTTTTGCAGTTACTTTTATTTACGGTGATATGCCACTACTATAGTAAGGACCTACCGACAGTTAAGGAGTCGATTTCGGTCGATCCAGAAAGTAATTGTTATGTGGACCTAAAAGGGTGTTTTGGTCAATTTATTAGATTCGACCGTTGAAATCTCTCGCAGATTCTGTGTAGGATAAGAGAAATCCGTTAAAACACTAAATTTTCCCGTGCTCAATTTCTATCTTTTTAGTTACCCTTTGGTTCCTAAATACTATTCCACGTTGTTTGTTTGTTATGTTTATTTTTTTTTTTTGTCAAGACTTTTGTTATGTTTATTAATTGTATAATTTCTTATACAAAAAGAGCGCATATGTTCAATAGTTTTATTACTTTATAGTAGTTAACTACTACCATTAATTTTATGTATATATATTATATCTATGTATATAGTTTCGTGAATGATTGAGGGGATATCTAAGATACCTTAAGCAAAGAAAATTTTGATGACCAATCTCGTGCGCATGAATCATTGCATTCTAAATGGATATATAATAATAATAATAATAATATTAGTAACGGTTTTCACGCTAATTCGTATGATGTAACGAACAACCACCTTTAGGCTTTAGCTTACTAATTAATGATTGGTCGTTATTGATTTTTGGTGGGGCTATTGATAAGATATGATAGGTCACTCAGCTAGCACCAAATATAATTTAACAATGTGGATCCACGATTTGTTTTATTTAAATAACAAATCACATGTCCAAGTTTCTACTTAATTTGTTGTTATACGACACTACGTTTATGCAACGTTACTTTCTTAAAGCTATGACAAAAACTAATATAAAGGAGATTTTTGTAGCGTCAATTACGGTTAGTTTTTATAAAATACATGGCGCCTGGTGGTATTTAAAGCGTTAGTGCCAAAAATATATTAATATAAATTACTATATACGATTGTTTTGTTTGGTGTATGAACACAAATGATGCTTGCAAAATTTCCACTTCAAGATTTCACCTAACTCATGTGATATACTTGTGGATTCATACTTTTTGTTTCAGTTAAAGTGGATACGAGATGTTTTATTGTCAAAATTTCTAACGTTTCCTTGTCGGAATTCAGTTCCTCACAAGCATACTCGAATTTAGAGATTTAATTAATTTGTTTTTGGAGGAGCCTAACACATCACTGACCCATGTATATTTATTAACAAGATGTGAAACACGAGTAGTGTTTAATGAATGTCTAATCATAGAGAATTAAAGCTGATTCACATGCAATAAATGAGTAGTTAATTAATTAGTTGAGTTAAACAATCGAGTATTATTCAATTCATATTACAAATTTACAATCATATAGATTTTCTTCTCACACCAACCAAACTAATTCTCCCCCTTCTACTAATTTACACAAGAATAACAATATAGCCTTAGTGTGACAATCAAAATTCTAAACTATCATTGTAGTAAAACTTACGTTTAAAATGTGACTGAATAGGTAAAATATCAACTCTCTATGCAGCTAGAACATCAATAACTAGTGTTGTCTTCTTTTGAAAGAAAATAGTATAAAGTGATAAACATCTTCTAGATACTTAATCATATTAATAACATGTTCATTTATGTATAATTATTAATCTAAAATATGTTTGTAGCCTTAAAGGCCTAATTAATAAAAAAACAAGATTGCGTGTGTTTCTCAAACGAAATGATAGGACTAAATGTCAATATAGGTAAAAGTTAGGAGTTGAATGTAAAAGCTATAAAAACTAAGGACTTAAAAAGAAAAAAGTAGTTAGTTTCTAATTTCGTATTTAATTAGAAAAAAAAACAAAAATATATTGAAGTTTATCCACTCTCGCATCTATTTTAAAGAAATTCGAATCTCCCACACCTATAATAAAACTTAAACATCAGATCTTCACCGTCCATTACATCACGATCTAAAATCCAACGGTTAATATTGTTGCACACACTTTCTTTCCGTGGATAAATAACAAAAACAATAAATTAGTTTCACGAGTAAAAGAGGTTTCTTCAATTTTCGGTTAAACAAATCTTCTTTCTTTCTTCTTCTTCTTCCTTCCCCTAAGCGATCGCTACAGAAACATTTTCTCGGCGTTTTCTTCTCCAATTTTCCGTCAAAATCCTGAAACCCTAAAGAGAAGATCTTTCCCTCTTCGCGAGCTTCGCGGCGAAATCAATGGAAATGTTGGCGATGGACTCGCGCGCTTATCTCCATCTTCATCTCTCCGTCGCTGTCGTTGACCTTCTAGCCGGTGTGCGTATGAAACCATTCCAAACAAGTCCTCTTCCTAATTCGCCTCGAATATGTGGTGATGATATCTTCTGTTGATTCGTTCCTCTTCTCGTTGATTTGTTTTCTTTTGGCATCTGAATCTCGAGATCCAATCGTATAGAGTCTTCTTCTAGGTCAGTATCTGAGATTTGTTCGTTTCGATTTCGGAAAATTGGGGTTTCTTGAAAGGTTTTAGGGTTTGTTTCGACTTCGAAACTTTTAGGGTTTGTATAAAGATTGTAGATTTGGTGAAGTTGTTTGCTTTAGTTGGGTCTAGTAATGGCTGAGAGGGAAGATTTAGGGTTACAAATGCCTGTTATGAGTTTGAAAGAGCAATTAGCTAGAACTACTCTGAGGAATATAAAGTTACAAGGCCACACTTACGTCGACCTACGCAAAGATGGGAGACGCCATGTGTTCTTCTGCACACTGTGCCTTTCTCCGTGCTACAGCGAACCGATTTTGGTTGAACACTTGAACGGGAGCCTTCACGCTAAGAGGTTGATATGTGCTAGGAAGACGCTTTTCGGAGATAATCCGTGGCCTTTCAGCGACGGTGTTCTTTTCTTCGATACTGAATTCCGAGAAGAGGAGAAAAATCCAGTCTCTGATGAAAGATTAGCTATTGTCAAGTATGATGAGAACAGAGAGGGTGGATCACAAGGAGATAATCCTCGTCCTGTTGAACGTGTTCACTGTGCAGATAATCGGTTAATCTCTGGTTTGCTGATCAAGGAGAGAACTCTTGATGTGGAAGCAAAGTTCATTGGTTTTGGGAAAATATCTGGTAGGTTGTTTGAAACGAACGGATGCGCAACTTGGATTGATAAAATGTGGTGTGAGTGGTTAGGAGAGGCGGGTCCTTCGGATGAGGAGAAAGCTGTGATCCCGGAGCATGACTTTGCAATTGTCACATTCACTTACTTTTACAATTTGGGTAGGCTGGGTTTGCTTGACGACCCGAGCCGTCTTCTCACATCTAGTCAGTCTGCAAAACCAGGAAAGGGCGAGGAAAGTAGTAGCAGGAAGCGAAAGAAGTCTTTCTCAGATCCAGAGGATACTAGTGAATCTCTGTGTAACGCTTCTGAGGAGGTTTCCTCTGCTCGTAATACAAACTCTTCAGGAGGTTTAGTAACTGGTTATGATGACCATCATCTGGTGAAAACTAGATCCGGCAGAAACAGGAAACTAAGACGGGAGCTTAGGAAACAACAAAGGATATATTCTGAAAGGATGTGCGAAGTTTGTAAGCAGAAGATGCTTCCAGGGAAAGATGCGGCAGTGATACTAAACATGAAGACAGGGAACCTCGCGTGCGGCAGCAGAAACTTACTTGGAGCGTTTCACCTATTTCACGTGTCGTGTGTCGTGCACTGGTTTCTCTTCTGTGAGACTGAAATACGTGGGAACAAGATGGTAGCAGGGAAAGGCAAAAAGAGATGCACGAAGCAGAGTGCTATGATGTGGACTGAGTTGCCAAGCGATGTGAGCTGTCAAATATTTTCAGTGTTCTGTCCAGAATGCCAAGGCACGGGCATAAACATCGAAGGAAGTTTGATTGAGAGAGACACGTTCCCACTTTCTCAGGTATGTATGTGATGCACCTCTCTCTCTCTCTCTCTCTCTCTCTCTCTCTTAAAAGGGTTTAAAATCTAATATAGATGTGGTTTTCGATGTGGTAGACTTGGAGGTTCGGGGTGAAAGTGAGTGAAGGTAGAAAAGCATGGGTGAAGAATCCGGAGATGTTGAAGAACCGCTCCATAGGTTTTCATTTTCCGCAGCAGCTTGAAGAGCCGGTTCAGGATCAGGTAATAATACCATTGACCCTACACTGCATTAGCCAATTTTGTTTTCTTTGTAATGATTTGGTGGTAGAAATGAAAAGATGAAAAATGTGGGATGCAGGAGGAGAGAGTGCAGAACATGAAACTGGTTCGTTTCTACCGAGTAGAGCTGTGATGGTTTGGTAGGGAGAGATAAATCAAGAAACAGAAATAGGACTCATTCTCAAGTGTTTGTGTGTTGTAGATAAAGAGCTTAGTCTCGAATTTTTACAGTTTGTCTCTGTAAATCCGCCTATTACTTTTGCAATTTGTTATGATTACTATCTGATGATTACTTTTGATTTGAAGCCCATTTCTTACTTGAGATTCAAGAGTCGAAACTTGTATGTTGTGTGTATATACTAATGAATAAAAGCATATACTACTCTCTGTATTTGATGTATATATGTAAATAAGTTGCAAGATTTGTAGCTGAAAATAAAGATACCATAAATGAGGGAGTAGAGCTGTCTCCTTCTCATGAGGACCCCATAAACTAAACTCAGACTGTTGTTGCCATGCTTTTAATGTAACAGCTCACTCCACTTCATTCCCTTTACACTTTTTAATGTACCAATTACCAATAATTTTGTTAAATTTAATGTTTCTACTTGTATGTGACAAGACTTTCTTATCGCCGTTGTTGATCAAATAAAGGTCCCCTGTTTTATTCATACGACCAAACATATACAAATCCAATTTGTGTCGTTTCTTGATTTTTGACTTTACTATGTTCTCATTATACAAGGATTATACATTGTTGCTTACATCCACTCACATACATGTTGTATGCACACTTGCTCCAATTTGTATATATCTCTAGTGACACTAAAATTAGAAAAGAAGTAGACACATAACCATGAAGCAAATCAAGAACAAGTACACTCTGCTTAAAGACTCTTCCGCTTGCATCTCCCTCCTCCTTGACCGTAGACTACCGTTCCGGTATGGTTCAACAACGTTGCTCGAAGACTCTCCAAACAATCTCCGGTATACCATTTCGCATACCACACCCATCACCGGATCAGGCATTCTATACATGTACCTTTGGCCTTCCCCTTCTCCTACCACTTGACCACCAACAACTCTTTTTCTCCTCATATCGTAAACCGGACCGGTCGGTCTGTTCGGTACGATCGAACCGGACTGATGAGTCTTTTTCCCACGGCCGTAAATCGGGACAAGCGTGGCGTCCGACACATCGGCTTTGCAGACAGGACATTTCGGAGATTCTTTACGTTCAAACTGATCCACGCGTTGTCTTGAATCGTTGGTTGAATAAGTCCATTTGTAAATGCAGGGCCAACAGAATAAGTGACCACATAATGTCACGACCGGGTCACGGACTTGGTCCAAGCATATGTTGCAGTCAAAGTCTTCTTTAGATTCACACAATGGTTGTTTCTCTATCTCCATTTTTTGTTTTGTTATACTGAAACGTATACAAGATAAACATAATATGAATTTGACTAGTTGCTGTGTTATTAAATGAGATTTTTGCACCTATATAGTAAAATACTAAACTCTAATCCCAGTGTGGTGACCAATAAACTAGTCTAATTTAAATGCAATGTTTAAACAAGAAATATAATCAATATTATAAAACATTAGAGAATAATCTATACACCATTTGTGCAAAAATTATAATAAATTATGTTATAAAAATTAAGATAATTCACACGACGGGGACTTAAATAAGAAATTTTGAGATTAAAAAATAAGAAAGATAATGATGTTTTACAAGTCGGAGCCGTAAAGACTTAACCTAATCACTTATGCTTTGCCCTGTTTCTACTTAATCTCAAAGCACGTTATTAAGGTAAAGCAAGAAAGAATTAATTAAAGAAACGCAATGGTTAGTTAAACAAAAGAAGTTAATTATGACAAATAAAAAGCTAATCATCTCACAAGACAAGAAGCTGGATCCGTACAAAATGATCTAAATTTTGACAAAACTATATATATAATCGAGAAGAATATTATTCGCCCATAGTAACTCAAAACACGGTGTAGATCTATTATATTATCGGTTCAAAACTTTTATACATACACATAAAAAACCAACAACATACAAAAGAGTAAATGATTATTGAATTTGAGAAAGAAACGTACTAAGTATTATTAGTTTCTTGTAAGTAACCAAGTGATATATTCGGTCTTTAAGAGCCTTTGAAACCAAGAGAGAGTTTTATGTTATAAATGGTCGAAGAAAAAGAGAGTGGATGAATATTAGTTTGGAGTTTGGAGAAAACAGAAATGTGTAAGAAGAATATTAGATTGAAGGTGGTGCAGAACTAGCACGATATCTTTATATATTATTATACACACACAATTTATTTATTAATTTATTTTTTTCAAACACACAATTTATTTTTATTTGCTTTTTTTATAAGGTGCAAGAAAATTAAAAACCGGACAAGTTATGGTTTTAATGAATAGAGTCAGAAACGTCTACCTAATTACATAAAGTAACGAAACTCCATTCTTCTTTTTTTTAGTATTTTTATTTTTACCTTTTAAGAAAAACACTTCCTTATCTTTTTTTCTGAAAATGTCAGGAACGGATCAGATTTATTTTAATAGAAAAAGGAAAAAAATTACATCAGCAACGAAGATAATATAATACTTTTTATTTCATAACTAATCATATTTACAGCGTATCTGGCAAAAAAATATGGAAAAATAATTACTCACTATGCGGACGAAAAAATGAAAAATAGGAATAATAAAACTTTATATCTATCTATCTATATATATATATATATTCGTAAGATAAGGATTTTCCTTTGTCAGCTTCTATTCTTGGGATAGCTTCAAATTTGATGACGTGTCAATTTATGGTTGCACCGCCATTTATCTTGCCATTTTTTCATAAATATATATAAACTGTCATATTAATAAATCAAGTGTAATTTCTAATTAATTAACAGGTTAGATTGTAATAATTCCTTTTTGGCATTTTTGTTGTTAATTGACATTTATATTGAATAACAATTGTAATTTGGTAAGTTGTTATTCAACGTGAATCATAGAATAATAAGTTTTTCACTAATTAATGAGCTTATCAACCAATTAGACATAGACTAGTTTAAAACCACAACTATGGTTAAGTTACACGTCACGAAAGCATAGAGCCATATTTGTGTTCACCAGACCATATTTAATTTCAATTATATTAATTTTAGTGGGCAAATCCGAATTTAGATCTCAGGCTTATCCTATCTATATAATTATACCCCGTTTATATTACTAACACGGTATCATATCATCACAAAATTGGGTTTTAACTTGTATATATATGATATTTTATAGGGAGAATCACAAAACTACACTATTTGAATTATATTTCACAAAACTACACCATTTCCAAAATACTTCACAAAACTACATCTAAACACTCAAAATTAAATCCACATAAACTCTACCCAAACAATCCTACCCCTTAATACTATACCCTAAACACTAATTAGCGAACCCAAATGAATTTTTTTTTTTTTTTGTAATATTTTAAAGGTTAAATCAAACTTTTAAAATTTTGAAAGGGTGTAAATATGTGAAAATATTAAATTAGGAGTAGTTTTGTGAAGAAGGGATTGAAAGGGTGTAGATTTGTGAATTCCTCTATTTTTTTATATACATGTTCGTGATAATGTTTTCAAATATTCATGTCAAATTATTGGAGCAAGTTGCCTTGACGATCCTGAGAACTGTCCATAGAAATGGGCGTTTTTCAATTAATTATGGATATTAAACAAGTTGTAGTTGAAGACAAATTAATATATTCATCTTCTCTATAACAAAGCTTATGGCTAATTTTATATTTTTTTATGAAAGGAAGAAAATAGTAAATACTTAATTTTGTTTTTCCATTTCACTTTCTTTCTAGAGAATTACCCTGCAATTCCGCATTATTTTACTCTCCACCTATAATTTAAAAAACGAAAAAAAAAACAAAAAAAAAAAAACGTTAAGAAAATTAAATGTAACAAAAGAAAGAAACAAGAAGAAGAAAGAAACATAAGCATGGAGATCTCTCCTCATTGTTTTGTTATTCTTCTTCAAATAATCCTTTTGTCTGGATTTGCATCGTCTCTCCACATCTCTCGTAATTAACAATTAATTACTTAACACCTAATTCATGTTTATTCACAAATCATTTTATATTCTTCAACTTTTTCTAATGTAATTTGTATGTGTACGTAGTTGATGAATTTAAGTCACATCCATCCACAAGCCGAGCTCTTCTTCAGGCAAGGGCAAGTAAGAAATATAATTTTATAGTCATTTCTCATTAATGATTAGTAACTAATCAAAATTATAATTCTACATTGGTTTCTTTAATAACACATTGTAATAGCATGCAAAGAAGATTTTGCTAACAAGAACTACACAATCATAACAAGTAAATGCAAAGGACCAAACTATCCCGCAAAGGCATGTTGCAATGCTTTCAAAGACTTTGCTTGTCCCTTCGCGGAAGCTATTAACGACGAAAAGACAGAATGTGCATCGACAATGTTCAGTTACATAAATCTCTATGGTCGTTACCCTCCGGGGATATTCGCAAACATGTGTAAAGAAGGCAAAGAAGGGCTTGATTGCACTGATGTTAAATCCACTTCATCTTCTCATGCATTGATCCCTAGTCTTGTCTCCACACATGTATTGCTTATGACCTTTACTTTCTTGTTTTTCTTATTCTAAATACTTATATAACATAATTACAAGTATACAATTATATATATAAAATATGATGTTTCGTTAGTTGTTGTGTGAGCTATTAATATATATATATATATATATATATATATTTACATGCACCAAATATTTTATTTTCGATTTTGTTTGCGAAGTGTTTATCGGTCACTAATATGCATCAAACTACTATACCACAAGTCCTTGTAAAATTTAGTTACAAGTCACAAAACTAAAATTTCATAAATGTGTGTGGATCAAGATAACATTTTGGTAATTAGTGGGCTTATTACTTAAACTCCAAAGGCCTTATTGGGTTAGTCAAATATTTAGAAAGGTGTAATTACTAATTAGCAAGAGAAATAAAAAAAACAAAACAAATAGGAACATGAATCTCGTTAACACAAGCCTCTTGTTGGTGTAGAAAGTTTCCAAAAGTGGTTTTTTTTTATTATAAAGTTTCCAAAAGTGTTAAACTGACTTTATAATCCAAAGTTAATATATTGAGGTGAAAAATAGAGAAAAAAATGAAACTTTAAAATCAGTAAATTTGTTGTTATTGTTGTTGTTATCTGTGAGCAGTAACAAGTGTCTCGATAAATCTTAAACCATCAAATCTTGGAGCAAACTTTTCATCTTCAGAACCTTTCGTCGTCTTCCTCTGTTTTTCCTTTGAATCCTAATCAAAATCAGCCACACAAATTATATTATTACTTTAAACAGAGCAAAAAAAGAGGAATTTAGTATTTTCAAACAGAGCAAAGAAAACAGAGAAACGAAAGGTTGCTTTTTTTGTTTACCTGATCCGGCAAAGAAAAGGAGACGGAGGTGTTGGTGGAGACGGCGGATACGGCGGATACGGCGGTGGCAGAGATGGAGGCTGCGAGAATTCCAGATTTCTTCATGTCTTTAGTCTTATAATTTTCCCAAATTTGTTGACTATATTATTTTCCTTTATAGAAAATATAAATAAATCAGAAACCGTGAGGTAGATGAAGAAGAGAAAATGTGTGTAGAGAATTGAATTGTTTGCTTCATTAATCAACGGCTTATATACGCAACGGAAAAAATATGTTAAAATTATGTCAATCTATTTGACCATTTTTTGTATGTATATAATATAATATATTCCTGTTTTACCCTTTTGTCAAAATTTAGCATTTTCCCTCATTGAAAGTTTGAAACTATTATATAGAATCAAATTATACTTGGAATAGTGATGAATATTAAGCTATGTGTAGAATTAAAATAACGGGTGAATTGGGTAAAATGATCATTTTTAGAGAAATAATTAAAGACTACACTATTTACTATTTATAATTGCAAATCAGATCGTAGGATCCACATTTTAGCACTATTCACGGTGAGTTGATATTACAATTGGGGGTATATATTTAATGTATATTACGCTTCTGTCATTGGTCTTTCTTTTCTCTTTTGTTTCTTTCACTTTTGTTTTTTATTTTCATTCTCTAGTTTTTTTTTCTTTTTCTTTATTTTTATTTTTAAGGGATAATGCAAAGATAAATGAGCGTAGATAGTTAAATTATTCATTGGATGATACAAACGTAAAATATTCATTATCCACCGTACAAAGTTGTACATATCATTATCCACATTACATAATTGTATAAATCAGTTGCACAATATCCACTATATGTTAGTATCCACTGTATAGAGGTGTACAAATTAGTTGCACAATCATATTATCTAGTATCCACTTGTTGTACATTTTAGCGGATAATCTGAGTTTATAATTTGACTATATAATCAAAGACATCCACTGTACGATTTAGCGGATAATCTGAGATTAGAATTTGACTATATAACTCAGTGGACATATGAATAACATCCACTGTACAGTTTAACGAATAATTTGAGTTTATAATTTTACCATACAATCCAATGGACATATGAATAACATCCGATGTACGGTTTGACGAATAATTTGAATTTATAATTTGTACATGATTTATGATGTCCAATGTACAATTTACTTTTAAATACAAATAATATTCAATTGTGTAATCTCTAAATATACAATTCTTCGATTTAACTAGCAAGTTTCAAAAATGAATAGAGAGAAATAAGAGAAGAAAAAAGCTTAAAACAAAAATGAAGAAAAGAGAATGGCGGTGAGAGGAGAGAGAAATGAATGAAGAAGAAAGAAAAAATGAGAGAGATAAAAGAGTCACTTTTTCCCAAAATTGTGCATTAAATGTAATTAAATTTTGTACGATTCTGCGCATTTAATATCCTCTTCAAATTGTAAGTCACTTATATATATAGCAACGTATATATATACATCATATATCACCAATCGATATACTCCTTTGGTCTTTTCTCAACTCCACTAACTACTTTATTACACAAAATTTTATCTCCGCTGAATCTCACGAAATTTCTATTAGAGCATGTAGACTCCACAAATCTGTTTGACAATAATAAATAATATATGATCCTAATTTTATGTATATTTGGAAAAATTGGTATAAATAGATAATTATTTCTAAAATAATTTGGTTTGTTAGAGATATGCAAATGAATAATTCGTTTTTAATAATAAAATAGTTATATCTTCTAAAAGAAATTTATTTGGAGAAAGAATAAGATGAGCATAAGGGTAATAAGGTAAAAGAGTTACAAATAATTATCGAAGTTAGAGAACCACACAAAGAGGTGGGTACATGATTGGTTATTGGTTGTTCTTTATAAATGAAAATGGGTCCATCATTGGTTGTTAAGCCACCCACGTGTCCGGACACTTTTCCCACTATGAATTTGTGTTTTTCTAGAGAATGTCAAGTCAGCTTCGATCTTTTAATGGACAATTATATCCCTCATATTTATTTGTTCCATTAATTACTGTTGGTATTTTTTGTATCCTCATAAGATAAGATAATGTATAAAATACGTTTGACCAAAAAAAGATAAGGTCCAAAAAACACAAATGACGGGGATACAATGTCATTGAACATGTGGTCTAATTTGGTTTGACAAAATCTCAAAAATCTATATGGTTTTCTGGTGAGATTTCTACGTCAAGTTTAATGTTTCACATATTTACTTTTTTTTTTGTTGTAAAAAAGACATACAACATCGTGGAAGTTTAACACTCCTCTCAAATCTCAATACTTTACTCGGTCATAGAAAAAAAACATAGGGATCCTGGTTACTTTTAAACATGATATATTTCATTAAACGGACATAATCGTATAACCAAAGCATTTTATGGTGACGTATACAATTTCAATAAGTTATAATATAGTATAAATTATTAAAATAACACTTGTGTAGTTCACCAACTATATGTATGGATACAAATGAAAAGCATAATAATTTGCGGCTACTTTGGATTTTGGAAGGACTTTATTGTTTACGCAAACAAAAAAAAACATGATGTTTCAAATATCATGATAGTGTCCACATATCTTTTCACTTTTTTTGTCACCGGCCAAAACTTATTCCACATGACCCCATATCCGTATCTTTAGTTGTTTTACTTTTTGAAATGTAAAACATGTTACTATTCGGATAACATTCCAAATCCCACCTCGAAATATTTGACGAGTAATATCTAATATATAAAGAGAGTCCAACCCATACGATTGATCACCAATACAAGTGGAACCGAATAGTAACATGTTTTGTCGGTTATGGTAACCGGTATCATCGAGCTATTGTGTACATTTATAACAAGTTATACTTCCTAATGTACATTACGTGTCAGATTGTATACATTAATGTACATTTATAACAAGGTATACATCTGATAAGGTGTATGGAGTATAATTCATGAAGAAGAATCCAGAGGAAGAGACACGTAGAGGAAGTTAGAGAAGAGAAGGTTGTTACAACTTCATTAACAAGATTGTTATGAGTTTGTTGAGATTAGAAGTTGTATAAATAAGAGTGTAGTTTCATTGTTGATTTTTACGCATTGTATTGCGTAGAGAGAGAGAAGTGTAAAGAGAGATTTACATTTTTACACTAATAATAAGAAGGATAAGTGGTATTTTCAGAAATAACACTGTATACTCTTATCAATTGGTGCGGTGAGCGTGGCGAGACGACGCGAAATAATCATGTCGAAGAAGACCGCGGAATCGACGAAGAAACACTGGAACACGGAGGAGCTAACGGCGAATTTCGATAACATCCATGAGCAGCTGGATTCGTTACAAGAGACGATCAGAGATATGGCAGACAATAGGAAGAAGATGAGCTACGATATACAACAAAACGGATCGGCGATGTTAGCGATTCAGGCACAGCTTGCGAAATTGACGGAGATGATGATTCGGAACGAGACGAAGGATCGTAGTGGTGAATCGAGTCAGGGAGAGACTCGTATCACGCCGATGCAACAGATCCACCAGATTCAGCCGATTCAGGTACAAAACCAAAACCTAGAACCAGGCCGTAGCATAAATGCTTTAGGGAATCGAATTGGTCTGCTTAAGAAAGTAGAGATGCCGATCTTTGAGGGGATCAACACATTTAGTTGGATCGCAAGAGTGGACAGATTCTTCAGAATTGGTGGATACACAGATGATGAGAAATTAGATCTGGTATCAATCAGCTTGGCAGGAGATGCACTTAGCTGGTACAATTATGAAGTCAACAGAAGAAGATTTGAAGGGTGGAATCAGTTTAAAGAGAGGATGTTGATGAGGTTTGGTAGTATGCATAGCAGAGGACCAAGTCAAGCTCTATTTTGCTTGAAACAGACAACAACAATGGTGGATTATGTGCATCAATTTGAAGATCTAGCCTCCCAAGTAACAGGTTTGGATGATCGGAAACTGGAAGGAATATTTCTCAATGGGCTGACAGATGAAATGAGAGAAGTGGTTCATGTTATGAAACCACAATCCTTGGCAGAGATGATATCAGCTGCGATAGCAATGGAGACAAGTATGCTAAATCAGGTTGTCATGAAGGAATGGCAAGTGAATGGGAACTTTGTGAAGGAGTATCAAGAAAGAGATATGAGATCTCTAGTGAACAATGATTGGAAAGTAAAAGCTATATCTACTAATATACCACAGAGAATTGAGGATGTTACCAATAATCAGAATCATAGACCTCAAATCAAACTCACTCCAGAAGAGCTAGTTGAGAAAAGAAGATTGAAATTGTGTTACAAATGTGATGGTAAATACTATAGAGGTCACACTTGTATCAATAAAGAGCTACAAGTTCTGACATTGGTAGATGGTTTTGAAATGGAAGTGTTAGGAGTATATGGCTATCTTGGAGGCATTAGTGAAAGGGAAGGGACTGCTTGATCATAAGAACTTTTGAGAGAAGGCAAATGATTTATGTCAACAATAACAAGGTATACATCCTTCCTATTTTCCTCAAATTTGTAATCTTTGGTTTCTTTTTGTACCAAAGCTCATATGGGGCAATCTTGTTCCTTTTGCTTAATATTATTTTTTACCTTGCTCCATTTCCTCCACACGCAACTTCGCAAGATATGAATCTTGTTTCGCTTGTTGCTCTTCCTTTTTAGCTTTCTCTAGCTCAAGTTTTAGCTCTTCAATCACACCCCTTGTGCTCTCGAGCTCCATAACCACTTGCTCCTTTGCCTCTTCCGCGACAAAGACTTGTTTCTTGTATTCAGGCATATCCTCTTGTATCTTCTCTAGCTCTTGATCAACCGTCTTACGTCTCTACACACAATAACAAGATGACAAAGTTGAACCACCAAACTCTACAACCTAGTAGAACCGAACCGATTACATGTGGATGAGATATTTAAGTTTGTTTTCTAAAAATTTCCAAGTTCGTTTGTGACCAAATTACTTAGCTCCTACCTGTTAAACCATATATCGTTTACCTGTAATGCTTCCTATTTACCTTATCTTCCCTTGGATCAGATTCAAAGACCTTTAGTTTGGTTTTCTGTAGTTTTGTTTGTATGAAATTATATGTTAAACGTTCTTATGTATGTCTACATCGAAATATTTGACGAGTAAATCGAAATATTTGACGAGTAATATCTAATATATAAAGAGAGTCCAACCATAATTAATATGATACTTTTTGGGAATGAGCTCAATAAGAAAAACCGTGAGTACTAATGAAATAAGCCCAAAACGGACAATATCATATTAATTAGGAGTTGGACATGGACCTCAACAGTTTTCAACATGGTATCAGAACCAGCGTTGTGGTCCTTGGTTTGAGGGGGGAGATTGTTGGGATAACAATCCAAGTCTCACATCGAAATATTAGACGAGTAATGTCTAATATATAAAGAGAGTCCAACCCCAATTAATATGAGACCTTTTGGGAATGAGCCCAATAAAAAAAAACCGTAAGGACTAGAGAAATAAGTTCAAAGCGAACAATATCATATTAATTACGAGTTGAACATGGACCTCAACAGTTACCCAAAGGTGATTGTGAAATATTTTAAAAACGAGTATAAAATAATGAACATACAACTAAAAGAAGTTACAAAACAGAGTAATACAGGGTGATGTTAACTTATTAAGACATGACCATCAAGCAAACGAATCAACATATGGATATTGTCTTTCTTCTTTATTTACTTATCTTCTTTTTTTATTGATTCGAAAGTTTTTTTTGTTTTTCATTGATATCATAAACAATAATACATTTTAAGTTAAACATACAAATAATTCGTAAGACTTATTAGTGTAGTTCATAATTAGTAAGAAGGGCAAGTCTCCATTACTAACAAAATAATATGAAAAACATTATTTGGTCAAAGATACTAACTGGTAAATAAAAATTTCATTTCCGACAAAGTTCTTTCTGTTCCACAAAATTACATAAATAGATTAAAAAAGTTCAATTTCCTATTCTAAAATTACATACAAGAGAAAAATATATTGCATTATATAAGAGTTCGATTAAATTGATATCAAGTATCTAAAATTACACTCGCTTACATAATGAAACAATTAAATTATGAAAATGCCATATCAGGTTAGTTTTAAAAGTTAAGTAAGTTTTTATAGTTTCGTTGATTAATGGGTAAGTATTTTTTATAAACTTTTTTATAAACAATTATTTTTTTTTATAATTGTTGGTCTAATAAAAAAAATCGAGTGGTTTATGCAGACGGAATATACAAGTTGACATGATAATCTCTAATGATCAAAGTGCAATGACGGGATATCATAATCGGTTAGTTTTCACATCCGTATAAATCATACAACTTTTTTTAATAGTCGAACAATCTAGATATCTTTTGGAAAGTTTTGAGTATTACTAAAGTGTTAAAATATTTTTGTTATAATTTTTATCTATGTCGGACTAATAAAAAAAAATCGAATGGTTTATACAGACGGAATATACAAGTTGACATGCTAATCTCTAATGTTCAAAGTGCAATGACAGGATAACATAATCGGTTAGTTTTCACATCTGTATAAATTATACAACTTTTCTTAATAGTCGAACAATCTAGATATCTTTTGGAAAGTTTTGATTATTAATTAAGTGTTAAAATATTTTTGTTATAAATTTTATCTATGTCGGACTAATAAAAAAAATCGAATGGTTTATACAGACGGAATATACAAGTTGACATGCTAATCTCTAATGATCAAAGTGCAATGACGGGATATCAATAATCGGTTAGTTTTCACATCCGTATAAATCATACAACTTTTCTTAATAGTCGAACAATCTAGATATCTTTTGGAAAGTTTTGATTATTACTAAAGTGTTAAAATATTTTTGTTATAAATTGTTTCTATGTCGGAGTAATAAAAAAATTGAATGATTTATACAGACGGTTATACAAGTTGACATGCTAATCTCTAATGATCAAAGTGCAATGACGGGATATCATAATCGGTTAGTTTTTACATCCGTATAAATCATTCAAATTCTATTGACTAATCCGACAATCTAAATATTTTTAAAAAGTTTGGGCCATGACTTAGAAGGAAATTATTTTTAATTTGGTAAAGTTAAATTTGGTAGGGTTTGAATTATATTTTTTTGGGTAAAATGGTACGGTTTTATTTAATAAGCTTAGTTTAATTTTTAAAAGTTTTTCTAACATCTAACATTTTTAATTGTAATTTTGTTGACCAAAATGTAGTTTTCGTGAGTTATAAATAGGAGAAGAAGAGACACTCACCTTGTAGAAAACCATATGAACTGCAAAATGAAAAAAGAAAATTGGTTAATTAATGATTAGTTGTGTTAAGTCACTTATTAATTGATTTAACCATAATTCTCAAAATCTAACCTTGATGATGTCACAAGCAAGAGAGTGTTTGCCTTGAAGATATTCAAAACTTAATCTCAACATCCTTCTCTTTTAATCTGCATCATTTTTTTAAAACATAATGAGACGTTATGTTGGTTTAAAAACCTAAATTTGATTAATTCTTAATAAAAGGTTTTAGCCACTGAATAAGAATTTGCAAAAGGATCATTAAGACTAACACCTCTATGTATACAAAACCAACTTTTATAAATAATATAATCTCCTATGTGATAAACTCTGAATCTGAACAAAAGAGCAGAATATAATGGGAAAAAACACAAAACCCTACATGAAACTAGTTCTTGAAATTCGAATCACATACGATATATCCATTGAAACTAATCGCAAATCCCTAATTTTCAGAAATCGCAATCACTAAACCTAAACATAATATTATTCAATAAAAATTTGAAATCAATAATAAAGTCAAAAGAGGATCAAACATGTGTGCCTATGCGATTATATCACCACACACGAACGGATTTCTCAGATCTCGAATCTCACATACGCAATCGAATCCACCACACACGAAGAATCATCTCCGATCTCGAATCTCTCGAATCCACCACACGGAGGGATCTCCGATCTCGAATCTCACAGACGCGTCAACGATTACGAATCTCCGGTGACTTTATGTCGTCGATCTACCGGAACTGTAACGTTTCTTCCGTCGACGATCTTTTTCTTCTTATTCGTCGTCGATGATCTCTCTTTCGTTGTGAGATAGAGAGAGAAATGTTAGCGTTTTGTTTTATAAAGGAAAATCGAATATCTTTTATGACCGTTTATTTTTCAATTTAATGACCGTTTAAGCGTAATCTCAACAAGTTTAAATGGGCTTTTAAATGGGCTTTTAAATTTGTATATTAAAGCCCAATTAATAATAATAACAAAAGATAGTACACGAACGTCACCGTTTTAAATAAAAACATCTTGAACATTGATTTTTCTGTAATGGTTTGTTCTTATAAATGAAAACGGGTCCATCATTGGTTGTTAAGCCACCCACGTGTCCGGACACTTTTGCCACTATGAGTTTGTGTTTTTCTAGAGAATGTCAAGTCAGCTTCGATCTTTTAATGGACAATTATACCCCTCATCTTGTTTTATTAATTATTGTTGGTAAAATATTTATCCTCTTAAGATATGGTATAAAATGCGTTTGAACAAAAGAAAAGATACGGTCCAAAAAACCCTAGTGACAGGGGAACAATGTCATTGAACATGTGATATCTTATTATTATTATTATTATTATTATTATTATTTTCACAAAATCTCAAATCCATCTCGTGGATCAGCCTGAATTCTATATAGTTTACATCAAATTTAATGTTTTAACACATTTATTCTTTTGTAAAATAGACAAAATGATTCTCGTGAAATTTTAACACTACTCTCAACATTTTAATCGGTCACTACAAAGAACATAGGAATTAGGAATCTTAGTTCTTTTTAAACTATGATATATTACATATTAAACGGACACAATAGGATAAAGCATCTGATTGTGAAACATTTTATTTTTGTAGTAGTATTTAAAAGAATTGTTATAAATGTTAGGAGTTCAAAATGCAAGCCCAAATTTGTCAAACTTGGACTTTAGGAACAAATTGAAAATTTACGTCTTTATCAATAACCCAAAGGTTAAAAACAACCAAACCAAAAACAAACGGCGCAAAATCAAAATAATAAAAACCTTGGGGATGAATATACAAATTTAAATACAAAGAGAAGATGAAACTTGAAAGTCATGTGTTTTCTCTCTTCTTTTCTTCATACACCCATCTCAAGTGTGAACTAGAAAAAAGCTTCAATTTTTCTCCGCTTGACATTTCGGTAAATAAAGAAAGAAATAAAAAAACGTTTTTCATCTGCTTTTTTGTTCCTTGCGTATTCTCAAAGGTTTGAACTTTGAAGAGACCGAAGAGAACCAGCTTGTTTTGCTTTCCTACAAAACAATCTCTTTCTTGTTTTTGGTGAACAAAGGAACCTCCTTTTCGCTTTCTCTCACAAATCGATTTTCAGACTTCGGATTCAAATGGCGTCTGGTTTGTCGGGTCGGGTCAACTCCGGATCCAAGGGTTTCGATTTCGGGTCAGATGATATACTCTGCTCTTACGACGACTACACCAAACAAGACCCATCTAATGGTCTTAATTCCGATCCTGCGACCGCTTCTGTTAACTTCAACAAGGTGAACACAAATTTTCTGTCTTCCCTTTGCTTTTAAGTTTTGCCCGAATACTTGTCTTTTTGTTTTAGGAATCTATGGTTTCGATTAGTATTTGAGCTTATGCAGCTAATTAGCTAGCTTCCTTCCTTTTGATAAGTTATGTTTTGTACTAACTACTAATAGCACTTGGAGCTCTCTTAAGAGAATACCATTCATTTGATTATGATACTGTGCTTGTCTTGTTGCTTACTGTTTCATTTTTTTGCTTTCAGGAGTTTCATAAAACCAGGATGGCGAGATCTTCGGTTTCCGCTACAAGCTTGTATAGTCCACCAGAGGAGTCTTTGAGCCATGATCTTACTGCCACTGTCGAAATAGCTATGAAGAAGTATGCGGATAACATGATGCGTTTTCTCGAAGGAATTAGCTCACGCTTGTCCCAGCTTGAGCTCTATTGCTACAATCTTGATAACACTATTGGAGAGATGAGATTAAATTTGACTCGTGAACACGGAGAGGCTGATTTGAAGCTTAGATCTATGGACAAACACCTTCAAGAGGTGTGTTTGTTATTGCAAGTCCTCATTTTTTTTATTTGTAGTTTGTGAAACTATGATCAACTAATGGAAGTTAAGACCATGTGTATGTTTCTGATGTTAGGTGCATAGGTCGGTCCAGATTCTCCGGGATAAACAAGAGCTATCAGATACTCAGAAAGAGCTAGCCAGGCTTCAACTTGTGCATAAAGATTCATCTTCTTCCTCTCACTCTCAACATGGTGAGGAACGGGTCCGGACTCCTGTTCAAGAGCCTAAGAAGAGTGAGCATACCTTAGATGCACACAACCAGCAGCTTGCACTTGCTTTGCCTCACCAAATAGCCCCACAGCCACCACCACCGGCGCAGCCACAACAACAAAATCATGTAATACAGCCACAACAACCACATTATGTAGTACAGCCACAACCTCAAGCATCACCAGGGCAAGGTCAGTATTACATGCCTCCTGCACCGACGCCTGTTTCTGCCCCACCAACACAACCTCAAGCACCACCAGTGCAGGGTCAGTATTACATGCCCTCACCTCCTGCTCCATCTCACACAAGCTCAGCCCAAACTCAGTCATTCCCACACTACCAGCAAAACTGGACTCCCCAGCCACAAGCCAGACCGCATTCTAGTGGAGCCTACCCTAAATACTCGCCTGCACCACCAAACAACCAATCCACAGTAGAACAATTGCCAAACACCATGCAGATGCAATCACCATATCCTGAACCTCCACAACAGTCCCTGCAAGCTTACAGCTACGGTGTACCACCACCACCACAAGTTCCTCAGCAGCAGACAAAGATGTCTTACAGACACCAGACAAGTGATGGATATCTACCCTCAGGGCCTCCTCCTACTGGCTATGCCAATACAATGTATGAAGGTGGGCGGATGCAATATCCACCACCGCCACCTCATCCGCAACAGCCCCATTACTTGCAAGGTCCACAAGGTGGTGCATATACTCCTAAGCAGCACCAAGAAGGTGGTGGTAACACTGGGACACCACCACCTGTTTTGAGATCAAAATATGGTGAACTGATGGAGAAGCTAGTGAGCATGGGTTTCAGAGTAGACCATGTCGTGGCGGTGATTGAGCGGATGGAGGAGAGTGGCCAACCCATCGAATTCAACACCCTCCTTGACATATTAAGTGTGCAATCTGCAGGAGGACCTCCCAGAGGATGGTGAAGCCACCATGTTAGCCTCTGTTTCTTTCTTTTGTTTCACAACACAACTCTTTGGGCCCTAGTTTTATTGGGCCCAATAGATTTGGTCCCATGTTTATTTTTTATGGGACTAAAATTATGTTTCCTTAAAGCCTATTATTATTATCGCAAGCGCGGAGACGTATGTGTATTTTGAATAAGGTAACAGATATTTAACTAATGCTGAATCGATGAGAAAAATTATGAGTTGAAGTAGGAGTGTGCAGTGTTGTGACGACGAAAAGGGCTGATATCAAATGCTAACAGCTGATGTATTTTATATTTGCTTTCCATCTGTAAGAGACAAGTTTTAAATTGTGATAGTTCCTAATATTGTTGATGAAAATTTAAACCGGTGAACATATAGGTGACAATTTTTTTATTTTTAAAGTTTGAATAATTGTTTGAAAATCTTAAAGTGAAACTTGTTCATAAATATAGACTGAGAAACATATGCACCCTGAAATATAGATTGAGAAACCTATGCACCCTGAAGAGTGAATACATTTTTATTTGTATATGCGAAGAGAAAACAGAAAACAGAGAACAAACTGAATGCCTTAAAGAAAAAAGCGTTGTCTTTAAAAAAACAAAAAGAGACGCAAGAACACAGACTTGACTTTAGGGTGAGTTCAAAATTTTAGTCACCTGAGATATCAAGTTTAATGAAAGGAAGATAAAATTAAACAAAACAAAGTCAAACAACCATTATTAAGATAATAGCACATTCCATGGCAAGGAGGACAAAAAATATCAAAGGAAGATACATTCGTTTAAGTTTGAACTTAGATGAAGAATGATGATAATGATAGTGATAAACAACACACACTTGCTCATCTTTTCTTACTTATTTCAAATATAAAGAATGTTTGAGTTAACACTGAACAACAACTTATTAGAGAAACTAATGGTGCTTATAGAACCAATTAAAGTTTACAAATTTCAAGATTTTACCTCCAAAAAGTTTGGGATTAACAGTGCTGACTTGAGGATGCCCCTAAAAACAGACGCAACATCATCCCACAAAGACAAGTAAACAATCACCTGACTGTTATGCCAATGATTGTCGTCAATTTCAGTAAGACGTAATAATGTGTGATGGACTTAGTTTTCCTTTAAATAATTATCTTGAATTTAGTTATTACTAACTAAAACTAAATATTTGTAACTTTAGTATCAGAATTTGTATATTTACATAATTGCTAATAAGAATTATAAACCATGATAAGTTGAAAAATTACTTAAAAATACTTTTTTGAATTTCATTTCAGTTAAATGTATAAATTTAGAAAAATCCATCATTATTGGAAAAATTAATAAAAAAGAGAGTAAATAATACTTTGACAGAGTTTTGGTTAAGGACCCTTAAGTTGAAGATGATTTGAAGGGTCTCTATAAAAGTTCTTCCCAATTAATAGTATAGATATACACAATTCACTTATATTTATTTTAATTTGTTTTTTTTAAATAGGGAGAATCACAAAACTACACCATTTGAATTACATTTCACAAAACTACACTATTTCAAAAATACTTCACAAAACTACACCTAAACATTCAAAATTAAATCCAAATAAACCTTACCCACACAATCCTACCCCCTTTATACTATACCCTAAACATTAATTAGCGAACCCAAATGAAAAGATTTTAATTTTGGTAATTTTTTAAAGGGTAAATCAAGCTTTTAAAATTTTGAAAGTGTGTAGTTTTGTGAAAAAATTAAATTAAGTGTAGTTTTGTGAATTTCTCTTTTAAATATTGATTGTGACCTTATGAATTGTAAGATGTTTCTGGTTTTCTTGTTTTTTTATTTATACATTTTGTAAGAAAAATCTATATTTATTAGAAAAGCTAATAAAAAAGAGAGTGGAGAATACTTTGACTATACCCTAAACACTAATTAGCGAACCCAAATGAAAAGATTTTAATTTTGGTAATTTTTTAAAGGGTAAATCAAGCTTTTAAAATTTTGAAAGGGTGTAGTATTGTGAAAAAATTAAATTAGGTGTAGTTTTGTGAAGGAGGGGTTGAAAGGGTGTAATTTTGTGAATTTCTCTTTTAAATATTGATTGTGACCATATGAATTGTAAGATGTTTCTGGTTTTCTTGTTTTTTTATTTATACCTTTTGTAAGAAAAATCTATCATTATTAGAAAAGCTAATAAAAAATAGAGTAGAGAATACTTTGACAGAGTTTTGGTCAAGAGCCCTGAAGTTGAAGATGACTTGAATGGTTTTTCTATAAAAGTTCTTCCCAATTAATAATATAAATATACACAATTCACTTATATTTATTTTAATTTGCTTTTTTAAATATTGATTGTGACCATATGAATTGTAAGATGTTTCTAGTTTTCTTGTTTTTTTCTTTATACCGTATGTAAGATGTATTTATGATAATTTTTAATAACTATTTAAAATTGATTTATGTATTTATATATATATAGATATTTTATAAATGTTAAAAATTACATTAAATATTTCTTTTTCGGATTTTATTAATGTTAATGAGTTTTATCAAAAATATTTCAGTGATGTTGTTTATATTTTTTTGGCGTTTTATTTGAATTTTATTAGTATTAAATGATTGTATTAATGTTGTCAAAAAAATAGTTGTGTAAGAAAAATCCATCATTATTAGAAAAGCTAATAAAAAAGAAAGTAGAGAATACTTTGACAGAATTTTGGTCAAGGACCCTGACGTTGAATATGATTTGAAGGATTTCTCTATAAAAGTTCTTCCCAATTAATAGTATAGATATACACAATTCACTTATATTTATTTTCGTTTGTTTTTTAAAATATTGATTGTGATCATATGAATTGTAAGATGTTTCTAGTTTTCTTGTTTTTTTGTTTATATCGTTTGTAAGATTTATTTATTATTAGTTTTAATAGCTATTTAAAATTGATATACGTATATATAAACAAATATTTTATAATATATTTTTTTCGGATTTTATTATTGTGAATGGGTTTTATCAAAAATATTTTAGTAATGTTGTTTATATTTTTGGGATTTTATTTGAATTTTATTAGTATTAAATGGTTGTATTAATGTTTTTGATAAAAAAATAGTTGTATTAAATAATGGGAGAATTACAAAACTACACCATTTGAATTACATTTCACAAAACTACACCATTTCAAAAATACTTCACAAAACTACACCTAAACATTCAAAATTAAATCCAAATAAACCATACCCACACAATCCTACCCCCTTAATACTATACCCTAAACACTAATTAGCGAACCCAAATGAAAATATTTTAATTTTGGTAATTTTTAAAAGGGTAAATCAAGCTTTTAAAATTTTGAAAGGGTGTAAATATGTGAAAACATTAAATTAGGAGTATTTTTGTGAAGTAAGGGTTGAAAGGGTGTAGTTTTATGAATTCCTCTTAAATAATTTATTTTAATTATATTGTTTTAAGGGTGATGATGTGGTTTCTTGTGGTGAGAGAGAAAACTCCCTCATTATATGTATGATTTGTTTTATAAAAAACTAGGAATTTACCCGCGCCAAGCGCGGGATAAAAATTTACGTAATAGAAAAATGTTTATTGGTAAAAACAATGTGTTGTATAAAATGAAATAAAAAGAATTTGTATCTCATGTGATCCGCGGAGTTTAAATTTGAAGTATATATAAAAAATATATTGTATTTTGGTTTTTATAATGTTTTATTTACAAAATTTATTACTATTACTATTTTAATATTTATCATCGAAAAAGATTATCATTGCCATTTCGATGTTGAATATTTACCTTTACGTATAAATTGCTATTTATCATTAAAAAACAATAACTACATAGTGTTTTGAAACTTTGATATGACTCGTTTAACAATGAAAAATATGTCAATCCGGTCTCTATTTGTCATAAAATCGGACTATTAAAACCTCGGATATATAAAATCACTGAATTTTCGAGGGCTCGAGTCAATTTTCTGCTCAAGTTTTATCATTTGACATGCATATTGATGTTTAATACAAAATAATATTGTTATTTATAAATGAACAATATGTTTTATCATTCTTTTGTGCGAGAATATAACATACAAACATTAGGAAAATTATAAAATTGTGTTTTTCATTAGTTTTGTAAATATTTTAAACATATTTTCTAGAAAGGTTTAATCACTCTTTCATGTCTAAACTTATCCGAAAATTATTTGTTCAAAGTTTGGGAACTGGTGGTTCAACCGATGAGTCGGGTAAATTGTGTGTTCAAGTTTTTTCATTTGACATGAATTTTGGTGTTAAATACAATTTTACAAAATAATATTGTTATTTGTAAATGAACAATATGTTTTATTATTATTTTGAACTCAATGTAATTGAATATAATATATAAATATTAACAGATCTATTAGAAATTATAAAATTATATTTCTTATGAATTTTTTAATATTATATTTTATGGGGTTTTCAACATTTTTAATATTATCCATTTATTATGTCAATCTAAGTCATTTTGTGTTAAATTTGGGTTTTTTATTTAAGGCTTTTGTTTTGGGCTTTTATGATTTTTTAATAATGTGGGACCAGAAATGTTCAGGTGATGACACGTGTAATTTTAGAATGATTTTCTCTCTCCGTCTTCCGTATTAATAATATAAGATACCCTTTGGTCTCTTACTTCACAAAACTTTATCTAGTTCAATATTTTTTATATTTACATTTTTAAAAAAAAATTAAAAAGTTAATTTACCTTTTTAAAAAATTAACAAAATTAAAAATTTTCATTTGGATTCGCTAATTAGCGTTTATGGTATACTATTAAAAAGGTAAAATTGTGTGAATAAAATTTATTTGAATTTAATTTTTAATGTTTAGGTGAAATTTTGAAAATTGACTTTGAAATAGTGTAATTTTGTAAAACACAATTCAAATGGTGTAGTTTTATAATTCTTCATTTGTTTAAAGTTATATGATCATGTTTTTAAGTTATGGTTCATTGTAATGTTATCATAACCATGAGTTTCTATTTTTTTGCTATTTAAATTATTTAGTTTGATTTTTTAGATTTCTTAAACCTATAAAAAAATACATAAATGATTAGTGATAATTACATATTTTTATCTTTTGAACAATTTTGTGTTTTTAATTAATAGTCTTTTAAACTGTTCAATTAATATATTTTAAAATTTACAATTCACTAATATCTACACATAATTTAAAAATATATTAGTAAAAATCAAAAAAAAATTAAATTATTTTTTTTTGAACATCAAACAAAAACAAACGAAAAAAGTATTTTCTGCGTTTTCTTTTTAATTTATTAGAAAGGGAAAGGGATTACTTCATACTAAAAATGGTCTAAGAAGTATAGTAATGGAATGTCAAAATTAACATATTTTTCAATTTGTTGTATGTGGTTTTCCGAAACAATATGACTTTGGACAAATATTTTATCATGTTCCATTTAAATAATTTTTGAATAAATACTTTAATTTTTAACATCACTGTTAAATAACGAATCCAAATACATTAATTGAGTATCAGTGTCACAAACCAGAAGTTAACATAAAATAACAAATTCAGTTCGTAGTTAATTAATGTCGAACTTGTGTCACTATTATGTTGTGTAAGTGTAACCATGTCTTCGGCTTTAAATAAGATATTAGATTCTTGCGGTGCCTCCGCATGGGAATAATATTTACAAAATATTAATTTGATATAATTTTAAATTATTTTTTTGTTGGTGTATGTTGAATAATTTTTTTTTGTTGGTGTATGTACGTTCTAGTATTAAAAATATTTTTGTATATATCATAAATTATGTATGATATATTTTGACCCGTCGCAAAATTGTGCATGACGTCGCGCAAAGGTATCTAAAAGTACTAAAAAAATTTTTTTTAAAGATTTTCGGATGATTTTGGTTCTTTATTTACATCATCGATTTGAATTTTCAAAAAAATACTTTTAAATAATGAAATATTGTTAAATACTTTTAAATACTTTGAAATAATAAAAATATATTATTAATATTGTACGATGAATAAAATTTAAATATTATAATATTTTATATTTTCATTATGTTACTTATTTATTTTTATTTTAGTTTTAATTGTAATCTTATTAGTTAGGAATATTATATATATTTTTGTTTCGTTTTTTTAATCCTATTATCTTTTAATCCTATTAAATAGGTTTTTTTAATCAAAAATTACATTATACTAAAATTTAGACAATGTCATTGTAATCAAAAGAAAATTTTAAGGGTTTCTCAAAATTTGTAAATAGATTTTTGGAGATATGTGAGTTTTATTTTTAATATATGTATTAATATAATTATATAATGATAACAATGTTGTATGTATTTTTGATTTTAGAGATTTTGAGGAATTCTCAAAACTACACCCTTTCATCCCTTCTTTTGCAAAACTCTATCTAATTCAATTTTTTCACACATTTACACCATTTTTTAAATTTTAAAAGTTTGATTTACCCTATAAAAAATTACTAAAATTAAAATATTTTTATTTGGGTTCGCTAATTAGTGTTTAGGTAGTATTAAGGGGTTAGGATTATGTGGATAGGATTTTTTTGGATTTAATTTTTAATGTTTAACCGTAGTTTTGTGAAATATAATTCAAATGTTGTAGTTTTGTAATTCTCTCATTTATTTTTAATAATTTATCTCCCATACATATCCTAGTTCGATTTTTCTTCTTCTATTTTTTTGTCAATCCTAGGGCGGTTCAAAACTATTTAATTAAGATTTGTTCAGATTGTTTTTAGATTGTTTTCAGAGGAATTCACGAAACTACACCCTTTCAACCTTTCCTTCATAAAAGTACACCTAATTTATTTTTTTTCACATATTTACACCTTTTCAAAATTTTAAAAGCTTGATTTACCCTTTTAAAAATTACCAAAATTAATTTTTTTTTATTTGGGTTCGCTAATTAGTGTTTAAGGTATAGTATTAAGGGGTAAGAGCATTAATATAGGCTAGATGCTAAAAAACCTCTTAGAATTCATCTTTTCTTCTTTATTTCAATTAAAAAAAAACATAAAATCAACCAATAGCGGGTCGCCACATGGCAGTGGGACCCGCGATTATTTCAAGAGGTGGCTCTTATAATAGAATTATTAGATGTGGTTTTTATATTAATATGTGGACCCCACTACTTAGAGGTGGGTTAAGAGCCATTGATATTAATAGTCTAAGATTGTGTGAGTAAGGTTTATTTGGATTTAATTTTGAGTGTATGGTGTAGTTTTGTGAAATATTTTTGAAATGATGTAGTTTTTTTGAAAAGTAATTCAAATGGTGTAGTTTTGTAATTATCCTTTGTTTTTATTATGTATCCATCTAATTTAATATTTTTGATGGTTTTTATTATGTACTAGATGAAATCCCGCGTAATACGTGGACAAATTACATAAAAACATTTTATAATTATATATTAATATTGTTAGAAAATTTGTATAGTTATAGTTAGATATAAACGGAAACTAAATATTGCATAGTTATAATATTATACCCGTTATTTTATTAATAAATAAATATAAAAGACACATAACAATATATAGTAATAGTAAATAAGTGATTTTTATTTTTTTCATCTATTAAGAAATAAAAAATAACACATTTTTTATATTATTACATTACTTTTGTTATTTACATGAAAAACATTTATTTTAAATTAATAATTAGATAGTGGATCCATGATGATAACAAATAAGTTATCATAAAGGTTGTCTTTATTTTCTCAAGTAATTTTACGTTTTTATTTTTTCTTATTTCTATTTTTTATTGATTATTTCTTAAAATATTCTTAAATTTTTCTTTTTCTATGTTATTTTTCTAATTTTTGGTTATTTTATTTTTCTATATTTCGGATTAATTTATTTTATTTCTAATTATTTGATAATTAATGTTAATTCTTTTAATTTATAAGTGTTTAATTTATAGATTTTTCATTTTAATGTGTTTTCATTCTTCTTTTTTCCTATTTTTTAAGAAGATTTCTTATTTCAATAATGACAAATGTCACAATTTAAATTAATTGTGACACGTGTCACGATCTGGTGAGTTATAATTTGCCTACGTGTCGAGCTCACATACTCACGTTAAACGCGCTCACTTTTATATAGTTGATTTAGTGTGAAGTAAGATTGTTGGCTTTTATAAACTATGAAATTTATCTTTAATAATAGTAAAGAGAACAAAGAGGAGAGCACAATGAAATTTAGTGATTCTAGATATGTATATATAGATGTAATTAACACTTTTCGTTTGGTTACTTTTTTCCTTTTTTTTGTTTTTCCTTCATCTCTTTTTCTTATTTTTTGTTTTGCATTTTTTTCCTAAACGTTACATTTTTCTTCTTTTAAAATTATTAACATTTTTCCTAAAACTATTAACATTATTAACATTTTTTCCTAAATATTATTAACATTATTAAGATTTTTCCTAAACATTATTAACATTTTTCCTGAAAATTATTAAAACATTATTAACATTTTTCCTAAAACTTTTAACATTATTAACATCTTTTCCTAAACATTACTAACATTTTTCTAAACATTATTAACATTTTTCCTAAAAATTATTAATATTTTTCTTCTTTTTTCCTAAACATATTAACATGTTTCCTTTCTTTTTTTCTTCTTTTAAAATTATTTTTTCTTAAACATTATTCTAACAACATTGAGTGTTTAATTTATAAGATTTTCATTTTTAAGGTGGTTTCATTCTTCTTTAAACTATTAATATTATTAACATTTTTTCCTAAACATTATTAACATTATTAACATTTTTTCCTAAACATTATTAACATTTTTTCTAAACATTATTAACATTTTTCCTAAAAATTATTAACATTTTTCTTCTTTTTTCCTAAACATATTAACATTTTTCCTTTCTTTTTTTTTCTTCTTTCAAAATTATTTTTTCTTAAATATTATTCTAACAACATTGAATGTTTAATTTATAAGATTTCCATTTTTTTAAGGTGTTTTCATTTTTCATTTTTTTGCTATTTTTTAAGAAGATTACTTATTTTAATAATGACAAATATCGCGATCTAAATTAATTGTGACACGTGTCACGATCTGGTGAGTTATAATTAAACACGCTCACTTTTATATAATAAGATATCTGAATGGCAAGCTTCTAAAATCTAAATTTAAATGGAAAACTATTACAGATTTATTTATTACTTATTTTTGTATAACAAATATGGAATCTAGGAAAAGAAATCACTACACTATAAGAAAAAGTTTTATAAATTAGAAACAGCCATTAATATGACGCCACGTGAGTACCATAAACGGAAATAAATCGAAAAAAGTGTTGAAGAAAAACCAAATAAATTGGAGAGAACAAAAATGCGCGGAAACAAAAATGAAGAGGCGCCAAGTTTTTTAACACCAAAGCGACGCGGCAGAGTCTCGCGCCTAATAAACCATACCCGCCAAAAAATCTCCGTCGTATTATATAAACAACCCTAAATCTCCGATCTCAAATCACAAATCACACATCTCCTCCATTTCAATCTCTCTTTCTCTCTCGTTTATCAAACAAAATCACAAAACGACGATGACGACGACGCCGGTGAAGAAAAACTGCGCAATTAGACCGGTGGAGTTTTACGGCAACGCGCTTCCACGGCCACGTTTCTTCGAGAATCCACAGTTCAACACCGTCCGCGTAGATCCGCCTCTCTCTGTGTTAGATCCGCTTCTCTCTTGGGCTAGAGACGCACACTGGTCCATGGGTGGTTTAAACTTCACTCGTCTCCGTCTCCAAGGGAGAATCGAAGGCAATGTCAACAAACTCCGTGCTCAGCTCGAGAAATCTAGCCCCGTGAAACTCGAATCTGAGATTTCCGATGATAAGAAGGAGAAGAAGAAGAAGAAGAAGAGATCTGGATTCGATTCGCCTCCTCCTGCACCGATCGCTGTGAAACGGAGAAGGTACTTAGCTTTGAACGATGATGACGAGGAAGAGATTGGATCTGATGATGATGAAGGTATGGTTAGAATCAGGAGAAAACTCGCTGATGATTTCGATAGAGTCGCTGGAGAAGATAACAACACCAAAATCGTTAAAGCCGTTAAGAAGTCTATTGAATCTGAATCGATGGAGAAGATAGTGAAGGAGAAGAAGATCCAAGAGACAAGTTCAACGAGGACATCTCCAAGATTGGCTAAGCTTAGATCTACTTAGTTTTTAACAAGCTTCTTCTTTTATCTCTTTCTCTCTATAGGGTTTAGATGTAATAGTATAGTTCATGACTATGCAGCTTAGTTTCTGGGTTTCTCTTAAAGAATTTGGGAGATTATGTGCTTATAAATATGAATTTTTTCATGCTTTCTCAATATAAAGTTGGTTCTTTTATAGATTAATTGATCAAAAATTGAAACTTTATTTCACTGTGTGCAAAAAAGGAACCAAGTTTACAGTATGATTCACACTCGATGTCTGTGTGAACAAAGCTGTCTCAAATTCTTTTCATTAAGACGTCCTGTGGCACGACCCAATCTACAAGACTGTTCGATCATCAATCTATACAATGAGTCTTGTTCGTGTGGAACGATCCCAAAGTCGTCGTTGAATTCCTCCATGCCTTCCATGAACAGCTGCCACACCAGTGTCCCTGCTCCTGCCTTCTTCCTTTTCGCTGATTTGTAGACCACGTCGAAGATGATTCTGTATAGCCGGTCTCTCTGTGACGGCTCGTAGTCTTTGTTCAGGTTCGAGAGACCAAACTCTGTGAAGAGAATGGGTTTCTTGAGTTCCTTTGCACCGTCTTCGATGTGAGATTGCATCCATTTCACTACAAACGGTAGCTTCTCTTCAAAGCTCTGATTGTGAAACCTGATTTCATATATATAAAGCAAATTAGCTTAACAAGTTTCAATCTTTCAAGAGCTCATGAGTCTATGTTGGCTTTACCAGTGATCAGGGTAGATATGAACAGACGCGAAATCGATGTTTGAGGAATTAGAGTTCATAACAAAGTCTGATCCGAGTTCAGAAGCCCACCGTTCAGGATTAACCGTGAGCCGTTTCGGGTTCTTGGGACCATAGAAGCCTTCAAGGCCTACGGTGAGTAGATGCTTGTCATCAATTGATTTAATGAAACCCGTCATTTCTTCTATCCAGTCCTATGATCCCGAAAAGCAAACACATTAACACTCTTCTATGAATAAGAAACAAGATTCAATATGATAAGTTTATATGTAGGACTAACTTGTAAGGTGTCACCAGAGACATCAGTAGTGCATCGAGGCTCGTTTATCAACTCCCAAGCGAAAATCGTAGGGTCGTTTCTATACTCTATCCCGGTCACTGAGTTCTTGCGGGTAAGCAGAACCTGCGGTTTTAAGAAACAAAACTCAAATCAGTGATCTACCATATTTGGTAATGGCAAGAGAAGTGGACAGACAAGACCCATTTACCGTGAGATAGTTCTTGAAGTATTTGCGAATCGACGGGTCGAAGAAGAAGGAATCATTGGAAGAGCTGAGACCAACACCTTCTTGCCATGCCCACTTCACATACTGTTCTTTCCCTCCATAAGCTTGCAAGTTGTTCACTAAGCTAAGTAGCAATCTAACATCATGCTTTCTCGCCTCCGCAATCACATGATCCAATGCCTAAACTCAACATTACACAAACTCCATATAAAAGTGAATCACTTGTTTACACAATCTTGTGAAAACAGACTCAATGTACCTTGAAGACACGCTCATCGAATCTTCCAGGAGAGATCTGAAGAGCGTTGTAGCCACCGTCATTGAAAGCCCATGTTCTACAGACAGTAAGACCCATTTTGGATCCTGTCTCAAGCATCTCACTCACAAGATAACGACTGTGTTCATTAACCGCATGGTCCATGAACCAATACGAGTTCCACCCATTTACATAGAAAGCCTTGTCATCAACGACGAACTGTGTCCCGTTCCTTTCCGCAAACCCTAGCTCGAATCTCCCTTTGTGGTTAAGCCACAGATCTCGAAACGAGAAATAGATGAAAACCGCGCAAATCAAGAACCCTAGGATTGGTAAGAACGGCCCGTTCCTTGTGGTAGCCATAGAACAGAGATGGAGAAACACAGAGCTTTGTCGGTAAGCAAACCCAGAAGATAAAGTTTTGTCCTTTTTTCTTTAAATGTCTGTGAAATCAACACTTTTTTTTATGAAAACCCAGATTGAAAAATCATCACTTTGTTCCCAAAAATAACATGATTTGAAAAGAGGCTACAATGGACGCTTTAGGCGAAACAGAGAGATTACAAATTAGCAGAGAAATGTGAAGGTTTGATTGAATAATTGAATACGCACAAAATCAGATCTATGTGTCTTTTTGTATTTTATATTATATTAGTATCTCTGTACACTAAATATATAATATGATATTTAGATTGTTGATGAATATTAAATTAAATGGTTAAAGAGGAAAACACAGAACTTGACCCGGAAAAGGAAGAAAAAAGCAAATAAATTAATCTGACATTGAGATATGAAATTAAATTAAGAAAAAGAATAGTATATTGCTGAAAACTTTTAAATGAGGGTATTTAAAATTTAATTTGAAGTATAAAGCATAAAGTTAAAAAAAGAAAAAAACAAGGCATTGAAAAAAAAACAAGCCACATGCGTTGGAGTGTCATCAATTCAAGATATTTAGAAATGTTCATTGTTCAATTATGTGATAAAGAAACTATATAAATCGTGAAATCCACAACCAATATTTACCTTTAGACCACCGTTATTGGTGATGCTTATCAAAAAACTAGAGGTGCTTACCTTTAAAATAAATTAAATTTAATGGGTTTTAACTAAGAGTCGATGCTTAACAAGGCAACTTTGTTTATGGTAAGCATCAGACACGTGTCGGATACAGAAAAAAAGTGTTGGTTTAATTTTTTTTTTTCATTTAGTTGGAAAAATACAAAGTATATAGGGTTTGTTGAAATTTGGATTTGAGGTTTTTTCGATTCGATTGCAAAAGTGGTCTAGGTTAATCGATTTGAAGTTAGTATAAAGGTAAAAATGGTTGGTTTCAAATTGTTGTTGAGGTTAATTTACTCAAATTTACTCATAGTTGGATTGTTCTTGAGGCTTAATTGTGAATCGTTTTTGTGATCAATAGTTGTTTATGTTTTTTCAGGAAAATAGTAGCACAAAAATAGCTAAATAGTAGTAAAATAGTTCATATTTTTTTGTCACAATAGTTCATATGTTTATTTGTCTTGTATATTTTCATTTTGTAATAATAAATATGTTTCCATAAAGTTTTTCAAATTTAATTTTTTAATATTAAACTTTATTTTTAAGAATCTCTAACTAAGCAACACCAATAATTGCCTTAAAAACTACTAAAGAACTACAGTTTCTTAGAGCAAAAATTAATTACAACAAATTAAAAAAAAATTACTAAGCAACTAACTTAAGAAACACGTTTCTTGTCACGTTTGAAATTAGTTCTTTTCCAATATTAATTCCTTTTTTCTTAAACCCTTAAAAAATACCAATCCACTAGAAAAAATACAACAAATATTCAACTCCCAAAAACATAGAAAATAATTAAAAGAGAGACTCAAGGAAGAAGAGACCTTATATTGATCAAGAGCAGTAGCCTAGACGGCTAGACACTACGTCCGTATCGGCGTCTGCTTACCATACCATATACTACTTATTAATAGTTTAGCAATCTAATATATTAATTAAGATAAAGTATATAATGAACTTGTTGATAATAGTCGTCTCAGGACTTTGTAATTTTCTAATGTTTTGTTGACTATTTAAAACGTAAAATATAAAAGATCTTCAGGTGAGAATCTGTGGTCCATTTTTTCAACCATTACATTAAGTAAAAATGCTTGTTAGGGTGATCGATAAACTATCGTAATATTCAAATAATGGAGTAATGAAAAGTTGTTGAGCAGGAAATAAATAAAAGACAAAGAGTAAAATGTTTAATTGTTGTCGGTGACTTTCTTTCTCCTATTTTCTTTTTCCTTTTTGTTTAATGTTCTTTCTCCTTTTGAACACCTTAAGTATCATTGATAACTCCAAGTGGTAGGAGTGCAAAGTTTGTTAAGAAAAATTAATGTTTAAGCATATACATCTTTTTTTGTCAAATATGCATAATATTCACTTAGTAAATTATCTTATATAAACTATGCTCTGAGTGGGATTGATCACCTTCTTACACTCATTATCAAATGGTACATATGATGAAGAATGTGTGTAAGGATTTATCAGCTATCAAGCTTTTACTTGAACAACATTGATTTAATCAATACCTAATCACATGCAATTCCTCTTTCAACACACAAACTATTATCTCTTTTTTTTTATCTTCACAACCTTTCTACTTATGTACTTTTAGGCTAATATCATTTTTCAGTTAACAAGGCAGAAAAAAATTAATTTTTATTTTATTTGATTTTTATATATACTTTATGTTTACGTTTACATTGTTGCACCAGTGGTCTAGTGGTAGAATAGTACCCTGCCACGGTACAGACCCGGGTTCGATTCCCGGCTGGTGCATTAACGTTTTTACCTTTTTTTTCCTTTTCCAAACACCTAGAAAGTGGAAATGCTGCAAGTAGGAAGTCTTAGAAAGATATATAATTTTATGGCCATCTCTGAAAACCTTTAAGTAAGGTTATGTGAAGAGATTATTATCATGTAGGCAACTTAATTAATTAGTTCATAGCAATCTTGTTACATTAAATTCTTTAATAGCCTCTGCTTGTTTTCCAAAATGTCAAATGAAATAGATGCATCACTAAGTGGTTATATAAAATATAAAAAAAAACCATTACAAATTAACTAGCGAATCGGTAACAATGTGTAATGACATTACAACCTCGTTTGTATGGATTAGCTCTTTTGCCCTTTCCACAACCGTAGTATGATCGTCCACGTCGTTTACACGGCACATTGTTCTTCTTCAACGCATTGTAGCTAATATATCTTCCTGCTTTTAGAATCCTACGGCTCAAAACATTTTCTGTCGTTATTGTTCTCGACGTCTCGTTTTTTCCAAGGACGATGCATGTCCCGGTCCATTTGTCGCAGTTCGCTTTATTAGTACTTACTAGCACCGGTGTTGTAGCCATGGGGATGATCACAAAGATAATTATCAAGAGCTTAATGTAATTAATCATCACTAGTCAGAAGATAGTGTTGGAGAAAGTAAATGATTGTTACTGATTTTGGGGTTTTATAAATGGGATTTGACTAGTATAACACATTTGTAGTTTTGCCCGGTTCTTACTCTATATTTTGTTGAATGATTAGCGAACAATTATCTTATTAGCTTATCTATTAATTTTGTCTGTTTTTTTAGTAAATAAAATTTGGTCATATTTCAATTTCCCACTAAAAGTAGTTTTCACAATTAATTAAACAAATTAACATTACATGTGAAGAAGGCACGCGCGCATTACCATAAACATAATTAAACACATTCAATATTTGATTACAAAAATTATAGATAAATACTTTGATTAGTTATAATTAAGGACAAAATAGGAAACATGAAAACATAAAAAACGGTTACATAATTCAAATATACTAAACACTCATATTAATATCAATTCAACCTTAGAGAAAGTAATTTAATACCCTCAAAAACTAAACCATATATCTCATAACAACAAGAAAAACCAAGCCTAGTGAAACTAAACCCGGACCAACCAAACCAGCAGAATTGTGAGCCAAAGCTGGCCCTGGAGCCGGTCCACGACCTTCTGCATCAGAAAGAACCACTCCAGGAGAAGGCACGGGAGAAGACAAAGCCCGGTGAACCGGATACATAGCCGGTGATGGTGAAGGAGATTGCTGACGTGGACTACGGCTATGATGAACGGTGGACATAACCTTAAGAGCTAGTTTCTCACCTTTAAGACAATTCTCCGAGTTTCCGCTAACGAAAAAGAAATGTCCTGAGCGGCTAAGTAGAAAGAGAGAGTCTCCATCTGAAAGAGAAGTTATTGGATGTGTCGTGTTGCATGTTTTGTACTCTTCTTCATTCACTTCCAATACCGAATCTTTACCCTTCACGTACTTAAAATCTTGCAAAATAACAACAAAATTTGATATACATATATTATCATGACATTATAACATATATAATGCGAGTGTATATATAAGAGAAGCTAGAGAGAGACATACAAAGAGTGTCGTTGACTTGGAACCGGTTTCGATGAGACCAATGTGAATAATCCTCGGAAGGTGTAAGGACCCAACCATTTCTCCCACCGACTAAAAACTTGTAACCATACGTAAACTCTATTGTAACCACCAAGCTAATAAACATCATAACCATCAAGTAAAGATCAAACCTTTTGATCAAACCCATCTTAAGAACTTAATAACTAATTAGCTTAAAGTTAATTACTCTCTTTGTGTTTTTGTGTGTGTGTGTTTTGTAAGCTCCAGGGGAGTGCTTGTATGCGTATTTATGGTGAGGTCGATGATATAGCCGTTAGATTAAGCTTTTTTGGATGCATTGATTCGCTATAGAATATGCAAATTTTAATTAGAAGCGTTTCTGTTTTGCTTCTCTTCTTTTTTTTACACGTTGCAACATGCAGTGGACTTACGGTTATCTTCTTCTTTTTTATACATTTTTTTATTTACTAGAGCCAACAAATACTTTAATTATTTTAAGCAGATCTTACTAATATTTATCAGCAATTTATTGTAATACTTAAATCAATGTAAAACTAAAATAAATCATTGACAAAAATAAAAAGTAAAAGAAATCGATTATTATGAACAGACAGTAAAGTTTGTGGGCTTACTTGTTCAAAATAAAAATTTGTGGGCTTTTTCAAATTTATTATGTATCCAGAAAGGCTTTTAAGTTTTAACATTTTCTCCTTCTTTTCAATAAGTGGTTATACTTTCTTAATTCCTACAATGGGCGGCGCTCGAACATGAAGCGACGAGGGTTTGTGTTTGTTTTCGATCCATGATTTGCTCTAAAGTTTCTTCCTTTATTGATCCCCAGAAAACGAATCTGTTATTTAATTTGTAAAATTTTGATATACCTATCTGATTTTTTTATGAGTAGATTAGGGTTAGGGTTTATGTTGATTGACCAAGCTAAATATTTTCTAAAACTATATGGGTTTAGCTCGATTTAGCTGATCACTATTTAACCTTTGTGTTGTCTGTAAATACCCTTCTCATGTGTTTGTTGTATATGTCTTTGTCTACTAGTCTGGCCTTTGAGAGAACCATTGTTCTATTTGAGTGCTTTTGTCAAACATATCTCTGTGTTCCTGTTTTGTCTGAAATCATCGTGGGATGTCTCACAAACTCAAGAAATTTGTCTTTGAAACATGTGGGGTCTAGTTCTTCGATGTCATGTACTTGGAGAGATGTACAAGTTTATTAGGTGAAACTTAAAAGCAGAGCAATTTAAGAATCTGTGACAACATATAGACACAGTTGGATAGACATGGTGTTATTGAAATGTACAATTGTGATTTAGTAAAGCCTCATGCGTCTGCTGGAGCAGGAGCTATGGAAGATCCTGCGGTAGATGGAGAAGCCGCGGCTGAGCATTCGTTGTTATAACAGTCTATAGGGTTGTCTATTACTGGTTTACAGACTTTTTTACTTCGCTGAAGCGGTTTGTCAGGCAGGCAGTTATTGCTATCGTCGAAGACTATTCCTTTGGAAGTCAGGTTCTTACAGATACCTTCTTCTTCATCGAAATAGTTGTCAGATATCGTAAGGTTAAGCAGGCTGGGCAGTACGCAGATTCCAAGAGGAAGAGTGCCGGCGAACATGTTGTGTTCAAGATTCAGCTGCTCAAGACGGCCTAACCCTGCGAGACTGTAAGGTACAGGACCGACTAAACTGTTTTCGCTCATGTCAAGGACTCTTAACTTGTATAGATACCCAACTTCTGGAGGTAGACAGCCGGATAAGCTTGAGTTGATTAAGAGAAGCTCTTCCAAAGTATCTGCGAAGCGAGCAATGTTCGGAGGCAGACAACCGCTGAAATCATTGTTGGCAAAGACCACAACAGAGGCGGTTGTTCCATTGAAGTTCCGAGGTATAAGGCTTGTTAGCCGGTTGTTGTTGACGAAAATGGCGTCGAGAGGATTGCTAAATAGTTTCGGAGGCAAAGGGCCTTCGAACTCATTGTAACGAAGATCAAGGTACTTTAGAGAAGGGAGAGTTAAGACAACATCGGGAAAAGGACCTACAAAGCGGTTGTTGCTAAGGTCGAGCTCGTGGAGTAACGATAGATTGGCCAAAGAACGAGGAAGGATACCGCAGAAACGGTTGCTATTGAGATGGATGAGAGCAAGGTGAGAGAGAAGACCAATGGGTTCAGGGAGGAAACCAGCTACGTCTCCGTGATTAAGATCGATTCCTGCAACAACTAAAGTGTTTGCATCAGAAGGAGATGGTGCACAGAAGATGCCTGTGTAGCTGCATACCGAAGGACCGATCCAGTCTGCAGTTATGTTCTTTGGATCAGAGTATATAACTTTCTTCCATGCTTTAAGGGCACGGTACGCTTGTTGAAGATGGTGGTTAGGATTTGTGCGGTGGTGAGAGCTATGCTTTGCGGTTGATACTAAAGAGACGTGAACAAGAAGAAGTGAGATAAGGGCATTGAATGTTATAGAGAAAGCCATTGAAAGGCAAGTTATGGATCCTCTGTTTTTGGAGTGTTAAGGTTTATATAGACCTTACTTTATAAGTTTTGGTCTTTCGAGCAAAGGATTACAGGGGTTGAATTCAATGGTGTGGCATAAGATGAAAGAAAAGGACTAAACTCCTTACTTGTAGCTGTCTGGAGTGGTTTGAAGTGGGATCTGAGAGTGAAACTTGAAGACCAAATCCTAGGGTTGGATTTTAGATCACCCACTTGCTTAAAACCCAAGGAAACTCAATCTTCTGATGAATTATACAAACTTTAGTTGCATAACTTTTTTACATTTAAAAGTTCTTTTGGAACCCCTCTTAGTGTTTTTAGTTTGTTTCAAAATGTAGGATGTTCTCACATTTCTATGCATATATTTAATTTTATGGACGGCCATGCATGGACGTGTTTTCGAGATTTTCATGTTACTATTAACATTTTGCTAAAGAAAAACCTATGAGGATTGCTAAATATGTCATTGTGTTTTGCTTTTTCATAACTATTAATAACCCTAATTTTTGCCTTTAATTCTTTTTTTTTTCGTTTTATACGACAACTTACCTACCACCACTTCTCACCCACGTTTCCACTATATCCGGTTTCATTAAATTAAGTATTATTAACAACAACAACAACAAAAATTGTTACAGAAGTATTATTTTTTTTGATAAAGTTTAAAGAAGTATTATTAACAAATTGATCCTTATTTAGTTCAAATTGACAAAGCTTGACCCGACGATAAACCAAAGATCCACATGATCAAATACGTTCAAAAAAGCACATTACATCAAAAAATGTTAATTTATCAAGAACATGTGAATATTAAAGGAAGGCTTCGTTATACGAAGCACTAATTAATCGATTCTTATCTTCACTATAAACCTTTATTAGACAGATCACTAAAACTGAACAAGATCTTTGGGAATTGGGATGATAATTTTTGAGCTATGTGATATCGATAAATCAGTGATATATTTTTTGGATATGTTACATTATCACTATAAGATACTTAGTTTTGCTATATTTTAAATATACATGAAAATATATTTTGTTTTGCTATATTTTAAATGATAATGATTCATTAAATTACAATCCACTCGCAAATTGTGTTTTAGTCTGCCTTAAGAATCTATGCATAGCTCTTAGTGGACCTTTTTATTTTAAAAACAAAGACAACTCTGATTTACAAGGCATCTCACTTTTTTGATTAACTTACTTATGTAATAAATATTTCTTTTGAAATAATGTCATGACAAAACTTTGAGCTGGATTCTTTTTTAATAATATCCTCGTCCGGTTTCTTAACATTAAACCTAAAAAAGAGAATCGCACTAGACATATAATTGTTTGTTTGATTAGGTAAATAACACTTTTGCGGTGTTAATTTGTTTATAAAAAGGATGCAGTCATCACAAAATTGTTAGTAAATGTGTATTAGTTTTTATCCATGGTTTTTCAAATAACGTGGTATCATAAAAAATGGTGTCATTAGTTAACAAACTATCGAATTTACCACCAAGAAAAAATTCTGTTTAAATTTTGAATTTCATGTGATTTGTATATAACACGCGCCAAAGCAACATTTACATATTACATTTTGCAATCGACTCATTTTTAGGTTTTCTATTGGTTAGAAAAATTAATTTATTTAGTGAATTAAATTTTTAGAAAAGATAATAATCGAATAATGTGTAGCACCCCTGCAAATTATCCATACCGATGGACATGCTCTTTATCACCTATCACTTTTACCTGTCGTCCACTAAAAATACACTAGATATTGTCCACCTCTAATTCTTGTTCATAAAACTGATTTATTATTATACTTTATTTTCCCATCAAAATTACATATAGGGAACATATAAACTCAATAAAATATTATAAACTTTGCTATATAAATATGTACCATAAGCATTGAACTTTAGTAACACTATACCATAAACACCTTAAACTTTGTTCAAGAAATCGGACTAGCTAGGAATAATGAGCCAACGCATGAACTTGTTCCTTCCCTCATTTAAAACGGACCAAGATAAAGAAGATGAACTCAACACTGAAACGCAAACGCCACCAATCGATGATGGCGTTTGGCGATTCAAAGGCAACAAGGCGGTCAAGGAAGCGTCTAGTGTCTCTATGAGAGGTATGCTTGGTAGGTTATTCGACAACTGCAGAGTTGAAGTTAAAAAGACCATTTTGCCCATGGGTCATGGTGACCCTTCTATCTATCCTTGCTTTCATACGTCCCATGAGGCCGAGGATGCGGTGGTCGAGTCCTTACGGTCTGGTGCTGCCAACTCATACGCCCCCGGAGTCGGTATTTTACCGGCTAGGAGGTACTTATTTAGATATACTAATTAGTAATTAATGTTCTCTTTGACCAAAACATTACAAATTATTTTTTTAGGTTCTCTGTATATGCCTCGGTTTAAAAGTAGGTGCACGCTTTAAAGAATCTTTGTGTCTTGTGTTTGCGCACGGTTTCCTACACAAAATAATGTTACCGATATTTTTTAGGCTCTATTATAAAACTTGAAACTCTTCAAATTAAGTTGGACTTTAATTTTGTTTCAATATAGACTATTAGTTTATTGACTTTAATTGAGAGTAGTATTTATCTTGTCTTGGGGAGTACTAGTTATCACTTAAGTTGTGTGTTACAACAAACACAACATGTGCAAAGAGAAATCATTTATATCAAATAACGCAAGTATAAACCGAAAAGTGAAAGTTGAAAAGAGAAAATATAAAATAAGCATGAGTTGAAATGTTATTTGCTACTAGGGGACTAATGTTTATTCCCATGTTTATATACTTTAGGTTATAAAATAAGGATAGTGTATTTGTTACGAGTAGGATATAAAAACAAGATCAATGAATAAGAGAAATCACAGATCTTACTGATAGAAAATAAACGTCAAATACAACAAGAGAATTATGAGTCTCTTCCCCCACCTTTTTGATCATTTCTCAAGATACCTTAAACATACAGCTACTAGTCCTTATTTATAATAAAGCAACGACAAACACACATCCTCTCTCTCACATTGCTCGTGTGATACCGTTAGACCACGTGCTCCTCTTGTTAACTAACCATGGTTACGCTAACCATGGTTACGCTAACCATGGTTACGCTCTCCTCATTTCCTTGCCCATCACTCTTCTTGCTATCCATAGACTGGGCCTGGGCCTTATTCTTCTTTCGGTATTGATAGAGTATTGGGGGATGTTCAGCCTCATATCTATCAATACTCCCACCTTTGAAATTAACCTTGTCCTCAAGGTTGAAGTATGGAAACTGCTTCCTTATTACCTCCCTTGCTGCCCACGAGCAGTCAAAATCAGGCTGTCCCTTCCACTTGAAGAGTATCTTCTCCTGCCCCGTTACCCTATGCTTCCTCTGACCTACTATCACCTCATGTTCTGCCTCTAAGAACCCCTCTGTGGTCAACTGTGCTGGTATGGATGCTGCTAGCATAGTAGTTATCTGCTTCTCTATCTCTGTCTTCTGCGCATGTGGATAACGGAAGGGTCTCACACTAACTGGTTCAGCTCTTGTCTTTAGTGTGATGGAATGTTCCCTGCCCCGAGAAGGAGGAAGACCTTGTGGCTCCTCAATTACCTGCTCATAGCTCCCCAACACCTTGGCTAAAGCTGCTGGAGTAGGAAGAACTTTATGTTCTAGCCCCACTTGTAGTCCATGGCATTCTACCAGAAAGCCTTCTCCCTCTTCCCTTAATGATTTCCACATTGCTTTCAAGAACACTGGTGAATTGTAAAGGCTTTTGTCTCCATGTAACTCCACTAAGATGCCATTGCAAGTGAACCTTAGAATCTGTTCCTTCCAGTTGACTCGCATCTCCCCAAGTGTAATCAACCACTGCATACCCAATATGACATCAGCGCTGCCCAGCTCCAGGGGTAAGAAACTGGCTTGTATGGTTAGATTCTGCATTCTCAACACCACACGACGACATACCCCCTCTCCTCTTACTGCTACACATGTCCCCATGAGAACCCCATAGCCTGTGGTTCCCTCCGTTGGTAAGCCCAGTTTCTTAATCACCGTATCAGAGATGAAATTGTGAGATGCGCCACAATCAATCATTACAATCACTTCCTCTTCGTTGATGTGGCCTTTCATCTTGATTGTCTTTGGCGACGTTATGCCTACTACGGAGTTAATGGATAGCTCCGCCAGTTCTGGCACCTCCAGCTTCGTATCATCTTCCATGGCCTCTTCATCGTCGATGTCATACTCCGTACCGTCTTCCCAGACTATTAGCACTTGCAGCTCGCTAAACTTGTCTTTGTGGCCATAAAAGTATCGTTCGTCGCACCGGAAACATAACCCTTTCGCCTTTCTCTCTTTCACTTCTTCTTTTGATAATTTCTTGAAGGAACCTCTGCGATTATTGTTGTTTTTTGACATCGTTAGGGTTTTATTTCCTTGGTTCTTAAACGATGTCGTCTTCTCTGTGGAAAGAGAATTTTTGTGTCTGGACAAAAATACCCTTGGTTTGTCGTTAGCGGATTTCAGAGATCTGATATCACCACCAACACGGATCTCCGACGATTTCTCCTCAGGATCCAGCCATTCCTCAACCTTCTTCGCCACACTCATCGTTTTCTTCAACGTGCGCGGCTCAAACATCTTCACCCCTGCTCTCGTCTTTGGTTTTAAGCCAATCATGAAAGCCATCTCGAGAACGTTTTCTGTGAGCTCCGGCGCATTCGTCGCTAAGGTGATGAAGTCCTTGTAGTATTTCGCCACCAATCCGTCTTGCCGGAGCGTGAGTAAGCGCTCTCCCGGCGAGGAATCTTCTATCTCCGTGAAATTCTCTAGAACCCTGGCCCGCATTTGCTCCCAGCTCACGAAGGGATTTCTATCTCTTTCCCAACGATACCAGAGCAGAGCGTCATCATCAAAACACATTTTAATCGCCTGGAGCTTCTCTTCTTCAGAGAAACTTTCGAATTCAAAGTATTGATCCACCCGCAATACCCAGCTCTCCGCGTGTTCCTCGTCGAAAACCAGAATCTTAATCTTATGCGTTAACGGCGTTCGATTAGAGATTTCTGTGCTCTGGTTTTTCGCCGTTTCCACCACCGTCTCTGCAGGTATTGCTTCGATCTTCTCCGTGTTCTTCTTTGTGTTGGTACGGATCTCGCCGGCTTTAGAGGTCCGTGATTCCGCTTCGATTGATTTTGCGGCCATCGCAGTTGTTTTTCCTCTATATCAGCCAACCGCATCTTATCAACCTTCTCCATCATCATCTCCAAAAGCTTAGTGATGTTGGCCTGATCTCTCTGTAAGTTATCCAGCTTTTCATCCATGGTTGGGTACTTCTTTGGTGCCATCTTCTTCCCAGGTTTGTTCGTAAAACAAGCTCTGATACCAAATTTGTTACGAGTAGGATATAATAACAAGATCAATGAATAAGATGAAATCACAGATCTTACTGATAGAAAATAAACGTCAAATACAACAAGAGAATTATGAGTCTCTTCCCCCACCTTTTTGATCCTTTCTCAAGATACCTTAAACATACAGCTACTAGTCCTTATTTATAATAAAGCAACGACAAACACACATCCTCTCTCTCACACTGCTCGTGTGATACCGTTAGACCACGTGCTCCTCTTGTTAACTAACCATGGTTACGCTAACCATGGTTACGCTCTCCTCATTTCCTTGCCCATCACTCTTCTTGCTATCCATAGACTGGGCCTGGGCCTTATTCTTCTTTCGGTATTGATAGAGTATTGGGGGATGTTCAGCCTCATACCTATCAGTATTACACTACTATTTTGGTCAACGGAAATACTATGGTATATAGACTACATTAGGGTACGAAAGATCTTAACTTTTGGTCAAAGGGTATTATACCTTTTACCCTACTTATATATTAGGGCGGTGGCACAATATCTAAACCCGGACCTTCCACATAAGTTGAAATCAGACGACATATTTATAACAGTGGGATGTTCACAAGGCATAGAGACCATGATTCATGCTCTCTCCAGACCAAAGGCTAATATCTTGCTCCCTAGTCTCGTGTATCCTCTCTACCATAGTCACTCAATACATAGCTTAGTGGAGATTCGAAAGTACGATATTCTCCCTGACCAAGACTGGGAGATTGATCTTCTAGGCGTTGAAGCCATTGCTGATGAAAACACTATTGCTATGGTGATAACTAACCCACACAATCCATGTGGAAACGTGTATACATATGATCATCTAAAGAAGGTGAAAGTGCCTTAACTTTATATTAGTTTTCTTTTGCGCTTTTAGTCTTGTTTTATTTATTTTTACATTTTGCATAATATATTTATAGGTGGCTGAGACAGCAAAGAAGCTAGGGATAATGGTTATTTCTGATGAAGTTTATAACAAAACAATATATGGAGAGAATGCTTTTGTCCCAATGGGGATATTCGCATCTATTGTTCCCGTGGTTACACTAGGGTCCATTTCCAAGGGATGGCTCGTGCCTGGCTGGCGAATAGGTTGGATCGCGATGCATGATCCTAAGAATATTTTCAAAACCACAAGGGTGGGTTTCGAATATATAGATCATCCTTTATACATGTAGACAGATTGTTCCGTGATAGAATATATAAATATATAATATGTCACCTTTTTAACATGTTGTGGTTAGGTATACGAATCCATCAAGGAGCATCTTGACATAAGTCCAGATCCATCGACTATTCTTCAGGTTTGTTATATGAATTTTTTAGTTTGAAAACACAAAGCATATATATGGAATGAGTTAATACATATAACGTAAGAAGTAATGTGTTGCAATTAATTTGAAGTTTGCACTTCCAAGTATCTTGGAGAACACAAAGAAAGACTTCTTCGAGAAGAATAACTCAATACTAAGTCAAAATGTTGATTTTTTGTTCAATGCACTCAAGGAGATTCCTTGCCTCGTTTGCCCTAAGAAACCCGAGTCGTGTACTTATGTAGTGGTAACAATTTCTCTTTACTCCCATCATATTTTTTATAACATTGCCTACGTATATATCTTTATAACACGTAAGGACAAATTTTTGTAACCAAACCAATAATAATGTAGAATATATACATGATACTACGAAAACTCCGTATACAAAAGAAATTTCAATAATTCCAACGTAAATAATGCATATGGCAGACGAAACTTGACGTATCACTCTTGGAGGATATTACAAGTGATGTTGATTTCTGCATGAAACTGGCCCGCGAGGAGAATCTTGTCCTTTTACCTGGTAACTATACACTATATATGTAAAATATATATATCTCATTAGATACCATACAATTTAAGGGATATAGGCTAATTTGGAATATAATTAAACGCAGGAGAAGTTTTAGGAATGAAAAATTGGGTGAGATTCTCTATCGGTGTAGAGAGATCAATGCTCGAAGACGCTATCGTGAGGCTCAAAGGCTTTGTCTCTCGCCATATTAAAGCATAACTCACTCCAAAACTATGTTTCATTGTCCGAAACTAATTAAGACCCTATCTTTGTAATAATTTATCTCTTCATTTTCATCTCAATTATATGTGTTCGAAACTTAAGTGTATGTGCCTATGCATGTATTATTGTTAGTCATGGCTAATCTATAAACCAAATAAATTGTCATTATATGTTGAGAAACCGTACAATCATTGGTGTTGTTTGTAGAAAGATAGAAACTCAAACACCAAACAAGCTCTTGTTGTGTATTTTAATAAATAACTAGCATCATTCATGTAACGAAAAATGTCATAATTTTTTAAAAATCATCAAATCAGAAGATGACACGTGGTAAAGCTCACGAGTAGTGTAAAGCAGGTGATAAAAACTCACCCGTCTTGGGAGAGAGCATCTCATTTACATCGTCTTCCTTTTATAAAACCCCCCCCCCCTTTTTATTGATTAAATCGATTCAACAAAAATTAGGGCGAACAGCGAGAGATCTGCGTTAAACTAAACCTATGGCGACGACGACGGCGACTGCTTCGACTGCGACGACGACTACGGCGAAACGAAAACCTGTGTTCGTGAAGGTCGAACAGCTAACGCCTGGAACGACCGGTCACACGTTGATTGTTAAGGTCGTCGACGCCAACCCCGTGGTTCCCGCTGCTCGGAAATCTCGTACGGCGACATCTCTGAGCCGTCCGTCACAGCCTAGCCGAATCGTTGAGTGTCTCATCGGAGACGAAACTGGGTGTATCCTTTTCACTGCTCGTAACGATCAAGGTTACTTCACAACTTGTGTGTATATATATATGCTTATTCGATGATGTGTGTTTTGTGCTCTTTAGAGACATCCTTGGCCTTGTTTGTTTGTGTTGTGTCATTACTTATTAGATTTGATAGGAGTTGTATTGTACCTTGTCTCTCTATTACCTAAGGTGAAATATTGTTTGGTCTGAAAGTTTCATTGGCTTTTCCTGAAGAAGAAAGTTATGGTCAATATTGTATATAGCCTTTCAATGCTTGGATAGTGTATTAGCCTTTCAATGCTTGTACTTTGTTTGCCATTTAGGCATGTTCAAACTTTGCTTTGTATGGTATTGAGTTAAAATCTTGGAAATGATTCAAAAACATTTCATTTGGTTTTGTCCTGTAGAAGAAAGTGTTAAGTGTATTGATGATGGTGCTGATGCTTTCTTGTTTGTTGTATAGTGGATGTAATGAAGCCAGGGGAGACTGTGTACATTCCTTTTTGCTCATTCAATGATGTGTCTTTTGTGCTCTTTAGAGACTACTTACCCTTGTTGTTTGTGTTATTATCATTCCTTATTAGATTTGATTTGTACATTTCGTTTTTCTCATTGAATGGTGTAGCTTGTTAACACCATTAGTCATGTTTTGAAGACATTTCATTGGGTTTTTTTTCCTGTAGAAGAAAGTGTTAGTGTATTGATGATGGTACTGATGCTATTTGTGTTGTTGTTGTTGTTTTATAGTTGATGTAATGAAGCCAGGGGAGACGGTGATAGTGCGCAATTCGAGGATAGACATGTTCAAAGGTACAATGAGGCTAGGTGTTGACAAATGGGGACGCATCGAAGCGGCTGCTGAGCCGGCGTCTTTCGCTGTCAAAGAGGATAACAATCTGTCTCTCGTTGAGTATGAGCTGATTAACACTGGTGATCAGTGAATCTTTTTTTTTTGAGTATGTTAATTGAAAGGTCTTTGGCTTTAGATGAAGATGAAGATTCTATGACAATGAGCTTGATATGCTTGTAGGAATGTTTTCTTTGGTAATAATGTGATTCTTCCTTTTTTTTTAAAACTATGTTGATGTAAGTTTAAAACTATTTAGAGAGCTTGTTCACTATCTAATTAAGTCTTTGATGTCAATAAGAATATAAATTCATCATATGATTATAGAAGAGAAAACCCAAAACCCTTATGGAACTAGATAAGGGATAGAAGGAGACGAGCTCGTGGTCCTGAGATTGGGCCAATAAACTATATTTTAGGTTTTCACGTTATGTTTTATCTTATGGGTTTTCTAAATGGGCCATATGTGACATTTTCGATATTATACATAGATTTGCTTTATTTATTTATTTTTTGCTAAAAATGTAAATATCATATAAATGAAGTTGTGGTTTTACAAAAGAAAGGCAAAACTCTGCTGTTTGGTTCCTTGGCAAAAAAAATTAAAACAAGGAAGCAAATAAACGAAGATAAGAAAGATAGGGGCTAAACTATCCACAACGTCATAAGCGAATGAAATCGCTTATCAAGTCTCTTTGCCGAGATAGTGTTCTTGATCTCTTTGTAGATCTCTTTGAAGATGATTGATGGGAGAATGTCTTCGTTGTTGTGAAGCTTGTTGTTCCGTTGCTTCCATATTGCATAAACGACCGCATGAGCAATTGATTTGCACAAAACTGAAGGTGATGAGGTACTGCTTCTCCTTGTCCAAGCTAGAAGGTCCGACCAAGAAACAAAGTGTAATCCAGTGACACCTAGCCTCGCGCCCACTACCTGCCACAAAAACAAGAATAGTGGTCGGATATGCTGATGTAAATCGATTTTTAATATGTTCAGATATGAATAATGAGTTTTGAAAATTTCTTAGTCGGACTTTTACAAGTTTGGTAGTAGTAGTAGCACAAGTATATCTCATATCCCTTGCATTTGAACAAGTCAAAGTTCTCATGTTTTGAATTTCAAGCTTTCTTTAAATTAGACAGTCTTTGATAATATATTAAGAAAAGAAAATGTTGGTTGTTACATTTGATTAGATGACTCATGACTAGATATATTATACAACAAAAAAAAATAGATATATTATACCACCGCGTAAAAGAAACTATTTTTCAAGCGCGCGCGCACACATTATTTTAAAAAAAATATTATTATAAAATCCAAAACTCCGCAATGAGACCGATGAGGGTATAAATGTAAATTTCACACATCGTAAACAAAGTAATGTCACGCGACCCGTTCAAGTCGTAATAATACGGTCAACGCGCAAAATCAAACCAAAAGTGATGAACATCTTCGGACACGACCACTTCCTCGTATCTAAAGTGTATATATATATATATATATATATATATACTCATACTCCTTCTCATTTATCTAATTCAACATAATCACCACTCCTATTTTTCTTTTCTTAACCAAACTAAAGATTTTTTGGTCCTCTATAAGAAAAAAAAATATATTATTTGTCGGTACAATACAACATAAAAGCAAAAATCAAATGTCGAGAGTTAGTTGGTCTATTGTTTTTATTTTGGTAGTGATGGTGTCGTTGTTGGTGGTGGTTCCGGCTGCGGCGGGGAGGGCTCTAACGGAGAAGCCGGGAAACGGTATAGCGACGGTGATAAGCTGAAGTGGACGGTGGATTCTTGGTTTCAACGTTTAGCGTCGGGTCCGAGTCCAAGAGGTCGCGGCCATTAAATTTTAGTTTTAATTTTCTAGCTAGAAGAGATTAATTAGTCTCAGATAGATGATAACAAAACAAACGGTCAATAACCGTATTATTCATTCATTTATTTATTTTTGTTTTATTTTTTCTATAGGAAATTTCATATATTTTAGTCTTAGGTGGTAGAAAGTAGAAACTAAACCATTATAGATACATGCAATTTTTCTTTTGATTGTTTATTAATTTCAATAATAGTTAATTGATTCTCTCTAGTCTTTATGTTTTAAACCTGTAATTAACAAGTTTATTTAGTGGAGCATGTTTAAAAGAAAAATTGAACTTTGAAACTTATCCAACGTTAGAATGAAATAATAGTGAACAATAAAGTGGTCTTTTTTTTAAAAAAGGAGATTATTGTTAACTAAACCATTTCCTGGGGTCAAAAAGCAAATAAACTAAGAAACAAGGACCTTATTGATAAAATCGCTAACGACGATGGACCTTAAAAAAAGCTTACAGAAAAACTCGCCATGAAAATGGCATCTTGACAAGAAACCCCAATAACAAGAAAGACGCTGAGGCTAAATTCAAACACATCTCCGAAGCCTACGATGTATGTTTTGTGTGCTTTCAATTTTCTTAAAAATGATTCCTTTATTGAAATTTTAGCTCTATGGAAATCGATCTCTAGCTTTTGTCAAAAAAAGGTGATTACTTTATGCTCTGAGCCAATTAGTTGATCTGAGATTACTGCTTAACGAACGAATTGAGTCGCCAATAGGGTTTTAAAATCTCTTCATATTCAAATACAATCTCACTTTAGTTTGGTTATAAACTTGTTTTGTCTGTTGTCTTTGAAACACTCTGATATGATTACTGAGAATCACTTAAGCAGCAACTCTATGCTTTGATTTAGAGGGCTTTATATGGCTAATGTTGGTCTTGTGTGTTATTTTTTTTAGGTTCTTAATGATTAATTAAGAAGCTTATTAATAATTAGGTTATTAAAGCTAATGTGGTTATTGGTAATACACAGTTTAATGAAACTCTTTTTTTTTCCTAATTCAAGATTTGGTTCACACAAATTTGAAGATAAAATCTTCTAGTGTTTACAAAAGTTTACGCCTTTTTCGATGCCTATAGATAATGAACATTACTCTTTGGTCAGGGGAGATCCGATGCCATGACGGCGTGTGGGGCACACTAGGAAGAAGCCAGCGCACACAACGCCGATGATAATAGGCAGACTTGTAAGAAGCTCCTTGGTTTCCTCTGAAGGAACAGGGAATAAACAACGGATCACGTTCTGATCAAACATGGAGATGGCGAAGAAGACGAGCATTGACATGATCGCGTGCACGAAATCAAGAACCCTCAGCTTGTACTTTTGTTTCTCTTCATCCGTTAGCGTAACCGATCCATCCATCACACATAACCCGCTCGATGTCGCAAATCCATACCTAATCTGCATTGCAACATTAAAGTTTCCATCTTTGTTTCGGCTTAAAACTACGAAAGAATCCGAAAAATGAGAGATATGTGTGTGTGTATATGTGCTACATACCTTGCCTTGTGGGTCTCTGAATGAATCTGTGAAGGAGAGGAAGAAGCAAGAGCTTGCGCAGGCGAATACAAGGAAGCTTGTGAGCCAACGGCTGGTGATGGTTGGACACTGACCCTGATGGGTTAAGACAGGACACATTATTTGAAAACCCATGACCGAACCGGTAGGGAGCAAACTAGAAAGATGAGCTGTTCCTTTGAATGTTTTCCTCATAACTCTCTGTACTTTGGACTTTGGCTTTCTTGGTGCTTCTGGTAATGATTCTATCAAAGCTTGTTTGGTCTCTTCCATCACTTTTGTCTTTTTGGTTAATTAATTAATTAAATTACTCTTGCAAATTCAAATGATTTTAGATATATAGTGTGTTTCTCTTTCGTCTCTATGGTTGAGCTGTTATTACGAGGTTGATTTTCTGTTATTCCATTTTTATGTTTCGGTTCTATTCGCATGACAGGATTAGCCACAACAAAAAAACGTTAATTAAAAATACGAATAAGAAATTGAGTAATGAAACAATAAATAGTTGTTTTTGTAACAGAAAGGTTATACTTTAATTATTCAATTTTTGTCATTTAACATTGTAGTTTTCTATTGACAAAAACATGTAATTTTAGTTTACAACTTTCATTTGACATTGTATATCTTTTAAAAAAGAATATAATCTAGTTTACGTGGCTTAGTTCTAATCTGTCTATAACAGTGTGGTCCCTAAGTGATGCATTAAATTGGTTTTTTGTATAAATTTATTCTCCGGCTATCGGTTATGAAATATGAAGTGGACATGCATTGTTTCACTTTTATATAGTAATAAAAAAACCAAAAATAAAAAAAAGAATTGTTGTGACCCTCGCATATAATTTTCACAATATGTTTTCGTATTAATTAGGTTAAAGGAGATGAGATAATGTTATTGGCAAAGTGCTTGGGGGAGACGTAAAGGGAATGCAAACTAAATATAAAGGAAGTAACGATCATAAAACGACCAAGACTTTTAAAAATAACATCATAGTGCTTTAATTAGTGGTGTGGACCGTCATGGACAAGATCTATGGATCAATAATATTCATTAATTGTAGTCTTCAAAATCAAAACCATTGTTACTTTTTCTTAATGAAATGAAAGTAATCTAACAAAAGTATATACTGTTTTTGATCATGTTCTTTTCGTCGACCAACTATGTTTGACCTTTGCCTACGACACAAACGAGCATGAAGCAAGCATTACTTTACATAATAAAGATTGCTCAACGGATTCACTATTCGAAGCATAGGTGTTTAAGTTTTTGGTTTAAAGAAAATTGATATAAAATCACATGACCTAATTTTGGATTAATATCAATTTACATACAAGTGTTTAATTCTCCATTCATACAAAAAAGTGAAAACACACATTAATTAAAAAGTTTCTACACTGAAACTTGGAAAAGTCAACACAAATCTAGCAACATACCATGGCCCATTTTAATTTTCCATCACTTTGACCATCATAGTCTCTATTAAGTGGACTTGGAGAGTGACTATTTTTTTATTTGGTAAGATATTGCTTACTCTTGAATCTAATTCATAATTAACAAAAATTCCATAATTAACAAAAATTCCATAACACAAATACTACAAATTCAATTTTATTGATGTATGATTACTTTGCGTTGTAACTTATTTCACATGGATGTGTATACTATATACTATATAGTATCTCCATGTATATTGTTGCCTCCTAAAATCTAAATTTTGAAAAACATGTCTCCACCCATGTTTTGTAACAGTGTTCATTTCCCTTTTTGCTTCTACAAAATCCACTATATAATTATTACCAATTCATAATAAACCTTTTAAATCTCAAAAAAATCTCGTTTTTAAGCATGAAAGAAAACTAAACAAACAAAACAAATCGTATCTTAAAAAATGTTTTATTGTCTTATTCTCCTCCTATGTCTCTCTTCCACGTATCTAACTTTCTCTCTAAACCACGATGCAATTCTCCGGGAAGCCAAATTGGGCCTATCAGACCCGGCCCAGTCTCTAACTTCATGGTCCAGCGACGACGCCACGCCGTGCCACTGGGACGGAATCACCTGCGACGCCACGTCATCTATCGTCTCCGTCGATCTCTCAAGCTTCATGCTCGTTGGTCCTTTCCCTTCTATACTCTGCCGTCTTCCTTATCTCTCCTTCCTCTCTCTCTACAACAACTCAATCAACGGATCTCTCTCCGGCGATGATTTCACGGCGTGTAAGAATCTCGACTATCTTGATTTGTCGGAGAATCTCTTGGTGGGGTCCATACCTGAGTCGCTCCCTTTCAAGCTTCCGAGTCTCCGGTTCCTCGATATCTCCGGTAACAACTTAACCGACAAGATCCCGGCTAGCTTTGGAGAGTTTCAAAAGCTAGAGTCTCTAAACATCGCCGGAAATTTCATCTCCGGTGCTATCCCGACCTCACTCGGCAACGTATCGACTCTGAGAGAGCTAAAACTCGCTTACAACTCGTTTTCGCCGAGTCAGATCCCGAGTCATCTCGGTAATCTAACGGATCTACGCGTTCTATGGCTCGGCGGCTGCAGCCTCGTCGGCTCCGTGCCTCCGTCTCTCTCCGCTTTGACTCGTTTGGTTAACTTGGATCTAACGGCGAATCGACTCACCGGACCTATCCCGATGTGGATCACGAAGCTGAAGAGCGTCGAGCAGATCGAGATTTTTAATAACTCTTTCTCCGGCGAGTTACCTCCGGCGATGGATAACATGACGGTGCTTAAGAGATTCGACGCGTCGATGAACGATCTCACGGGGAAGATACCCGACGGTCTGACTCGGTTAAACCTCGAGTCGCTTAATCTCTTCGAGAACAAGCTCGTAGGGTCCTTGCCGGAGAGCATAACTCGCTCGAAAACTTTGGTGGAGCTAAAACTATTCAATAATAAACTTACCGGTTCGATACCGAGTCAACTCGGCTTGAACTCGCCGTTACGGTACTTAGATCTATCTTACAATCGATTATCCGGTGAGATACCGGAGAATCTATGCGAAGGAGGGAAGCTAGAGTATCTAATGCTTATAGAAAACTTGTTTTCCGGCGAGATCTCGAAGAATCTGGGAAAGTGTAGGAGCTTGACACGTGTTAGATTGAGTAACAACAAGCTGTCCGGTCACATCCCCGACGAGTTCTGGGGATTGCCTCGCTTGTCGCTGCTTGAACTCTCCAGTAATCTCTTCACCGGAGATATCCCGGAGACGATCGCCGGTGCGAAGAACTTATCGAACCTTCGGATCTCAAAAAATCTGTTCTCGGGATCCATCCCCGGAGAAATCGGATCGCTTAACGGACTTGTCGAGATCTCCGGTGAAGATAATCACTTCACCGGAGAAATTCCTTATAGCTTAGGGAGATTGAAGCAATTGAGCAGGCTAGATTTCAGCAATAATTATCTCTTAGGCGAGATTCCTCGAGGAATCATAGGCTTGAAGAATCTAAACGAGCTCGATCTAGCCAATAATAGTCTCTCCGGTGAAATTCCGAGAGAAATCGGAAACTTGCGTGTCCTTAACTACCTCGATCTCTCGGAAAATCTATTTTCCGGCGAAATTCCGACGGAATTGCAGAATCTGAAGCTAAACGTTATAAACTTGTCGTGTAATCATCTCTCCGGTAAAGTTCCTCCTCTCTATGGTAATAAGATCTACGCAGAGAGCTTCCTCGGGAACCCTGGTTTATGCGTAGATCCCAACGGTCTTTGTCAGAAGATTGCACGGCCTAAACACACCGGCTATGTTTGGATTCTCTTATCGATATTCACACTCGCCGGTGTGGTTTTCGTCGTTGGGATCGCTATGCTTATCGCCAAGTGTAGAAAGCTTAGAGCCTCGAGAAGCCCGAGATTTGCATGGAGATCCTTCCACAAGCTTCATTTCAGCGAGCACGAGATTGTTGCTTGTCTCCAGGAGCGGAACGTGATCGGATCCGGGTCTTCTAGCAAAGTCTACAAAGCCGAGCTTAGGGCCGGAGTAGTTGTGGCTGTGAAGAAGCTTAACAAAATCGCCAAAGAAGGTGATGAATATTGCGATTCATTTACTAGAGACGTTTTCGCTGCAGAGGTCGAAACGCTAGGAACGATTAGGCATAAGAGTATTGTGCGTTTATGGTGTTGTTGCAGCTCTAGCGATTGCAAGTTGTTGGTCTACGAGTACATGCCTAATGGTAGCTTAGCCGATGTGCTGCACCGCCGCCACAAAGACGGGGTGTCGTTGAGTTGGCCGGAGCGGTTAAGAATCGCTTTAGATGCCGCGGATGGTCTATCGTACTTACACCACGATTGTGTTCCTCCCATTGTTCACCGTGACGTGAAGTCGAGTAATATATTGCTAGACAAAGAGTACGGAGCCAAAGTAGCCGACTTTGGGATCGCCAAAATCGGCCAGACAAGCGGTGCCAAAACGCCAAAAGCTATGTCTGGGATCGCCGGTTCTTGCGGTTACATTGCACCAGGTAATAACCAAAATAATAACACACATACATTCTGAATTTAGCCTTTTAGATATATTAACAGTTTAAATTTTTGCAGAATACGTATATACACTTCGTGTGAACGAAAAGAGCGATATCTATAGTTTCGGTGTGGTTCTTTTGGAACTGGTTACAGGGAAACAACCAACTGATCCGGAGCTCGGAGATAAGGACATGGCGAAATGGGTTTGTACTACACTCGACCAACGCGGTCTAGAACCTGTGATTGATCCAAAACTCGATCTCGGGTTCAAAGAAGAGATTAGCAAAGTCATTCACATTGGTCTTCTATGTACAAGTCCTCTCCCACTAAACCGACCTTCCATGAGAAAAGTTGTGATCATGCTTCAAGAAGTCTCTTGTTCTGTTTCTTGTAACGGTATAAACGCGTTTAAACGCGCTAAGAGCGGTGGCAAACTCTCGCCATATTACACGGAAAACTTGAACAGCGTTTGAGTAATTTTCAATATGGGCCGAGTTTGGGCCAGGAATAGAATATGGTGTTGTGAAGTGTTAGGTGAATTGTAAGAAAACAGAACACAGTAAAGTGGCCCTTTCTGGGTAGCTCTTTAATGTTTTTTTTTTTGGTTTAAAGAGTAGCTTTTAATGTTATGAAGTTAATGTTACGCATGAGAAGTCTACGTGAAGAAATAGAATAATTACACCACTTTAATATTATGGATGAATTCACAAAATTACACCATTTCAACCAATTTTTTTTACACATAATTCAATATTTTTACATATTTACATCTATTTAAAACTTTAAATGATTGATTTAACCTTTAAAAATTTCCAAAATTAAAATATTTTTCCTTTGTAGAGTTTGAATTTTATAGTCAGATTTCTTAAAACAATTTCGGTAAATATATATATATATATATATATATATATACACGCATGTAGACGTTGATACAAAAATGTAAGATGTGTAAATTATAAGTAAAATTTTATGTGAAAATATCTTTAAATACACTCTATGGTGACATTGGAGCTTAACTTCTATTTGTTAATCTTGTCTCTACCATATCGCGTCTGAGCTCTCAGACCAGCAACAACACCTTGCCCCAATCTCACTCCATCTCATATTTATTTTTAGGTCCATGTACAATATTTAAATTAATAAATTTGTTAATTGCAGATATTAGTATTATTTTATTATACATTATATATAACGCACACAACTTGAGACGAATTTTCTTGTGAAAAATGGAAGCTCGTACATATATATATTCTTTCTCAAGATTTTGTATTTCATATGATTTTTTTCTGTTTAATTAGTTATGGCTTGTATGGCTTCTACATGGTGTCTATTTCTCTCTTATACACCATACATGCCCATGTAGAAGCCAAACCAAACTTGAAATCCAAGCAATCTTTTTTCTTTCTTTCTAATAACCCACTAATTATTCTTCAGAATATGACAATGTATTTGTTTAAATTGAATAGCGTTTATTCTATTCAATGTTTTATACGCTACAAGTATGATTTTGTATATACATAGTTGTAAGAAAATCAATATTTCACCAATATGTTACATAAATGTTGTAAAATTAAAGATTTGAAAATTTCATAATAAAATATTTTTTCACTTAACTTTCAAGTTGTAGGTGTACCTCTCACTGTTACGTAGCATGTATGTTTCTTCAAAACTTGTTAAACAAACCTAAGCCTTTTTTATAAAAATAATGTCTTCTTACTATATAGTCTAGTACATTTGTATACATTATAAAACGAAGTTGAATAATATTTCTTTTTTAGTATTATCTCATCTTTCTCTCTCATGGATAGTACAAAGTTAAAATCAAGTGCAAAAAAGAGCAATAATTAACTCATCTTAAAAAAAGTGATGAACAAGAATTCAATTCCTTCCTCTTTCTCAAGATAACCTCAAAGAGTTCTTCTTAGGAAACTTATGCTTTAACATAATTAGCCATCTTCAACACCTTCTTTTTTTTTCCTTCTCTCATTATCATGTCTTCCTACTTATTCTAGAGAAGTGTGTAGAGAAGAGTAAAAAAGATAATGCAAAAAAAAAGAAACAAGAAGACTCAAACACATTATAATTATGACTTGGTGCAGTGACCGTAGCGATGTTCAAGCTGAATCTCCAGCAGCCACATTTCCTATCTCTTGTCACAAAACTTGTCCTTCTTGTGGCCATAAATTCAAGTCTCATGAACAGGTTTCTTTATAATGTTTTTAACATTTTAGAATGTGTTTGATGGTATATAGTTTATGTTAATTAATTAAATATTCAAGGTGCGAGGGATACATGACTTGCCGGGACTACCTGCCGGAGTAAAATTTGATCCGACGGATAAAGAGGTAATGGAACATCTTGAAGGCAAAGTAAGAGACGATGCAAAGAAGCTTCATCCTCTTATTGATGAGTTTATTCGCACCATTGATGGTGAAAATGGCATCTGTTATACTCATCCTGAGAAATTGCCAGGTTACTTATTGTTCTTTTTGTCAATATGATTTTATGAATATTGTGGTTGTCTTTGTTAGAGTGTCATAGACCTAATTAAATTAATTTGATTAGTAGTGTAATACTATAAACATTAAATATTATGTTCACATATATATATATAGGAGTTAGCAAGGACGGGACGGTCCGTCATTTTTTCCATCGACCGTCCAAGGCGTACACAACGGGAACAAGAAAGCGACGTAAAGTCCACACGGACTCCGACGTCGTCGGTTGCGAGACACGGTGGCACAAGACCGGCAAAACACGGCCGGTTCTCGCCGGAGGAAAAGTTAAAGGCTACAAGAAAATACTAGTGCTCTACACAAACTACGGCAAACTGAAGAAACCCGAAAAGACTAATTGGGTAATGCATCAATATCATCTTGGCACTAACGAGGAAGAGAAAGAAGGCGAGCTTGTCGTCTCTAAAGTCTTTTACCAAACTCAACCGCGCCAATGCGGTGGCGTCGCAGTTGCTGCGGTAGGCACCGCAAAGGACCGGGCGCCATACCTCCACGGAGCCGGTGAGTATTATAACGATATTCCGGTGGTCATCTCGTTTAACCAGACCGGTATACAGAACCATTTGGTTCATGACTCTCAACATTTTATTTCTTGAAACAAAGAGAATAAAACCTGTTACAGTGATGGTCGTATAATAAGAGAAAGGTATCTAATGAGCGCATCATATATATATATATATTTTATACTAATACACATTGAAAACAATTTAGATTTACAGTGTAATCTTACATGTTTCGTTGTTCTGTTCTTTTAACGACTTTTTATTAACCAGATTTGTATAACTTTGGTTTATTACATTTACCTCTTATAATAGCCTTGGGATAATGATATTTCCGCTAACAGCTTATAGAGTGTTATTTGAACAATCCAAACATCTCAGCTTCTGTTCCTACAGATCAAAGTAATTGTAAGGAAGGCATAAACCGCATAATGTTTTTACGTAAGAAGCCTCTCTCTACTTCTTTGCATCCACCTCCAAGTTCATGTCCTGTAAGTTAAGCAGAAGATCGTTCGAGCTCAGATACACTTTGTTAGCAGAGTTTGCTATGGTCTGCGCAATCTCTCTTGCTGCCTCTATCTTCCTGAGTGTTATGAACGCTTGGTTGTTTGCGATTGCTTGACCTATGAGCTGAGCACTCTTGGCTTCTCCCTACACAAGGGCATTAGAATGTATGTCACACAGAAATATCTTTAGAAACTGTAGAGACATTCTATTTACCTGGGCACGGATAACTGCACTTCTTTTGTCTTGTTCTGCTTTTTCAACGATGAACTTAGCCCGCTCAGCTTCTTGAGCTGCCACCTGCTTTGCTTCAATGGCAGCCGTGAACTCCCTCCCGAATGTTAGTGTCGTGATGGATACATCGTCAAGCGCCACGTTGAAGTTTGCTGCTCGTGCTGTCAGAATCTTCCTGATCTCCCTACTGACCGCCTGGGAGTAGCACAAACGATTAACTTCACTTACTGAGAAAGAGGGAAAAGATAAACATGAATATTACAGTCACTACTTATATACCTCTCTCTGAGTAATAAGCTGGCTAGCATTGTACTGAGCAACCACGGCTTTCAAAGTCTCGTGGATTATCGAAGGAAGTACTCTCTCGCTGTAGTTCTCGCCGAGTGTTCTGTATATCTCAGGTAACTGGTCTGCCATGGGACGTGTGAGAACCCTAAGCCCAATTTTCACCTTCAAGTTTCAAAAACCCACAAAGAAAACATAGAGCTTATGAAGTTGTTTATTGACATTACTAGTCTCACACCAAAGTGGCATAACAGGAGGAGTTTAAGAAGAGTACCATCTGGAGATCACGGCTACCGGATGTACTCTCAACAAGGTAGGGTCGTGCACGAACGTCATAGATGACCGGCCTTTTGAACCAAGGAACCATAAGGTGTGTACCCTCAGGGTAAACCTGAGCAATAGCAAGATTATCAACAGACATAATTGTGAATAAAGAAGTATGTTATTACACTCAATGAGAAAATTGGAACGACAAGCTTTCACAAAGAAACTATAATCGGACTCTAACTAACAATTCAACCGTTTGTCATAAACCCACATGAACCACTAGTCAGAAACACTATCCACTAGAAACTCAAAAAGATTACGCTTGAAGAAACAATGACTAACCTTATCTTTAATACCGACTAAACGGTTGAACATTATGGCTCTATGCCCTCCATCGACATTGTACAGACTGTGCGTGGCACCGTAGATACCGAGTCCACCGATAATCCCAACCTTGAGCAAAGCAGATATGGCACCACCACCTGGCACTTTTGGAACTTTGACGTTGTTCAAATTCATCTCTTTTCTTCCTAATTGTAACCAAACATCAAAATCGCGGTGCGTTCGAGCATAACAGATAAACATGCATTCCAAAATCAGACACAGATCTACTCAATTTATGCAAATGAAAGACTAATCAAAAGTGTTGTCGAGTAACTTAAATCAAGTTAGATTCAGCACATGAAGCTATTAAAGATATAAACTTTAATTAAGACCCATGATTAGCTGCTAAGAATACTTGTACTAAAAAACACGAATACTCTGCATCTTAAGCACCACAACAATCAAGTTATAAGCACATTTGAGCAGAAAACTCTTACACCCTTGCAAATTTCGAGAGAATTTACTCAATACCGACCCATTACACGAAATAACAACGAAAAGTGGTCGAGAATCGTACCTGAAAACTTTGCTGAGAGACGAGAGGAAGATCGTGAGAAAGGGGTTTAGGGCTTAAGCAATGGCTTCCGTTGAAGAAGAAGACCGTCAAGATTCTGGAATTTTCGTCGACAATGAACTTTGGGCCCAAGTTATAGATTAAGCCCATATATTTTGTTATAAAACTAAATTGGGCCTCTTTGTAAAAAGCCCAGATACTAATATTGGAGACGTGTCATGGTGGCTAAACATGCAAGCCGAACAGTTGTCGAGTCAAGTCCCAGCATTGTCCCCGCGTCTATCATATTTTTTATTTTAATCTCTTTTATTTTGTTTTTTTACCTTTTTTAGTACAAGATTTTGGCTGTATCTTGTAAACTTCGACCACAACGCCACATAATTGATACTTGACAGTAGAGTGGTGAGATGATGTTGTTAATCGTTAAAATTTATATTTTTATCTCATGTTTAAAACAAATTATTGTGTTTATAAAAGAGTTTTTACACAATTAATCAAAAGGTACGTAGTAGATTTTTCTCTATATGGATAAACGTTAGCCTAAAAAAATGAGATAACATTAAAATTTGTCGTGATAGATACATTAAAATTTGTTGTGATTTAGTATATGCGGGGAGAGTGTTTCGCGCATGAACATCAAGAGACACTTGCTCGACCGCATGCAATGACGTGTAAAAAATAGACCTATGACCCCATGCAAACTCTGTCCCACGTGCCACAAACCTTCACGCTCCTCTTACAATATATAAACTCCTACCAAGTCCACTTTCTCTACACACATCTCTCACAACACACACACAAAAAAAAAGAAAATGGTTAAGTTAGCTGATCTTCTAGTTACAACGTTAGGAGTTCTCATCCTCCTTAACGGTTGCCTCGCAAGGCAGTCGCTAGGGGTTCCTCCTCAGCTGCAGAACGAGTGTAACCTCGATAACTTGGACGTTCTTCAGCCCACCGACACTATCAAGAGCGAGGCTGGTCGGATTGAGTTTTGGGATCACAACAATCCTCAGCTACGATGTACCGGTGTCTCCGTCTCTCGTCTTGTGATCGAACAAGGCGGTTTATACTTGCCTACCTTTTTCTCTTCTCCGAAAATCTCCTACGTCGTTCAAGGTCGATATTCCTCTAAATCTGTGCACACCCAATAAAATAACCTTTCTATAATAATATATACATAGTGTTCTAATGAAGTTAACATGGATTGACCGTGTGCTATATTCTTTCTTATATATAGGAATGGGTATTACCGGAAGAGTTGTTCCTGGATGTGCGGATACATTCATGGACTCGCAGCCTATACAAGAGCAACAACAAGAACAGCCATGGCAAGGACAGCAAGGACAAGGCCGTGGACAACAAGGAAGACCATGGGAAGGACAAGGCCAGGGACAACAAGGACAACCATGGGAAGGACAAGGCCAGGGACAGCAAGGACAACAAGGGTTCCGTGACATGCACCAGAAGGTAGAACATGTTACAGATGGAGATGTCATTGCCCATACTCCAGGCTCTGCCCATTGGATCTACAACACCGGAGACCAGCCACTTGTCATCATCTCCCTTCTCGACATTGCCAACTACCAAAACCAACTCGACCGCAACCCCAGAGTACTAATCCACATATACACATAAACATGCATTCATTGTCATATACATTTTCATATCATTTTAAGTAATCTATATGCTTTGCATGTGTTGATATTGTACTATAGGTCTTCCGTTTGGCCGGAAACAACCCGCAGGGT